>WAAF01019266.1:845372-878442 GCA_013400475.1 Tricholaema leucomelas
ATACTTACGATAGCAATAGTCTGATGACGATTACTGAAAATGAGTGCCAGACTAATAATAAATAAAAAGATATTTAATTAGTATTCCATAGGTACTTTTCAATTTTGCAGTTTGGAAATATTAAAGGCTTCTTTGACATTCAGGTTTTGTTTCTTCCAAGTAATAGCTTGTTGGTGGGCAAGCTTGAAAATGTTTGAAAACAAAGCGAGTATTATACTTGTAAAACACATCCCTGAATGATAACTTTTGGTGTTTCTTTGCTATAGGAGTTTGTGTGACCTTCCCTGAAAAAAGCCAAATAGTGTCTCTTTAACTGTAAAAAACCTTTGGAGCTTGTAAGGCTTTTTGCTGTATCCTGGAGCACTTTCTCTGGCCTTGTATTTACACTAATCCGAGCAATGTTGTCCAAGAAGTAGAAATTCATATTGGTGCAAATATGGTAAAATAGCAAACCAATTAGCACTATACTCATTTTAACACATATGCAATATGTAACAAAAATCTAGAAGTTGTTTGTAACTGTGAAAAACCTTCTTGGTACTCAGTACTTCCTTGTGTAAGCTTTTTGCAGGACAATTAACCTTAGCATATAGAGCAGCAGCTCTGAAAATAAATACACTGGAAAACACAGAAGAAAGACATCATGGTTAATGCAAATTAATGTAATCATAGATTCAGAAAAAATAAACTGCTCCAGTGCCACATTTTATTTAGCTTTGTTACTTGAAATCTTAACCTTTCTTTCTATTCCCATGATTCATATTTATCATCTTGATTGTTATGCAATGATTTTGCTGAAACGTATTTACATTAATCCATCTTTTTTTCCCCCCCATTTTGATTGATTTCCAAAACAGAAAAGCCCTAAACAAACTCAAAATTGGATCTATTTCACAATTATGCTTGCTTAGTTTACTAGGATTTATTTACTGTGACCGAAGTCTTTTTCCTAGGATCAGTATGCTTCAGGCAGATTATTTTTTTTTTCTAACCAGGGCAAATTCAAGTGCAGCTTTCAGACCAGTCAAACCCAAGAGACAGGCAGGAGGGCAGCCCTTCCTCAGCTTCTCTCTACATTAGCCTTTCGTACTCAGTCTCCATCGACCTGTCAGAGACATCACAGTGATTGACTGCCCTGGCAGATGTGCTGCTATAACAGGTAACTTGATCATCCAGACCCATCTGTCTCTCAGTCCTCTTCAATTCACACTTTCAAAAATATTAGAGATTAGGGAGGGGTCGGATTCTTTGTTGTGATTTTTTTTTTTCCCTATAATGTAGGATATCTGTATTTCACAAAAGGTTACCCTTGGTAAATGAATGGTGATGTACAGTATTTGAGATGTATCCTACCGAGAGGAGCTTCCTAGCATTGTTCCAAGTCAGTGTTTCAGATCTGGGTTAACAATATCCAGAGAATTAAAAAACTTGCTTAAAAGCTGTCTAAAATTAAGGACAGTTTTTTAGAACCACTGTGGTAATAATAGAATGATGTTTCAAAGATAACAGTTCCAATGTAAGACAGATGGGCTGTTTAACTGTGCTTAGTGAGAGGAGGGGATCTGATTCAGTGGGAGTATTTTCACGTCTTCTCTTCAGTGCCCACAGCCTGGCAAATGTTGTGACATCATTAAGCTGAACTGCTGATTTTAGATGGGTCTTGAACAAGAACGGGCAGGGGTAACTCAAGCTTCCTGCTGAAATGTAGTTAACTAATTTACTCGTGTCACTATTTCTGATAATTACTTTTCACCAAAATATTTTGCTGTGCTTGTGTGTAGAGGATTTCATTCTACAAGTCAACACCCTAAGTGTTGTAGCCTCGCAGGATCTATCAACAGCTTCTATTAAGAGAGAATATAATCTTGGTGAGAGCAGTGGCTAACACTTCTCTTTTCTATTTCTCAGTAAAGTCTACTGCATACTCACTATCAAGGGATGTACATTGGCACAGATGACATAGTTCACAATATAAGGGGAAGTAACATACTGAAGCAAGCAAAACAAGGTAAAATGAATGACAACTGACAAAAAAGCAAGTGAACTCAGAATATTTTTTTTCAAATGAGAGGAATAAAAATATGTTAAGTGTGTACATAAGCAATGACACATGCAGAATAAAAAGAGATAAATAATGGGGGGGAGGGGTAGAGGACTGAGGAGTATATAAAGACAGAAAAGACCTTTCAGGTACATGTCTGCAAAGCTTTTAGATGCTACTGGAAACTGAGGTAGGTGACATTGGAAGCCACAGCAAAGTTAAAGCTTCGTGCCTTCTTGAAAATGCTATTTGACACCCTAGACCTATAACTTCATCCAGATCAAAACCGTTCACATAGCATTAATAAATTTCAATGAGTAAATGAGATTAGTACATTTTTGTGAGAGAATCTGTAATTATGACCCTACTGCTTTCATTTTGAGAATGGAGGAAAAAAAAAAAATCAGAATCCTCTTCACTTTTAATATGTTACATGATCTGTATGCAGGATTCGTGCTGCACCATCCTTTGTTCCAAAGCCAGCAAACTAGGTAGTATGACAATCATCACCTTGTCATGATTTGCGGAACAGAGCACTGGGCAAATCCAACAGGCAGCTGAATGCGTGCAGCTGATGTCACAGACAAGGGAAGGTGTAAAGGACTCATAGGAAATTACTCTGTGGATTAGCCAGTCTTCTTCTTCTTTTTTTTTTTTTTTTCCAAATGTACACCTGTTCAAGATGGGCACAACTCCTTCTAAATGAAATGACTGTGGTGTGCAAACTAAAATGTCAGCCTCACCTCTTGAGCTTCTTCAGCGTGGAGATGAAACAGTGAGTTTTGACTAGATGAATTGGTATGAACCTTTGTGACACAGCTGCCTGCTCCTATCTCTGTATGGCTGTAAGACAAGGTAGGCTTCTTCCAAGAAAGCTACTGCTTCATTGAACGATGCCTTAGGAACACCTATGTAAGTAATACTGTTACTACATTGATCTGTTACAGGTACGTTCTATATCAGTCTTGCATAATCCTTTAGAAAACTTATTACATGGATTCTGCAAGAAATAATCTTTAAATGTCAGGCAGGGGAATTCTAAAAAGTAAACCTACCCCAATTTATTTATTTATGACAAGAAGAGCATGTCTTTTTTCTGAATGATTTTTTTTTTCAACTGGCAAGAAAGTTATCGAGAGACTAAACACTGGGACCTCATGGACATCAGCACAGTTGAATTACAAAGTTAGAAGTCACATCCAGCTAAAATATATTTTTAATCAGATATTGCCTCATAAAGCTCAGAGGTTGATCTGAGTTTATTTGATCAACTTCTAACAGCAGTAAACATGTAAAAATATCCACGTGCAACATGCAGAATATATGTTGGTATATAATCTTTGTATAGTGCTTAGAAATTAATGATATATGCATACAGGTAAGATGACATACAATAGCTACATGTCTATGACTGTTTTAAAAGGCATTAAGTCTGTAAAAATGTTTTGTGGCCTCAAAATTTAATCTAATGATAATGAACTGTAAGTGTATTTCACACTACTGCAAAAAGTAACTGTTCCAATGAATCTTTCACTGTTAGATGCCAGTCTTGTGAAATGAATAATCTGATCTTATCCATTTGGCCTGGTGAGGATGAGGTGCAGATATGTATTTGTCTTTCAAGACTCAAACTGAAAGAGTATGTCGCTAGAGATGCTCTATTCTGCATTTGATAAACTGTAGGATAATGGACCTGGAAAAAACCATCAGAGCAGACTTGAATAAAATGAGACTGGATGTACATGCATGCAAATGATAGACTTGTCATGATTCCTGCTAAGGCAATCTCACCATTCCTCACTCGGGTCTTTTAGTAATCTTTAGTACAAAGGAGAACATTAATTTTTAGCTCTAGTCGGTATTCTGTCTTAAGGTATCATAACTAATAATACTAATTCTGTGTTCTTTTAGGGCAGATACCAAAAAAATGTCTGAAAGGTATATGAGAGCTGATCATGCAAAGCTAAGGTTGAATCTTGGACCAACATGTTTCACAAATGTAGGGTCCTCAAACAGCAATTGTTAAAAGAGAGTTGTCTAAACAGACTGAAAGCTTCATTCATTAAGGAGGTGGTGGAGTTGCCGTTCCTGGAGGTGTTCAGGAGGAGACTGGATGAGGCACTTGGTGCCATGGTCTAGTTGACTGGATGGGGCTGAGTGATAGGTTGGACTGGGTGATCTTGGAGGTCTCTTCCAACGTGGTGGATCCTATTCTATTCTATTCTATTCTATTCTCATTTGTCACTTGAAATATTTGCAGAACAAACAAAGATTTTTGTTTCTTCCATCTTTGCACACACCACAATGTGCATCATAATCCAGAAAGCAAGTAAGATTTTTTTACTGTATTGTTGCTATTTGGAGTTTATTGCATTTTCTGTTTGTTTTTCCTTTGCAACTCTAACAATTCCCAGAGTTAATGTAAACACACACAAGCTGAAGTTGTTTCTATGGTTGTTTAGATTTAACATGGAATACATAAACAGAGTTTGAATCAAGGGATTTGAAATCACGTTTCCTCTGTGTTAATACTCCAACAGCTTGCTTAAGTTATGCTTCTTATGGGTTTCCATTCTCAAAGCTTAAGTGGAAAGCATAAGAAGTGGCCCTCCTACATTAAGTCATTCTGTAGGGCATTTCCTTGAAAAAAAATTAAAGATAAGATTAGTCACTCTCAGGCAGTGGAGCAAACATAATCTATTGCTTGCATTTCACAGAGAAGCAATCATATTAAAGTGAGGCACCACTATAAGTTGTTTCAGAAGACTGTAGCAGCAGTGCATTTTGGAAGGATCATAGCTTTAGTGTCACATAAGACTCTGAGGACTACCTGCTGAGTAAATTTAAGACACGTGGGAGAAGAAATGCTTGGCACCTACCATTATTTTGGAGGAACCCAGTTGCTATAGGCAGGTGTGTCTAAGTACCTCAAGAACTTTGAAGGCAAAATGTGAGGAATCTTCCAGATGTCAGAACAAATAAGCAGTTTCATCTAGAGGCACTTGCAAGTGAAGATACCTTCTTCACATGATTGTCTGGTCCTGGATTCATGATTCATACCTTCTACTTACTACTAGATTTCTGTACCTAACAATGGGATGCACTATAGTGCATGAGATGAGTAGAAAAGGCAAATTAGTCACTGGTTAACTGGAAAGGTAGAAGTACATTTCAAACATTGTCTTTCTCACACACTTTAGGGCTAGCTTGGACATAATATCATCCCCTTGAGTTCCCAGAGCTAAACGGTTTCCTAGAGTACGGTTCTGAAGTCCTGCATGTGAAAAGGGAGGGAATTTGTCTTTCAGAAAGGAATATGTGTAGTCTTTAAGAATTTAGAGCACTCACTTAGGCCACATATGCTCAGTTTTGTGTTTGACAAATAATTCATCAGAACATATTGAAGTGGGTTATTTTGCTGAAGGTTTTGGCCATTTTTGCATCACTAGACATAGTTGTTTTGGTACAATTTCATTTTCTTTCAAGCTTCTCTGTTACAGGTCTTGAAGTAGAGAGTGAAACAAAAATGTGAACAAACACAGGTACCATTCTCTTAGCTTAAGAGAAGGCCAGCCATCTGTAAGAAACGTAGTTTGTCTCTGCCATTTGGCACATTTAATGCTTGTTTTTTTCAGCATGCATTCAAACGTACAGGCTTTGAAGATCTGTGCTACCAAAATCCTTGCCGCATTTCAGTTACCTGCTGCCTGCTCAAAAATGGGATTTTTTGTGGAAAATTGAATTTCTTGAAGTAGCAATTAGATTTCTCTTATCTGAATTTACATCCTGTTACAGAAATACCTCAAGATTGTAATGACAGTCCTGTGTGGCTCTTGGCTTGTAAATCCTTGGATTTCAGTGAAACTACACTATGGGAAATTTTTAATCTTTGGAATTTGAGCTGTACTTGAAAAGTCTTCTTGATTAAAAAAAAAAAAGAAAAAGAAAAAGAAAAGGATAACCACAAAAATGAGCCAAAACAACAACAAAAAACAGCTTTCCAGTTATCAAGTTATGCCTAATATTTTTCAAAAAGACCTCTTCTGAATGATGTTTGACTTTTCCAAACTGTGTTTGCTTCTGTTTTCTGAAAGATAGGTATATGTCTACAAATATTTCATCTTTACCCTTTTAATGCCCTGTTTAGTTAATTATACCAATAGAAGAAGCATTCAGCAAATATGATTTTAACACTTTATAATATGAAAAGTATCTTCCTCATAGTGTATACTAACAAGATCTCTATGTGCAATTATTATTAGCAAGCACTCCACCTACTGGTTCAAATTATGGCAGGCAAGTAATCAAGAAAAAGTTCATGTTCTAATAATTGCTTTACCACCCAAAGGTACAATCATTCTGGTCCCAGTACTTTAAGTATTTATATGTCTTCTGTGAAACCAATCAGGTAAAAAAAAGCTGCTATGCAAATTCATTAGCAGCATTCACCTAATTTACTTTCACAGATGACTATCCTAACTAATATTTCCCAACCTTAGCTGTGAATGTCAATTGAATATGTGCCAATAAAAAAAGCAAAAGGTACAAAGAACCACAAGATGTTTTCTTTTGGTATTTCTTACATAGCTGATCTCTATAAATGAATCTGTAGAGAAGGATTTTTTAAAAGGCATGAATAAAAATCCAGCCTGGCACAGTAAAGCAAGCACCGAAAAAAATATGTAAATGCTGATAAAGCTCCTAATTCTTTGTTGCTCATAAACATGATAAAAGCCACAGAGGAGAAAATACTATCATAAAGTGATGAGCTTTTTAGCAGGATTAAGAGAGAATAAATATTTCTTAGGTAGAAAATTTTAGTAAAACAGAGTTGCATTTTTAAGATACATACAGACGTGTCTACACATCTCAGCAATCCATCTCCATTCTCCAGAACAATTTGTTAGGCAATTATTTATGTAAAATCTCCATAGTGGTTGGATATTATATTTTTCAAACACATTTCCCGCTGAAATCTGCAAGACATTTGCCTATTCAGGGAACGCACAATTGCTTCTATTCATGTAGCTTAGTACAGCAAATGATATGGACTCACAGATGAAAGTCAGATTATGGCTGGAGCAAAAGCAAGAGCTGCACCAAAATAGCATTACTTTGGGGAACTGTGTTGCAAGGAGTACTGCTATTTATGTTTTTTAATCAGCAGTTTCTTAAATGGTCATTTGCAATATCTTATCAAATTTCCATCACATACACTATCAATAATGAGACATCTTAAGCATGATCATTTCCACTGATGTGATGTCTTTTGCTTTCATCAACTTTCTGTAGTGTTGACTGAAACAAACGCCGATACAATATGCTATCATGTAATAGGAAAGTCATGCACTAAAGCCTGAAGATTGTTTTTCCTGCCCATTCCAGATGCTGCTTTTCAATACTGCCTAGAAGCCTGGCACAATAATACACCTCAATATGAACAAACGCAGTTATCAATGGAGTCACTCTCTGAGGGAAAGAATTTTAACACAGGGAAAAAAAATAAAAAGGAAAAAAAAAAGTAGCTCACTAAAATAAACACAAAACAAAGAATGTGGAAACACAGCACAAATATACTCAACAAAATTTACCTGACCCTTTAAAGCTCACCAAAACATGACAGAAGGTCCCTTTGATAGTCTTTATCATATATATGTTCTGAGACTGTGTTGCCCATATGTTCAATAAAACTGTTGAATCTCAAAGTTATAATAATTTGCAAGGAGGTGCCAGAACCAATTATTAAATATCATATGATCCAGCAGAGATGAAATAAAAATATACAGGGTCGATTTTACTGGCTCTGACTGTTACAAAGATTAGAAAATACTTAGAATTGCAGTTTAACTTAAGGGGAGTCTTAAATACTTCCTTATGCTTAAATTTCTGCTTGCAGCAGAATATCAGAAGCCAAATGCAGATGGTGTATTTTACTAGGTACAAAAAAAGAAGATTTTAAAAAAAAAAGAAGATTGCCCTTCTCATAATTGATTTGCATATCAAATTAGTAAAACAAAGGATATGCTATTATGATAGCTTTCAGTAGGGTAAACCTTTGTTCAAAAGAGCAAGTGACAGCCAAATGTACAATTCAAGTGAGAAAAAAGGTACAGTGTGATTAGATCAGTGAATGATACTATCTCAGCCAAATAGCTGCCTATAGTGTGGAAAAAGAAGACACTTAGGACAAAGTGTAAACAGTCATTATTTATTTACCATGACATCTCTTAAACATGAATGAGTGAATGTTTTAAATACTAGTTCCCATCTTTTAGCCAAGGTCAACCGTTTCACGCTGCTCTGTGCTTTTCCTCAAGCTGTAAAACTTAGGGGTTGACCTGAGATGTTTATATGATTTTTAATTGTTATTAAATACCAGGGAAGAGTGCAGCTGAGAAGTTTATTTATTAAGTTCCCCATAAAAATCACACAAACGAGCTCTCAAAAAAACCTCCAAAGCATCTTCCTACTCTATGTGTTTAAGGATTAAATATCGTATCATACAGTACAACAGCAACAACAACAGCAAAGGTTTATTTCTACCAGTGAATACAGCCTTGACCTTAATACATTATTGCTGCAAGTATCACAATTTTGTTGCTGCAAGGGAAAAAAACCCAAGTATTTCTGCCCTTGGTTATTGGAGCATTGCAAGAATAGGACCATGTTTGTCTATGTATGTTTACAGCACCTGTCAGCCGATACACGAGAAACAAGAAGAGTAATGTAAACTGATCCCCGCCTTTTGCTGAATATTTAATGCAGTCTGCTGGAAAGAAAAGCACAAACATTCTACTTTTCCAAAGCCTGTCTTCCTTGCCCTCTTCTAATTTTCTCTGGGGAGGGATAGATTTCGAACTTGGTCACTGGTAGTGCCCATTTGCTTCTAGATCTTTACTTTTCAGTCTTGGCTTTCTTCCTGTCTCCCCAAACGAAATTTACTTCATTTTAGCCACCTCACAGCAGACTTGTGTGTATATATTTTCAGGGAAATTTGATTGCCTCTATAGATTTTTAAATCAGCTTTCACATCAAGTTCAGAAATTTGTAAACTCTTGTGTTGTTGCATCAGGCAATAGTGGAGCACAGACCTCAGATGCACATCACCCAATACTATAAAGTGATCTTTAAATGAGACAACTAGAGCATAAGTAGATTAAAGTGGCCAATAATGGGAAAACAAGTGCACATTCCATGAGCAATTGTAAGAAATTTAAGCCTCAGGAAGTTGCATTATATATTTTATTAGATTGAGGACATATTCACACTTATTGTGGCTTGTATCTCGAACCAATATTTTCTGTCTTTGGTTACCTTACTTTAGGATTCCCTAATGGGCTGAAGATGTAATGTGTAATATCATATGACTGCTTTAAGTTTGCAAGTTAGTTTCTTGGAAAGTTGTAATTTAATTTAAATTGACAACTCTACAATAAACCACAGCTCTCTCATAGCAAACAGTATCTGACCTAAAATGCATGTAACAAGACCTTAAGATTCTAACAAAATCCTGCTTCTTTGTCATTTTAACCTTGTTTGCAACAGAAAACATCTAATTTTTGAGTAGCATTACCAGTTAGCAGTATGTAAAGCATTAGTGGTTGAAAACAAATCCTATTTATATTCAGAGCCTGTTCTTTCCAATAATCAAGACAGAATGGAAAAAAAAAAAAAGGATTGACCATGCCATTGATGTACAAAGAATGAATTTATACACTCTCCAAAGGGGTTGTTTTTTAAAGGATAGCTTAAAGATGACCTGAAGGTAGAGAATCTAATAAGTGTAGACAAATTCTGTCAGGGAAAAGATTTTTTTTTTAAATGACATGTGCACCATATAAATTGTGAAACATAATTTTGAAGAGGCTAAAGATCTGGTAAATCAAAGGAAATGAAAGAGGTGTGGATTTGAACATTCAAAGAATCATAGGTTGCTTTGCCACTCTCAAAATCAACCTCTGCATGAGTGTCAGACGCATTCTCTGATGTAAGATTGATTCAGAAGGTCTACAGAGTTGGTCAGCTCTTGATGGAGAATTCACTGCAGTTAGTTTCAGATGGAAAATATAAAAATAATTACTTCTTGTGAGTGCTGCTTTTTCAAACAGCTCCATGGTTCCACCTTACTGAAATTTAGAATATACCCTTGGAGATTTCATAATGGCTCCTTAGGTAAAGACATTGCTGCCAGTTTTGAGAGAAGGAGAGCAAAATTGATTCAATCTCACTCTTCCCCGCTGTTGTTTTAGTGGATTCTAACGAAAAGTAACTTTTAATCTCCCTTATGTAGTACTGTCCTGAGCTAATGTTTGTATTCCTGAAAAAGGCCGTAACTGAAAAGCAAAACTAAACAAAACTAAGATATTTTTCACACCGTGTCACTGATTTCTAGGTGCTGTAGGTGAATACAAAGTCTGTTACAAAATATAGTTATCACTTATAGGAAGGACTGGCTTCTTGAAATGTTGGAAGTGCTCTCTCACAGGATTAACATAAGCTCATTTTTGCAAACCCAGTATGCTTGGGGTTTAATTTGATTGTGCAGTTCTGTAAGAATTTAAAGAGTTTTTTGACTGAGCTGTAAAGGATGAACATATAAATCAAATTCTGGCAAGTGTAGCATAACTCATTATATTCCAGGCTTGTCTTGAGCTCCATCACTTATTAATCTTGTCTTTTCCACTACCAGTTTAGCATTTTTCAGAAGCTAATCTTTATCAATGAAAAAGGTTGCAAATCCATAATGTGTCAAGGAGGGTTGAATCTTACTAGTTTTATGCACATTCCTGCACCCGTAGGTGTATTCAGACACATATCAAAGACATATATATGTATAATTTAATTTCTAAATGCTTTGGCATTATTCTAAATGCCCATAAATATACAATTGTGTCTGGCCTACTCTGCTAACAGCAAACAAGATATAATTCTGTCTAGAGCATAGCATAGGAAAAAGGTAAAGGTGAAAAAAGTTTTCAGATCTTCTATGTATACTGATAGGGAGCCCTTTCTGTTTCCTCTATGTACATATTAATGTACACAATATTTTTCTCTGGTAATGGCATTTTAATTCTTCCTAGTGAATATTCATAACTTGCACTTCAGTACTCTGTTAAAACATGGTGCAATTCCCAGTATGGGGGTGACTTTTAGCTGTACTAAGATAGAAAATGTTAGTCAGAGATTTCAGTGGCAGGAATGAGTGACTCGGTGGAAAGGGAAGCTAAAGTGCAAGGTGCTGCAGTGTAAGTTTAAGTTATTTAGATCTGGTGGCCGATATTGGATGCTACCTCCCTTATATGGTCAACAAAGTCTAGAGATCCTAAGCAACTTTTAGCTCTGCAACAGCTCTTTGATGAAGATGACTTTCTGTGGCATCCTCCAACTAAAAGAAATTGAAGGATGCTGAGATGCTGCAGTTTCAGAAAATAAGCACTTAATACTTGCTTTTGGTAGAGGTAGAGAAAACTTAGAATTAGGACTGATAGCATAAAACCCTCCTGCAGTTGTTTTTTCTTATTTAAGGCAATGTTTTTAGTTTCTAAAACGTCCCAAACTTTATTTTATCAATGCTTCACAACAGCTTAGATTTCAGTAATGACTACAATACACTTATGTGTCTCTGATGAATGATGTTAACACTAACAAGTAATCAGAATAGGGTTGATACTGTATCCAGTGGAGTCAGCAAAAGAACTGACTGATGCCAGTAAGTATCAATTCATCCTTGTACTCTGATTTCATTCACTTCTTAAGATTATCTCTTCTTTACCCCTGCATTTTTTGTTGTTAGTTATCAGCAATAATCAAATAAGGATAGAGAGAAGCTTGAAACAACAAGTAAATGCAAATATAATATGCTGAAACTGAATAAACACTAAAAGCATTATTTTCTTAGGATTAAAAGTTCATTTACCATAAGTAAAAGGGAAGAACATAATGGGTAAAGTATCTTTGAAGGAAAATATAATGACTAAGATTTCTACCAATAGAAAAAGAAATCCTACTCTGTAGATGTTTGCATTTCCTGCTGCTCGTTTGAGCCATACATGGCATTCAAACTCAGCCTAAACTTAATCCATAATTGTTTTTCTTGAATTTTAATCTGTTATCTATGAATATTTTCAGTCCTTTATGCTTGAAATTCTCCTTCCAGGAGTTCCTTCCTTCCTCTAAATTCTAAGGCTGAACTGAAATTGAGATAGGCTGAACCTACCTCTCATCCCTGTAACCGATTGCCTGAGCTGCCTCCATTTGCTCGTTCCAGGCATTTAATTGTACATGGGAAGAAAATAGAGGTTTTGGGCCTTTCTCCACCTGCAAGGGAAGATATTATTATGAATTAAAAAAACTCCTTTTTTTTGGAATCTCAAGTTCCTTATTAGTCTTCCACTGAAGTTCTGGTTTAGTAAAGAGTTAGGAGAAAAGTTCACAAAGCTATGATTTCCCAAGTCTTTTTCAGTTAATGGAAGAAAGGGGTAATTTGACATCTAAACTCCAGCTTTGTTCTGAGTTCCCTGGTGCAGAATCTACAGAAGTAAACTTCCAAAGAATGTTAGTTTTTGTAAATAAAGTTATAATTTCTTTATACATTTACATTTGAGATTACGTGCTTTAGTAGGTTAAAGGAAAAGTAGGTAGTTTAAAGTAGAGGTATTGAACTGAACCCTAAATGAGCAATCTGTGCTACTACTGACAGCTTCCCAAAGAATTGGGTTTCTTTGGAATTGTAATCATATGATAAAAAGCTTTTAAATTTAACTATTTTAAAGGTTTGGGGTCAGAACGAGACTTTTATCTTCTACTGAATTCTTTCCTTCATAGCTTCCATTACACTTTCTATGTATCGACCTCAGAGAAATTCTTGAAGTTATAAAATACAAAACTGCACATCATGCTCTCAGTACTTTTCTCTCTAGCAATCTGTTTCTTAACAAAATGCAAGCACGCACAAATGGAGCCAAAACCAGTCTGGTGTCCAGAATGAAACAGAAACCAAGGCAGCATTCTGCAATACCAGCTATGATCTCACAGGTGTGAAAGTGATCTGTCGAAATTGCCCTATGAATACTTGAAAAATGAATGGGAACAGTGAACCTGAAAGGGCTCACAAGAGATGTTGATTCCCTCTTGACCTTAGGCTACAATCTTGTCAGTTCCCTCTCCACTGACAATTAAAAGTGCAATTAACTCCTAGACCTTTCAAACCTCACAGGTTTTGGAACGGTAATAGTTAGTTGTACTCTTCTGGAAGAAAAGTTATAGTCATAGACTATGGAAAAAAAAATTATATGCAGGTGGGCTGCCATAATTCAAGAATTTGACTTCATTTAGCACAGGAAGCTGAGGGTGTGAAAACATTAATGCTGACACACTATCCAGATGGCTAGTTTACCATGTGCAAGAAGACAGTACGGCAGTGATTATGCTGGAGCCAAAAATTACACGTGGAGATGGAACAAACTTCAAAAAGTCAGTCTCTTAAATGTGCCATTATACAAATTAATCTAAACTGATATGTTCATCTATTGCCCTACTAAAATATTACTGATAGAATATTACAGACAAGCTGTTGTGGAAACCAAGATATTCCTTTACTGCTATTTTTATGATGCCTGAGATGCTTCACCACAACCTTATATGTGCATCCATTCTTTATGGTGCTGTATGAGAGCCAGCCCATGCACTCGAGATACATGGATTCATGCTACAATCAATACAGCAGAGGAAGTAATATTAACACATTTTAATAGGTTTTCTAATGCACAGCAATTGTGTTACTTTGGGGGCAAGAGAAGGAATCTTAAAGAAACTTACAGATTCCCATAAACACCTGTTCAAAACCCACAAGAACTACATAGAAGATCCAGTACCAAGAAAAACTATCTCTTTGGTTTAAAAGTATTCTTACTCAAATGAGTGCTTCAGTTCAGTTAACTGGTTTGTAAACTTAGTTTTTTGAGCTTTTTTAAGTTAGTGTTGGCTATACTGAATAGAAATTTAACTGAAGTTAACACTGAAAATATCCTTCTTAGAAAAAATTCTTCTTAGAAAATGCCAAAACTGGGGAAATTCTGCATTCTTATAAATGACTCCCTAAGATTAATGGTGGGTATGTGAATTGATTCTTCTTTATGCTGATGACCTTTTTGAACAAGACTGTATTTTCTTTGACAGGGAGCTGTGTTCCTGCAGCAGTAGTAGTAAAGGATAAAGTCTCATGACTGACAGAACTGAAAGCAGTAGGCAAGGTGATCGACTATCCAGGAAGTTCAAACATTTGCCATTGCTATAGGAACTTGAAAAAAAATGACATTTTTCTCCATTCTTCTCATTGTTTTGTTATTCGTACAAGCTAGCACATAAGTGCTTTGACTCAAAGATTTCCTTTTGCTGTGTATTTTTATAGCACTCAATGGAGCTCCAATCCCAGTTGAAGCTCCAGAAATAATCAGAGTGAACAACAAAATATTTCCCCCTCTTAAACACATGTTTTAAAACCAAGGAAAACTCTCTTAGCAATGTAAATTAAATAGATATTCTATCAGGATGTAGTATGGGGTTTTATGACACAGCTCAAAATGTCTAAATTTGAAGTAAAAATCCAGTTGTGTGCAGCACAATTGGTTCAGATGGTAGCTTAACTGAAAGATGCTGAGAGTAGATTTTGTGGAACAGGTTTCGCTTTATGAGGAAACCAAAATGCATAGTACAGAACATGTGCTGGATAGTTTGTTATCAAAATACCTCCCCAGGCTTATTACAAAGTTCTGTGGGGTAAGAACATTCCAAACAATGATCCACTGAAGTAATCTCAAACCAGAACCTCATGCAGCAACCATAGCACTGAAAAGCCTGTGACAACTCAGTTTCTTCTGCTTGCTTCATTGCAGGTAGGTATGCGTAATCTTCCTTCTGTCCTTTGAATGCTGCTGTTTGGTATTCAATTTTCCTTTTGGGGTACATAATTCAATTTCTGGTTTAAAGAAGTAAGACTTTTCATAAGTTCTTCTACTAACATTTGGATTTTCTAAAAATTCTTCTACTAACATGTATATTTATTTATTTTTGCTTGATATATAGCAGACATCAGAGTAATGTCTCCCATTTTTTAGACTGAAATGAAGCAAATAGAATTTCAATTAAAATGAATTGTTGATGTTCTGTTGACGCTGCCTATTGCGATGGCCAACAACTGTTTCATGTATTTCTTGTTGATTTCTATACCTTGAGGTTTAGCCACTTAATTAGTGCAATCACAGAATCACAGAATCACAGAACATTAAGGGTTGGAAGTGACCTCAAAAGATCATCTAGTCCAACCTCCCTGCCAGGGCAGGATCACCTACAGCATGTCACACAGGAACATGTTGAGATACTGGAATGTGTCCGGAGAAGGGTGACAAAGCTGGTGAGGGGCCTGGAGCACAGCCCTATGAGGAGAGGCTGAGGGAGCTGGGGGTGTGCAGCCTGGAGAAGAGGAGGTTCAGGATTGACCTCATTGCTGCCCACAGCTATCCAAAGGGAGGCTGCAGCTGGGTGGGGGTTCCTCTCCCAGGCAAACATCAACAGAAGAAGGGGACACAGTCTCAAGCTGTGCCAGGGGAGGTCCAGGCTGGATGTTAGGAGAAAGTTCTTGCCAGAGAGAGTGAATGCATTAGCTTCTTGAGCTGGAGACCACCATTTCCCCTCTGTTTGAGTGCAGAACTGTGTAATGGGATTCTAGTGCACTATGTTTATTACTGTGTTTAATAAATTGAAATTACAAGAAAGTGATGTCTTTTTATCTCCATGTTCTTGGAAATGGCTAAAATTGGTTTAGTTTGATTGTTTTAGAATTGTCATCCTGAGGTAGACACTTAGCATGAAAAATTGCAGCTTAAAGCAGTTAGTCTGGCAGTGTTACCGTTAACTGAAACCAGTCACACCAGGAAAAAGTCAAGGAACACTGAGAACAGACCTCAATACCGGGACAGTGCAAATGTTGAGGCCTATTGTTCTGTAGTAAACAAATTCTAGATATATATTCTAGAGAAAACATTGAAATTGATACCCTGCTGTGTCTGCTTAGGGTTAGTTTCTCAGATGTGGCATGGGCATTTGAACACAGTGAAAGGCTTTTTGGAAGATTCCTCAACAATCTTTCAAAGTGGTTCTAGAGTGAAATGAACGTGATTCACTCTTTTCTACACAAGTGTCGGCACAAAACCTGTTGTCATTGGATTCCAGTGGAACCACACCGGAAAACCTCTGCTGCCCTCTGAAAGTCAGATCACATGGGCCTGACCTGGTGGAGACCCTCACAAGTCTCGGGGTTAATTTACTAGGAACCACAGAAGGTGGTTGTCTACAGACCGTAAACAGGAGAGGGAGCTCCAGAGATGCAGGAGCTATTCATGAGATTTTATTTGGCAATATAGGAAGTTCAGAGGTGTTTAGTTTACATGGAGAAAATCCTACTGAAGGCTTTGACTTAAATACCAAACACACGACAGCCCTCTTGTCTTGGCAAGTTCTGTGATTTTGATATGCTTTGTGAAGTCTTCCCATAAACCGTTCTTGCAATTCAGAATTTGAGTCTTAACCAGAGTCTAAAAAACTGCTCATGACATTGCTGCATAGTTGCTGTAGATATTAAATAACTGCAGTTTTCATTAGAGGAATAGTATTCATCTGGATGCATGCTACAGTGGTCTATGAAGCTTTTCTGTAATGGGAAAATAAAATGTTCTACATTGTTCTAGACACAATATATGATAAATTGTTTGCTATTGATTTTTGTGACTAGGCAGTGTTTCTTAAACCTAAATGGTCTTTATAGTAATGATGTTTGTTCCCCACTGGTTTTTAATTTCATATTCAGAGCTAAAGTGTATTTGCTAGTTCGTAAAGCTATCACATAGAACAGGAAGAAAATCAGATGAGTTGCTACCCCTTTGCCACAGCATTAGATGGTAGAGAAGTTGTGTAACGTTGTTGGGTTTGACCCATTCAGGTATCTGTCCTCCCTTCAGTTTGGTGAAAGCTTTCATTCAGAGCTAATGTGACTGCTTCTTTGTTTTCTTTATTCTAACTTTTGGACATGCTGTATTTTGCAGATCATAATTTTGATTAGTTGTCAGGTTTGAGTGAATAAGTAGGAAAAAGTTGCCCTCAGGAGCCTCCTACATAATGCAAGAAATTATAATGAAGGGACATGTGCAAGCAAAAATAATTAAACCCCAACATTCTGTGCCTTAAGTCGGTCTAATAGATTTATTATATTTGAATTTACTGTGAAACTCACACCAGACTGTGGTCTTTGGATTGTTCTGTGATCTGTTTCACAGATCATGGTCAGAGGAAAATCAAAGTATGTTGGAAATTTTAGGAAAAAATAATCAATGGATAGAGTCTTGAAGAAAGGAGAGCTGTGAGATCAGAAACGGTTGGTATCAAGTAGCTTTTTGGAGTGATGTTCTTCTAATTGAACCAACATTTACCTGTCCCCCTCTCAAAGTCTTCCAATGAAGTATGGATTCTTCATCCTTAAGAGAGGAGGATTGGGTCCATCTTTGTGCTGAGAGATTGGTCAAGAATTGGTTTAGCTGTAATGTTACAAAACTTTTTAGCTTCATAGCTACTTTTTCATTTTGCAAGACACGAAGTTAAGCTTAACAGCAACAGACACCAGACTCTAACAGAATTCTTTACATAAATTCATCATACAGGCTACATAAAATATGTAGAGTCAATGTGGATGGTGTGTCTGTATCAAACCCCACTTTTGATGTGAAGATCTGTCATTATTATTCACTTCACTTTCTAAGTAGTCAATTCCATATGACTATTCAGGAAACTAAACTGAGCTAGCCCTTTTAACCTCAGGAGCCTTACACAGTTAAATATTTATGAAACATCAGAACATGATAGCGGCTATTATGGCTCCTCAATTTTAGCAATTAATTTTATTGACAGAACAATAAGGACTGCTTCTTTAGCAGCATGGCAACATCATGATTCACTTTCTATTTGTTTGGAGAAAAAAAATCCCAACAACAAAACAAAGCAACAAACCAAGTCACTGCTCCTGCTTATATGAAATAAGCAACCTCCACTCTGATACAGCTCTGCTAAAAAGCCACATGTGGCCATGTATGTATTTGAATGTGTGTGAGACTGTTATACTGGCATGGTACATGTTATGCTTTCTTTCCAAACACATTAAAGATAATCAATATATTTTTTTTTTAAAAGCATGCAATCGTTCTCAAGATCAATCAAAAACTTTTTCATGCCATTTAATTTGCTTAATTTAACTCTCTCTAACTGTTCTACTGTAATGTTTTGATTTTACTCAGCACATTGAATGCTGTGTTTTGTTTTCAACAGATGTGACTTTGAGTACACTGGAGAACAATTTATGCATTAGACTCAGAATTTTAAATGAATGTGCCCTCTAATGATTTCCTCTGTCTAAGCAGACACTTAAAAAGTGACACTGAAACCAAGAAAAATTACTTAAAGGATCAGTTACATCTAAAATGATGAAATCAATAACAATATTTTCTCCGGGATTCTTTCTCTTCGATAAGCAAAATCTCTACTTAAGTTAAAAGCCACATTAAAATTTAATCACAATCTGTGTGCTTTAGCAATTGATAATTTGTGGACATCTGTCTTCTGTTTTGTTAAAGTCTTGTATTCCTTCTGGTTTTGTCTTGTCTTTTCATAGCAAGATTAAGTCTATTGGAGATTTTTGAACAATCACAAAGGGTTTATAATTGAGGCTGGAAAATCTCAGGGGCTAGAAGCCTGTGTCTTCTGGTTTTTTTAGATATATACACCTAATTCTTAACTGTACTACAGAGAAAAGCAAATTATCATTGCAAAGTAATTATGTTGCAAGATAACAAAAGTATTAGCCTTAATGTGGCTACCAACCAACACGATTTATGTCACTTTTTTTTTTCCAAATGATGTGTGCTGATTCTATTTATCCTAAGTGAAAGCAAGGTTTAATACAGTCAGTTTATACAAGCTGTTTTGTCTAAGTGATTTTCTGCTGCAGTTTAGATATTGTTAACAATAACTTGGTCTTGGAGCAGTTGTTAAAGCATGGGAATGATGTCGATTTAATTTTTACAGGTTTCTAAAAACTTCTACTTTTGGCAAGAGAAAAGCTTGAGTGTTGAAGTGGCATATTTCATCTTCTAAGAGTAGATTTTATAGGGACAATAGCAATTGCTGAAGCCTCTTTCTTCCTCCCCACCTGATTTTTGAGAGGAGGAGGAAAAAGAAAGATTATGTTTCACAGAGCTTCCTCTGGTTACAGCTCCGTTCTGTGATCACCTAACATGTCTGCAGAGACTTGCAGTGATAATGTAGTATTTATTATAGGAGAACTATTTAGGAAAATCAATATGCTCAGTGTAGGCTGTGCATTTAAGTTTTGAAGGCTGAAATAGCTGACACAGTGGTCATACTATAGTGTCTTGTGGTAAAACATTTTTCACTCTATTTCAGTTGTGCTTGAGTTAATCAATAAGGTTAACTACATTTGTCAGGATTAGGGTCAATAAAATGTGTACTTGTTCAATATCAGAAGTAATGTAAAGGCTTGTATTTACTTTTGTCATACTTTGCATCAGCTGCTAATTAATTAAACTTCTGCTGAAATTAATAAATAAGTAATAATTAGATACACACATTAAAAAACATAATTCAAAATGGAGCAGATTGCTGTTTCTTGAAAATATAAGTATCCATAGAGTACGTCAATTAAGGGGAAAAAAAAGAAATATTCCAAATATGTCCACAATATGTCCAAATATGTCTGCAATATGTCCAAATGTATGCACAATATTACAATTTTCAGACTACTGCATATTTTAGCATATAGAGTGTTTAAAATCTGTACATTGAATGTGATTATTCTGGATTTTTTGTTTTTTTTTTTAGTTGTCTGCAATGATTTCTGAACAGAAAATGAAATGATTTTAAAATTGATGTTATGCATTAAACATCTGGACATTATACCACGTTGTGAAAGCTATAATTTATAATAACGCTTTCTGCAGTCTGGAGAAATGAAAATTACCCAAATTTTTGTAATTCTTCTGCTGTGCTTTTAAAGTACTTTAAACATGTCTCCAAAATTATTAGTGTTCCAGTACCACTTCGCTTGCAGCTTGTTTCAAAATATATTCTCTTGGCTTATTTGTAGGGACTTTGAACGTATTCTCCTTCCCCTTTAATTGTTGCTTTTGGTAATATTTCTGTTTCTTGTTTTGGACAAGGGCTTTTTCTTTGTTGTTTTTTTTGGTCAACCATCTTATATTTTTTTTTTGGTGTTAATAGACATCATTCTTTTCTACTGCTGAATAGAATCCAGAGCTAACATCTCTTTTAGAACAGGATAAATCATTGTGAATGTTGTATATTTATTAGTCACTAGGAGAGTGGCTAATGTTGGGTTTTGAGTAATGACACCTCTCATGGTTTTATTTCATACGTGCGTTCTTTGTAGGATTGAAACCTATGTATCATGTCCTAACTAATCCAAGTTACCTTTATTGTTTTATTCTTTTCCTAATTCTAATGCTTTCGAGGTTTATGGTATTACTTTCCTCTTATTATCTCTGAGGCTTGCTAATATTTACAAGAGCTTTGGATTTTTACTCACTATATCTATATCATATTATCAGTTTACATCTTCAAACATAAACACAAACATATATGCTAAATGATTCATGAATACAAATACTTTCTCTTCTTGTCTTTTTTAAAGAGCTTAAATCGTTTCAAATGAATGCACTAACTGTCTGCTTTTCTGAAAGCTAAAGCCAAACGAGTGGTTAAAAATATTGCGAGTTTGAAAATGCAAATGGTGTTATCCAAATATGCAGCCATATGTCCACAAGACAACCATTTTTGGGGGAAAATTTGTAAAGCTTTGAAGAGGGAAAAAAACCTATAAATTTAGAGATTCATGGCCCTGCTCCCCCAGCCCCTAAATGTAATTAGAAAACAGCTACATTTGAATGAAATGCCAGTGCTGGTAGAGCTGACTTTATTGTATGTTACATCTTTTTCTTAATGTAGTGGAATTGCTATTCTGAATACAAATGCTTTAATGTGCCATAAAATTCCTTATAAAGATGAGCTACTTCTTCATAAAGCATTTTGTTTTCTAATAGCTATCTTTCCTAAACACCTGAGGGGCTAATGGAAGCTTTTCAGGCTTAGACGCTCACCAAACTTTAACATAAATTAGTTTGTGTAATTTATGCTGCAAAGTTTGTCTAACCTTTAAGCAGCTTTGCACTGCTGATCACAGCATCAGTAACAATAGGGGATATGAGGCCAGATCCAAGCAGTTAAACCCCTAACAGGAAAATATCAATTAATCTTTTTCAATGGAGTTGAAGTATGGGTAATCCTCTCATTAAATAGTTTGAACTTTTCTCCCAGTAAACAAAAGAGGGATAATGAGTGATGTGGTCTGACTTGTTTACATGGAGAATCTTCAAGAGGCTTAGGTTCAGCTTCTCAGCACAGGGTTCTTCATAGTCACTTGTCACTAATTGCCCTCTTTAAAGACATTTGTGTCAGTTCAGAAATTCCGAAAAGGAAAAGTTTTCTGCTTTTAAGAATGGTAATGAAAAATGCCAATATTTTTTTATCAGGTACAAATTCATGTCATTGTTTGGAAAAGTCCTTTCCCAATCTGTTAGTTAATTATATTTTATAACTTGCTGTTAGCCTGAAAAAGGACTGCAGCACGTTTCAGTGACAACTCAAATGTTGCTAACAGATCTAGAAGAAATTCTTCAGGGTACTTCATTTTGATATGAAATGTGAACAGGAGGGGGGAAAAAAGATATTTTCTGTTGTAATTCTTTTAGCTAAAACCACTGTATACTCAGAAGTACAAATTCAATTTACAATATCTTTTTTACTTGCTCGCTTCTTAAACCTAGGCTCAGAGGTCTGGGTTTTGATTTAACTTTGCTTAAGAATTCAGACAGAATCAGATGAGCACATTTAGTTTTCTAATGCCCTTTCATTGTTCCTTCCAAGACACATTCTCCATCAGCAAGCTCAGTTATCTTGTAACAAGATGAAGTGCTTTAGTATGCAGTCATAAGAACCAATTCAGAAACAGTTAGGTTAAGAAATTTCAGTAAGGGTTTGCTGGGATAATTCAGAACAGCATACCAGGCAGAGAATATAAATGCAAATTTATAATGATTTCCTTTTCAAGTGCTTCTGATACCTGAAAGAAAAAAGTTGTGGTACAGAATGCCAGGCATACTACATTTTTATAAAACAAAGAGCTTCTATTTATTTTAATATTTCTATTTTCTACTTTACAAGGAAAAAAAAAAAAAGGCAAAGACATACAATCTGGCCAATATTTTTTTCATTAGATGGAGAACAAAATTTTCAGCGTAGTATATGAAATCTAACATACATAATTTTGCCTGTGATGAGAATTATTATGATAAAGAAGTTTAATTCCAAGGAATTATCTAATTTCTTGCTATTTTCATACACAGAGAATTTGGAGGCCAGCATATTTTGGATGTTTCATTTAACAATACTGTGCTAATGAAAATTAAATCACTTTGGGGAAGCCCATGTCATACTTTCAAAAGTCCCATCTTCCTATACTATAAACCCAAACCTGAATTTGTCTGCTTAGATCAGGGAATTGTTTGTTTCATTTCCATCTGCTGTCTCTACTTGATGAGGATTTTTGCTGGGGCAATATTTCTCCAAGTACATCTAACTGTCCTTGATAAGTCATCAAATTACTGCACGTCAAGTAAACTATGTGTAAATATTGATAAAGGAAAGAAAAATTATGAGGGGAAAAAAAAAGAGGAAACATTATAATACATTATTTAAAATTATTTATTACCTTCCATGGAGATGCAGGAAAGGGTTATTGAAGAACAATTCTGGGGATCAAACTATTTTAGCAGTTCAGGAGACAGCTCTGTTTTCAAACATGTATTGGAGAAGCTACTCTTACATCTTGGGTTGAACTAACTCTTCTGAACTTCTCAAGAATATTTATTGTACTGTATTAATAGGTCAAAAGATCTTAACCTTTATATGAGCTATGATTTTTTAAACTTGCTTTGTTAGCCATGAACCAAAGCTCAGCAGAGTTTCCTCCACTGTCCGCAAACTCTGAAACGTTTGTCTGGAGAATGCAGTTTCCTTGATAGTGTTCTTACTGAAAAAGAAGAATAAGCTTCCCAGGAACTTAAGTTAAAAAAAATACTGTCACAGCTGTTGTTTTCATGGAGACTGAAGTGAAATATGGAGGGCACAATTCTTGCTATAAAAGTAAATGTGAATATTCATAATCTGACCAGACAAATATTATTGTTTTATGGGGAAAAAAAAAAGGTCATGATCTTCTGTTTCAGGATATTTGGGTAACCAACTGCCATCTAAAATAGACTTCATTTTTCTCATCTATTTCATCTAAGAAGAAAAATAGACTATGTTTTCTCTTGTCTATTTCATCTAACAAGAAAATTTGTCCCATATTGTACTGAAATTT
Source organism: Tricholaema leucomelas (assembly GCA_013400475.1). Taxonomy (NCBI): domain Eukaryota; kingdom Metazoa; phylum Chordata; class Aves; order Piciformes; family Lybiidae; genus Tricholaema lacrymosa; species Tricholaema leucomelas. The sequence goes on from WAAF01019266.1 coordinate 868,973, forward strand.
TGCAAGATAAAATCTACATTTCCCTGTTAGTGCAGGAGTATCAGCCCTGATGGAAAAGTTTTTCTCTTCATTGTCTTCTGTACACCTCAGTCACGATAGGTTGTGGTTACTTGACCAGTATTTGAGTGATTTATTTAAGTTGAATGATTAACAAAAGAGTGTAAACGTTCAGTGAGTAGTCCTTTTATTAAGAATAAGGCTGCTTAAACAGCAGAATGCAGAGCTTCTGCATTTTGTGAAGTTTTTTCATGTCACAAATATATATATATGTGTGTGTGTGTGCCTTTAAATGTAAGCCAGAATATGGGAACTGCTTTTGATAAATCTACAAAAAAGACATCTTTGTCAAGTGAGAGTCAGATACTTTCCCCACTGCTTTATCTTTCAATTGTCACATCACCATCTTGAGCTGCTGGTGTAACTTGAAGATCTCTTACAAGCAGAAACCAAACTTAGTATCCTCCTAAGAGAGTTTTGCTAATTTTCTGTTAGCTGAAGTCACTTACACCTGTACTCAACTTAGAGGGGAAAAACATAAATATGAGAAATTGCATCAGATCCAAGCATTACATTAATAATAATTGGACTGATGGTTGGGGAAGCCACAGTCTCTGAGGGCATTTTTTTGTCTAGATGGCTAGCTGGGCATTACATTTGTAATTTTTCTACATGTAATCCTCTATAGAAGTGAAGAACTGATTATTTACACCACAAGGCAGTATCTGATATTTAATATGAGTCTTAAAATCTTTAAGGACTCAGTCACAGAGAATTTACTACTGTTTGGTAAGTGGCTATATGCATTCCAGCTATGATGATAGTGCCTGTTGATATGTCTATTCAGTGAAAGAAGTTTAAGTTGAATTACCTTGCAGCCAAGATGAATTAAGATTGCACAGATGGTGTTTTCTTACATCTATCAATTGATGTGTATTAACTTGTAAAATTACTGAAGCTTGGTTTCTGAGAAGTCTGAGACCTAAAACTCAAAAAGAGAAAGGTCAAATGCTTTTGTGATGGTTACATAGATGTTGCATAGTCAGATTTTTGTTTAATTCTTGCTTGGCTAATGCTGGTAAAAGCTTGGGCATCTTTGCCTGCTTGGTAATTTACTCGATAACAGAGCAGCATCTATCATGCACTTTAGCACCTATGAGCAGTCATCTAGCTTCATAAATAGACACCTTACATTCATAATATATCTATTTTAAAATAAATATATTGTTTTTAATTTTCAATACAATTTAAGTCACTGCAGCCTTTTCCAAAACATAATCTCTGCACATGTTCATAATGAAGTTGCTTACCGTAAAGACTCTTCCTAAAATCAGTATTAGAAGTATTTAATTTGCCTTTTGACTTAAAAAAAACCCTGATGGTTGCCTAAGTAAATTTATACTGCCCACTCCCAAGTTCTTTTAACAATTGCAATTTATTTTACTTAAGCTACAAAACCTCTGAGGTGAAAGTCAATTGTTCTGCTGGAAGCTACTCATGATCTCAGGTTGAAGGAATTTATACATTAAAGCTGTTCTGATGTAAGAGATGCACAGTTGCAAAAAGCTGAAGGCACTCAGCTGCCCACCAAAACTATTTGTTGTGGTTTTTTTTCATCAGCTCTGACACTTACTAATCTTGCACTGAACCAAATCTACTCCTCAGTCTGGCAGAAAGCTTTTAAACTTGTTTTGTTGGGTTTGACTCTGCCGTGTTGGTAAATTGCATCAGGTAAAACTCAAGGTCCATCAAACTGGAGAAGAAAGCAGCAGTGACATCAGCCAATTTCTCTCTTTTGGCAATTCTAATGTGTAATTTCACCCTGAATTAGCATAAAGGAATTCATATATTGCATTAATACTACAGTATGAAGACCTGGACATTATCTTTTTTCCCTTTCATTACATTACATGACAGAAGAATGTATTTCAGCTCTAGAAAAAGGGAAGGGATCCTTGTGAAAAATTATTTAGAGGATAACTTTCTTGAGAAATGTAATTCCTAACAGAAGACAGTGTCCAGTTCTATGAGAGGTTAACTGAATTTCTCTTCTTTCACAGCTATGGCAAATAATTTACTATTAGTTGTTCCTTTCTTGCTTCTCTTATAAAATAATATAAACAATAGTCAAGATACATCAAAGTATAGTAGGCTAAGGTACTAAATACAAAATTCACAGAATCCTCAGCTAGAAAATATAAGGTAGTGATAGGCTAAGGGATGGTATCTGGAATGACACAGAATTGTGTTGTAGCAGTGGGAAGGGAAGTAGCGGAGGAAGATATTTTCATGGAGTGATGCTAATTGGCACTTCTGATCCATGGCCTCTTCTCATTTATCTCTATTCTGAGCAAACACATAATCTCGTTCAATGCCATCAGCATGAGAGGAAGTGGATTATTTAGATAAAAACTTAGGTAATTGCAGAATTTCTTCTACTCTGAAGTGAGTAAATTTCACACCAATTTTGCTGCTTAATAATTTCATTGATGTTTATGGATACTGTAAAACCAGACTAGGAAGGAGAATTAATTTTATTCTGTTTTTTGTTTGTTCATCTGTTTGTTTGTTTGTTTTCCACTTGTTGTTGGAAGGCTTAATAGTTCTTGCTTGGTGAAAGTTTAGGAAGAGATCTGGAGCTTCTGTTATGGAAAAAGATCATCTACAAATTATCTTTGTGGCCCTAAATATAGAGTATGTCGGAAGACAGCATTCAAAAAATGGACGTTAGTGGCTCTGAAGTGAAATTGTGCAGGATAGCGAGTTATAAACCCTGTGGGATGATTGGACTGGGAATCAAGAGGTTGTTTTGTCCTGCATTCTGTCTTCCTGGGATTCACACCATAACAATAAAATTTAAGTGAACTGATCCTCCTGCAAACAAAACACCTCATAACCTGAATCATTTGGATGACAAATAATCTGATTGGTGCTTTAGTTGACAAAACCCATTATCACCTAACACATAATTAGGCACTTGGTGCCATGGTCTAGTTGATTGGACAGGGCTGGGTGATGGGTTGGACTGGATGATCTTGGAGGTCACTTCCAACCTGGTTGATGCTATGCTTCTATGATTCTGTGATTCTAGTGATTCTATGATCCAAAGTAGGAGAAGTACATGGCACTCCATACTAAGAGGAAGGTGTTCCTCATCATCTTGAGCGCTAAGGAAGTAGAAAGAATAATGAGCTCTGTGACTGTAGTGGTTCAAGGTATTGTTTATACCCATTTTTTGTGGCTGCTATAACCACTTGTTATGTAATGCTAACTGGTTCAAGAAACTACATAACATGGTAAGGATTTAAAGGAAATGAGGATACTGCATAAACAAATGCTGAGAACAAAATTACAGTGGAGACTGAGGAAAAGAACACTGACCAACCTTTCATCTTGTAACAAAAGGAAAGTTTAATTTTCCTATCAGGTATCCTAGTATGACCTAGCTCCAGTCAGCCTGTGCTTCAAACTCAGCAGGAAATGGATTGGTAAGGAGAATCCAGCCCATTGTGAAAATAGAGAGGGTGTTCAATTGTAAAGTATTTTTGGGTTGTATGTAGTCAAGCTAGTCAGCATTCCTAGAAACCTCTTCCTATGCATCTTCTACTTTATTTATTGGAAGGAAGGAAGAAACATCTGTATTTGTGCTTTTAAATGATCTAGAAATGTGGAGCTTCTTGTATGTTTGCGGTGTTTGGTTATTACATTAGAGATATTACAAACACACTCAAATATGTACTAACCTGTTAAGCACCTCGTGGGTTTGCATTTTCACCCACTCCATTACAGACTTGTTTCTTCTCATGTTCTAAGCCATTGAACAGATTCTAATGAAAATCTAAATACAGATTCAGGAGATATATTTGTATTAAAAAATATCTTTTCTGGTTCTGTGGCTGCTAATTTCTCCTTGTTCTTCTGATGGGAAAAAAGAAAAAAGAAAGTTCAATTTAATCTAAAATTATGAGCAAGGAACTAGATAGATTAAAGATGATTCCAGAAGACTACATGCTGACTTTTTACCATTTTGAACACATTTCTGTGTGAACAAAGCCTGAGGTAAACCTTGTTTATGAAAACCGAATGAACTCAATCCTAGAATGTTCATTCCACCCTAGTAATTAGAGCTGCTGATTAACACCTCACATTCACAGCACTTGCATAAACATAAACCTAAGCAACAGCAACAGAAAGTGTCATTAGGACAATCTTAAGAACAGGAAACCTGTCACCTGCTGCTGACACTGAAGCTTTTTGATTGAGTTGAAATATGTTGCTGGTAAATAATACTGCAAAGTAACAGGCAGAGCTGGCTAAGTCTCTGCAGCAGATCCCTGAAGGATCAGGGAGGAATGGCAAAAGAGATTCTGAATTTGGACCTGATTTTACCCTACGTACCCTCTGTTCTTGCACGTCTTCACTTTGAAGTAATGAAGTGTGAATGGATGACATTTTGTGAACTGCCTTTTGCTATTACTACTGAAAGCTTTCATTAGGAAAAAAGACAGAAAATGATGTATCTTGCCTTGTACTTCATTATCTTTTCTCCTACTATGAGCTAGTCCTCTGGTAGAAGTGGGAGCACAGAAAATCAGATCCCTGTCTGTGTGCTCCTCAACATAGCAGCCGAGAAAACATAGCTGCATGTGTTAATGAACAATGAATGTTTCAGAAGCTATAAAGTGGATGGAGAATAGGAAAGACAATTCATTAAATTTGTTTGGCCTTTCTTGGGTAGTAATATCCCAGAGCTTGCAAGGAGAGAGCTTATGCAAATAAGGTGATTAAAACCCAGGCTTTTGGTATGTTTTGCTGAGTCAAACAAGTGCTGAAATAGGAAACTTAGAATTCATTATGCTATGGTGATTAAAAGGATACCTCACAGTTGTCCTGCCCTGGACATGCTTCTGAACAAAGTTATCTAGATAAAATAAGAGGCAAAAAATAAAAAAGGGAAAGAAAAAGAATAGAAAGTGCCCAACACATCAGCATTCTTGTGGTCTGTCAGATAACTAGGTGGAAGAAACTTCTCCATGGTCTTCCAAACGGGTCCCAGCTGTGAGCCTTTCAACTTCTTTAGCAGCCACAACGAAGCCACATCCCTGTTGCTGTCCCAGCAGACATTCGGATAGAAGGGATGCGATGTCTTCCTGGAAGGGCCATCAGGTGCTTAGGCACAGAGATTGTCCAAGAAGCATCCTTTTCATCCCCAAATTAAGAGCCTTTTCATCAGAAATGTCGAAAGATGCGTACAGATGGAACTGGGAAACTAGATGCACACCCAACATTAATCTCTGTGGCTGATCCCAGCACAGACTGCCAAATTGTCCCAGCCATTTTTCAATATAATCAGAGGCATTTTAGGGTAAATAACTCATTATAGTTCAACAGAAATAAGGTGGAAGAGGATGGATAGGGCATGATTAAGAAGAGTGAAGAAGGATAAATATTCATTTGTGTTGACTTTTCTCCATGTTTCTCAAATTCACTTCTAAGATCTTCTTAGAAGATCTTAGTTTTTTTTTAATTTAAAATTTTAATAGGGGAACGACTCATATCTGAATCTGAACTTTTACTTCTGCTTGTTTAAGAACCTTGTCAATACCTTAAGTCAGAAGTACTCTACGGGTTACCACTCTCCATTGTCAGGACTGGGGTTAATTACAGTGGGAAATTCACCAGTAGAGGGCAGGACCTATTTACTATTCCGAGTTTTCTTGTGTTTGTAACTTTTGAGTTAAAATATGGTACAAATTAGCCATGAATTTCACAGGTGAAATACAAAAGAAGACCAGTAAACAGGTTCTGTATAGAATTACCTCTAAATTATTGGTTGCAATATATCCACATTAACAAATCCTCATAAGAAAATTACATTTTAATTTGAGGTTATCCATGTCCTAATTAAAAGCAGAGACACTTTAGAGATATTTTGCTCATGAGAAACGAAGTCACTGCCGAGGTAACATGTACATGTTTTGTTGTTGGGTTTGTTTGTTTGTTTTTTCTTGTCAAGGTTTTCAAAATATATATGTATATAAAGGAGTTGCTATGTCTCTGTGACACATTTATTATTATAAATTAAAAGGGAAAAAAACATACTCAAAGGCAGACAAAAAAAAAAAAAGTGATACAGAGAAAACCAAGAGTCAAGAGTCCCAGCATTTAATTTTCCAAATATCAAGTAAATATGCTTTCCAAATTTTTAAGGGATTATTTGGAGGACATTTGTAAGATCTAGCAGTCTTAAGTTACACTTTTTAACATTGTCTGTTTTGGAGGTTGAGACAAAAATACTTTTGAGCATTTTACTACAAGAGTAGTTGTATTAGAGTATGTGTTAAGGTTATCAAGACAGGTGTGCTACAAAAGAATAGAACCGTGAGAACCTCCGGACAGAATGCAAAATAACTATACATAAGATCTACTCTTAGCATATGCTCTTTACATATTAAGCCTAAACCTCATATTTCAATACAACTTAATGTGTCTCTGCGGTGTAATTAGATAAAAGAGATGTGCTTTCCATGTAGCACAAAAATAAAGAATGAAACAAAGGAAGACATTTTCACAGAGTTTAGTACAATCCAACTCTGCCTCTGACTTGTAAAGTACAATTTTGCTTTGCAAGCTTCTTGAGTGTTACCAGATAAATTTTACTTCTTTAAGTGTGTCTGGTTTTGCATAATTGAGTGCATTTTGATGGAAATTCTGATGGGGGTGGGGAGGGAAATAAATGTACCTCTTACCCACAGAGCCTCTTCCAAACCATAGCTGAAGTAGTAATGAACATGTTGCTCCAATAATATTGACTCAATCAGATCATATGGTGAAACATTTCCAGACATATTGATAAATTCATTGATTCTTCCTATTCTTTTGGTCACTGGACTATAGAAAAAGGGATCACTAGCCATTTGACCTTCATTGTGTATTAAATAAACACCAGATGGTAAGGATTCATTCAGTGAATCTATTCTTCCTTCTTCATAGTCATGTTCACACTGTTGCTTCCCACTGAGTCTTTATCTCTATTTGTCATGGTGCCAAAGCTGCCTCTATAGCACCTTTCATGCATCACAGCTTTCAAATCTTGTCCCATTAGTTTCATTTTGTTTCTATCATAAATAATCTACTACTTTCTCATACACTCTTTCATTACCTAATAATGTTCAGTCTTTGTACAAAAGGGTAAAGTATTAAAAGGTTAGTGAGTACAGTTTGCCCATTAGTATATAGTCTATGTGACACTTTATTAGAGAGAAATCTAAGCTACAGGTAATAATTATTAATTCCATGAAATAGCCATACTTTCAATAACTAGAGATTTATTTTTGTTTGTTTGAATGACCCTTGCATTTTAAACAGGTTACTGTCTAGAAGTTGGTAACATTGAACTTCACTTGAGAAGAGTTAGGTGCCTGGAATTTAGTAATTTTGAATATGTGTTCGCTGGGCTCTTTTTGAAAGGTCTAAAGAGTATTTAACACATCATGGCTAAGGGCTGTTTGGGTCCAGATTGACTGGGTCTTTTCTCCCTTATTATATTCAAGTGTAGCAGAAGATTGTTGCATGTTATTGCATCCCAGATATGTTGCTGGCTGAAAAAAAGACTCCATCTAAATATCTAGCAGAAAATATTTCTTCTTGGAATTATGTTGCTAGTTAAAAGAGAATACAATGAAAATTTGGTTGGTATTTAAAGTACAAAGGCATTACCTCCAAGACCAAATCATGTCTTGGAAGTAAATTAGTGCTGTTGAGTTATGCAGGTCACCAGCCTTTTAGGGCTTGAGGATTTTGTATGGGTTGTTTATTGGGGGAGTTCTGCTTTTTGTTTGTTTGGCTGGGTTTTTTTTTATGGTTTTGTTTGTCTATTTGAGGGTTTATTGTTGTTGTTAGGTTTTGCTTTTTTTTTATTGTTTTAATTCCCCTGAGCACAAAGAAACACTTGTGCCACCAAGAATTTTGACGGTTCTCTGCTCTTGGAGTGCATTCTCTCAACCTGCAGATAGCAGATCTTTTTTTCCAAAGAAATAGTAAGGCCAGAAAATATTCCTCTGTCCCATTCCTAACACATCTTTTTGTATTAGGAGGCACTTGCTGAGTCTCACATAAAGTTCCCTCTCTATAGCTGAAACAAAAAATATCTGAACTGAGACTAGAGAAGACTGTGGGTGGTTGTTTTTATTGTCTACCTGCCTATTCTTATCTTCCCCCTGCTGCTGCAAGTCTGAGGATACTAGAAGAGAGAGATATAAATGGCCAGACTGTAGATATCTTGCTTGCCTTACTGTCTAGGTGACTGTGTCATTCATTGTCACACACTCTGTGACATCTCAGTTAACCTGAAGCAGGCAATGCCTCACAGCCTGTGCACAACCAGCTGCAACAGATGAACTGGAGAGAATAATTAACTTCAAATTGCATATCTCCAGAGAAATCATTTAATGGTTTGGATTGTAAAGGAGTTTAAACATAATCTAGTTCCAGCCTCTGTGCCATGGGCAGGGACACCTTCCACTGGACCAGTGTTCAAAGTTGCAGCCAGCCAGCCTGGCTCTAAACACTTCCAGGGATGGGCCATCCACCGGCTCCCTGGGCAGCCTTTTCTAGAGCCTCACCACCCTCACAGAAGATAATTTCTTCCTGATCTATATTTAACCTCTTTCAATTAATTCTTCCTAGTCTTTCTTTTATCATTGATGTAGCTATAGAAGCTTTTCTTTTCCCCTTGATGTCCCTGGACAGATTAATTCTTTTGGGGCTTTAGTTTATCCCAACTTGATCCCTGGCTACTTGGACCTGTTGGTTACTCATCTTTCCATCCTCTGTAGGCTCTTTTTGTGTGTTGGAGTTTGTCCAAGAGCCCCTTGTGCATCCATGCAGATCTGGTGTTTCTTTCTGACTTCCTCTTTGTTGGGATGCATCACTCCTGAGGTCTGAGGGGGTGATTAATGAATATTAACCAGCTTTCTTGAGCCTTCAGTACTTTATCCACTCACACTTTAACCAGCAGATCCCTGAAGAGGCCAGAGTCTTCTCTTCAGAAATGAGCTTGCTATGCACCCTTCTTGATGCCCTAAAGATCTTGAACTCCAGCATTTCATGCTCATTGCAGTAAAGTCTCTGCTTAAACTTTGCATTTCCCACCAGCCCCTCCTTGGTGACAGCGAGGTCCAGTACAGCACCTCTCCTTGCTGGCTCCTCTATCACTTTCAGAAGGAAGTTATCATTAATTCAATCCAGGCATCACCTGGATTTCTTATGTCCTACTGTGCTGTGCAACAGGTATCAAGGTGATTGAAATCCTCCATGAGGACAAGGCCTTGTGAACATGAGGCTGCTCCTTTCTTGATCATGATTCATTTACTCTATTGTCACAGTAGAAGCTTAGAATCATAGAATGGTTTAGGTTGGAAGGGACCTCAAGGATCATCCAGCTCCAACCCCCTGCCATAGGCAGGGACACC
>WAAF01019267.1:0-47093 GCA_013400475.1 Tricholaema leucomelas
ATTGACAGTCAGAAACAGAGAAAAAAACAAACAAACAAAAAAAAAGGTCCCCAGCCGCAGGCAGGCTACAGCTCTGCAGCCACAATGGCGGCGCGTGCGGCACGCAGCGGGGATTTAAGCTTCCCGCGGCTGACGTCACGAGCCCTCGTCACAGCCCCGCTCGATCCCGTGAGACTACAGCCCTGCCGTCCCCCCTGCCTACCTGAAGGTCCTCCGGAACCGCGGAGCAGCAGAACAGAGCAGAAAGTCCAAGCTCAGCAGCAGTGCCCGCAGTGCTCTCTCTCGATCGGCTCTGCAGCCTTTTTTTTTTGCTGTTGTACACTGTGGTCTGCACTGCAGCACTTGGCTGTTTTACACCGGGCTCTGGACTGTAGCATTCAGCTGTTGTACACAGGGCTCTGCACTGCAGCATTTGGCTGTTGTACACTGAGCTCTACACTGCAGCATTTGGCTATTGTACACTGGGCTCTGCACTACAGCATTTGGTTGCTGCACACTGTCCATTTCTTGCTGTATGGCTCCATAACATCAGTCATCTGGGAAAGGGTGAAGGGGACATGATTTGACTGACTGAACAACATTTATAGGGCAGAAGAGCAGTGAGGTTTGGAGAAGTAATTGCTGCTGTCTCATTTGAGGACTTTAGCCCCTGAACTCAAACCATGTCCATTTAGCTCATATTTTTGTAATACCAAAGGAGCTTTGTGAGAGAAAAAAAGAGTATATCATACTCCATAGGCATAAGTGACACCTGATAAAATTTTGTCCCCATCAGTACATACTGCTGCTTTTCAATAAATCCAGCCCTTCACACTAACAAAACCCCCAGAAACAGGCTCCTCTTTTCAAAGACCACATGGCCTCAAGACAGTCTGTACTTTCGTTTTATTGATCTTTGGTTTCTACTGCACAGCTTAAAATAGGCCACACAACACTGGCAGGCACTTGAGTGTGAACAGCTCTGCAGGCTTTGGGTGCAGTAAGGCTGCCCTTTCCCTGCAGATATTCTGTATTGTAATGCCTGTGTCACTCATTGCACTCTGATATCTACTGGAGTTCATGAGGTCTTAAATTAAGCACCCCATGGGAAGAAATTACCAAAGGCAGCAGTGTTAAGGTAGGGTTAACATTAAGCTTAGGCAGCAGGGTCCTCGTTCTTCATTTGAAGAAAGCAGGATCTCAAATACTAAACCATTTTGTCTCATTCAGCTTCAGGAAGCACACTGTAAGGCCAAGGTAACACAGGATACTTTGGGGCCTAGAGAATAAATCTGATGAAGAGAGACTGAAGGAGCTGAGGATGGTTAGTTTGAAACAGAGGAGGCTGAGACCTCATGACTGTCTACAGCTACCTGAAAGGACCTTGTGGAGAGGTTGGTGCTGGTCTCTTCTCACAGGTCCTTAGCCAGAGAACAAGAGGGAACAGCCTCAATTTACAGCAAGGCAGGTTTGGACTGGACATGAGGAAGGATTTTTTCCCAGCAAGAGTGGTCAGGCATTGGAATGTGCTGCCCAAGGATGTGGCGGAGTCACCAACCCTGGAGGTATTTAAAGCTGGTTTGGATGTGGTGCTTGGGGATATGGCTTAGGGGTGAATTTGTACAATAGAGTTCTCAGTTGGTGTTGGTGATCCTGAGGGTCTTTTCCAACCTGAATGTTTCTGTGATTGTAAGCATACAGACATCACCTCCTTTACTCCAGGAGAACTGGGAACACCAAGAAGGCCCCCATTTGCCTCATGCTCCTCCAACAGCACTCTGAACTGCCTGTGTGTTCTGGTAGGGCATAAATCCTGCCAGGCTGGTTTAACCCTTGCTCTCCTCCTCCTGTTGTGGGTCCAGGAAGTTGAGTCAGATGAGCAAAGCCTCGAGGGCTAGGGGCTTAGCACCACATGTCATGTGTCTTGTGCTGCCCCTCAACATACCTGCACGGTCAAATGAGGCACAAAGCTTTGAATTCACTGGCCAGAACAATTGTGCTAGTGTCTATTGGCCAGTTTGAATTTCAAACTGAACTATTTAAAGGGGGGTGATGTAGAAACTGCCTTTCTGCTTTCTGCAGGGAGCCTTCCTACCTTCCCTCATTCATGGCTCGTTAGCTGGGAATCAAGGTGGCCACATGTATGCAGCTTGCCCAAGTGGCTCAGAAGCAGCATCTCTTCTCTCCTTCCCTCCTTCCCTCTGCCTGGAATATATTGTATTTTACCTTGGGATCATTATTGTGAGTTTGGAAGCATCTTTGGTACAGGAGACTTACTCAGGGACCAAAAAGTGTCATGAATACATCTGCTGGAGTTAATGCCAAGACTCCATAAGCACAGTTACAATTTTTCCTGTTTTCACATTCCTATTTTCCAAGTTCTGATTGTTTAAACTGTTTAATTCTGTGCAACTATTTCCTGTCGACTGAAAATCCAAAGAACGTCAGGGAATTTTCCAGAATTGTTGAATATTAATAATAAAATCAATATTAATACAGAAATTAATATTCATTATTAATAACCAATTATTAATTTCAATACACTGTGATCAAGTTCCTGGCTCAGCCACACTCAAGACAATGGCACCATAGCACAGCACTATTAGGAAAACCTAATACACTCACATCTGTGGATCTGCTTGGCTTAGCCCCACAGAAGTCAAAGCTGAGGCTTGAATGTATCAAATAAATGTGGGTTTATGCTTAATTCAGCTAAGAGCTTTAAACACAGGCTTTAGTGCTCAGATAGGTAACTTCATGAGCAGACGTGATAACCATATTTCAGATTTTAGTAAAATGAGCAATCAAACTGTAAAGGAGAGTAACACAAAGGTAGCTTGTTCACTTTCCTGTACTGATTACTGTAATGTAAATACTCAGTTCTCCATCTCTACCCACTACCATAAATAAAACAAAATCAATTCCATTTGTTTATTTCCCTTTTGTATGCATTTCATCATGCTACAATCCACTCCAACTAAAGCAATCACAAACCACCACACTCGGTGCAACAAAACTGCACTAACCTGGTAAAACTCCACAAGAGCTAAGCACAGCTGGGAAGCTCTCACTTCATTCCTCCGACCACAGCAACACCCTCTGCTTTGGAGATCACAGCAAAGACCAGCAGTTGACTTCTGTGGGCCACACAGTCAAGAAGAGCTTCAGTTTGTCCTTTTGGACTTGAAGGAGGAAAAACGTTTTGAAAAATACAGACCCTCAGAACTGGGAGCACTTCAACAGCAGGTGTCCATACAGTGAGACACCCAAGATCACCAGCTGTAGTCATCTGTGGTATGCTGACTTCTTCACAGAATCACAGAGTGTTAGGGGCTAGAAAGGACCTTGAAAGCTCATCCAGTCCAACCCCCCTGCCAGAGCAGGATCATCACAGGAACACATTCAGGTGAGTCTTGAGTATGTCCAGAGAGGGAGACTCCACAACCCCCTTGGGCAGCCTGTTTACATCATTATAAACATGAATAAGTTCACCTCCCAGGCTACTTTTCTCCAAGCAGCAGAGCCCCAGCTCCCTCAGGCTCTCCTTAGAAGGAAAATGTTCCACTGCCTTCATCATCTTCATGACTCTGCTCTGGTCTCTTCCAGGCTGTTCCCTGAAGTCCTTCTCAAACTGAGGGGCCCAGAACTGGACACAATATTCCAGAGGCAGCCTCACCTCCTGCTTGCTTGCTCTGGTCAAGGAGTCAGGTACTCATGCACTCCTGCAATCATACTGAACCTTTCCAGACAATCTAATTCTCTATCTCCTTCCCTTCTGCTCCTATCAATCTCTCTACAGCTGTGGAACACTCGGGATTGTGCTTTGAAGAACTTGGAAGCTCATTTAGGGCAGCATGGTTCTATTTCCAGCATCAACAGCAGAAGAAATTGGCCTCAAGTCATGACTTTGTAAAAGAAACCTTTTTGTTCTGCTGATCCACAATGAGCTTACAGCCTTTACCTACACGAATTTCTGGCTTTAGTCTAGCTTTCCTCCTCTCCTAGCCCTTACCAAAACACCTCATCCTGGCAAACTACTCTCATTTCATTATTGCCCTGACTATGCAATCTAGCAGCTAGAAGAGCAGTGCTGGTATGCTGTGAATGCTTCCAGTTTCCCATTGAAACTGTCATGGTGGCAGGGAATTAGTGTGGCCGAGACAGGAATTATGAAAATAGAATTATTTTATTTTCCCTAAACATGCCACCCCCAAACTATATAGAAAACTAGTTTAGGTTATTTACAGATTCAGTTCAATCAGGAATTTCTTCAAAAAGGATGTTATAGATAACAGTAGAAATTTAGGAAGTCAGGAAATGGAAAAGGCTAAGCTACAAACACAGCTTTACCCCACTAACAATCAGCTGAGCAGAGAATTAAGGGAACAGCAGACCTTACTCATGGAGGCAAGATAGGTACTTCACAGTGATCTCGTGCTGGATTCCTCTGCAGGAGCAGCCTTCTGATGCTGCAGGCAAAATCCCATAGTGTAGATCCACAGAGCAGAATCCCAAGGCAAATGGCAAAGCCACCAAACTCAGAAATGTCTCAAGCACTTCTTCCATGAGTGGGATGGTCATGGAAGTGACACTGCCTCCGCCGTGACAGGGGAGAGCCAAACTGCACAGCCAGGAAGTCGGCTGCTGACATGGTCTGAGAGTAGCCGGGTCTGGGTGCCACCAGCAGCTCTCTCAAAGGACCCCAGGGCTTGCCAATCTTGCAAGTTCACACAGAATGGTACATGTCGCGGAGGAGGATTCTGCCACCTATGCCGATTTGTGGCGAAGGGGAAATTGGTGTAAGATAACATGTATAAAAACATATATTTATTAACTTCAATATTCTGAACTGTCACCACCCCCAACCACTGTATTTAATATTAAATGGATCTTACACGCTTATGAAAGGACCTTATAGGATTAATACCATAATATAACTTATTAATAACTATATTACAATAACTATAAACAGAGAGAGGAGTTTTCCCCACGGCAAATACCGCTTTGGGGTCAATATACTATTCGCCCAGCAGAGTGGGCTGAAACTCTTTCTGCTCTATGGCAGGAGGCTACAGATATTATGGAGGCATTAAAGCATTTACTCACAATTCTGATTCATTATCAATAATCACTCTCTGAGGCTACGTCACAGTCTATATCTAGTGTCCAAACTTCAGGGGAGCTTTGCTCATGGACTTTGAGGCTGGAATCCTCCCAGCTTCAGGGGAAAGGAGAATCTTCCCGTCTTCTGGGGAGATGAGCAGTCTTCCCAGCTATCTGGGGAAATGACTCTTCCCAGCTTCTGGGGAAATGACAGTCTCTGACTTTGTTCTCCTGCTGGGGATGCAATCTCTGCCCTTGTCTCCTGGCTCCTTCTGGATGCTTTGTCCAGGGACCGGTCTGGGGACTGTTGGCAGGACCTCAGGTGCAGGAGAAGGCCGCCGTCTGAGCACAGTTCTCACGCTGGCTAGCAGGGGCCAATCGCATGCAGGGTTCACTTCCTGGTGTCTCGGCAGCAATGGTGCTTACCAGGCAATGAAGGCAACATGCGGGAGTCAGGCCACCGGGAGAGGCCGAGAATAGATCGGGGTACTGACGAGTCGACTCAGTTAGCTGCCAGCAGTGCTATGCTCAGTGCACTACAGCTTTATTCCGGAAGTGCAACAGCTTATATAGCCCTTTAGCAGAGGTGTGCACAACCAGCTGAGGTTGACACAAGTGGAAGGTACAGATTGGTTCAGAGTTATATGCAAGGTATTGATTGGTCACTCAATCCCTGGTGTCCACCCCTGCGGGATGGCAAGCTCAGCCCCCTGCAGGTGTGCGTGGGGTGCTCATTGTGTACAGCTTACTGTCCTGGGACCCAGACAGCCCAAGGACAGTTCGCAGCATGAGCTCTGATGTTTACAGCTCATGCCCTGCCTAGGGAGAGTGTTCTCCCACAGCAACGGGCATACAATAGGGTGCACAGCTGCTCGGAGTCTGAGATCCATAGATAAAGGCAGGCTGAATCTAATAATCAGCGAGTGTGCCTGAATGTAAGAGATCGTGAGCAAGGTGGGGGCCTGAGCACAGGGCCTGAGCATGAGCGTGAGCACGCTGGTAAAGCGAAAGTGAGAGCAGGTGAAGCCAGAACACGTTGTTTAGCTTTGTGCTCTATTTATCACCTGCGGGCTGTGATTAATAGCCCTTTGGCCATTAGAATGACCAATCAGGTTTTGGCAATCAGCCAAAATACCATAATAGGCAAAATTACAAGTCTAGTACCTCTAAATAGGTGCATAGGTGCAATAGAAGCATAGGTGGGCCACACGCTAGGCATGTGGGCTTATGCAACATGTTTACAACCACTTTATATAACTTGTTTACTACCTGGACTTTAGGTAGGCCAGACTTTGTGGCACCAGGCCTATTGTGCCCCTTTAGTGCTTGTTTACTCATTTAATGTGTTTACCCCTGGTTTAGGCAAGAAAACATGTTTGGGCAAGGTAAGGCAAAAAAATAAGCCTATTTTTGGGCCTACAGGCCCTCCATGACAGTGCAGAAGTAGGGAGAACCATAAAAAAGGAGGGACAGGGTAAAGCTGAGAGTTATGCAAAAAGGTAGGAGTCATCCAAAAGCAGGGACTGTCCAAAACAGGAATTCTGTCACAGCAGGAACCTGTCCTGTTGGACACTCTGTCAAGGTGGCAATCTTTCAAGACAGGAACTCTCAAGGCGGAAACTTCTTCCCGTTCTTCCTTGCTCTTTTTAATATCTCCTAGGCAAAGTGTCCATTTACCATTTTATACTGGGAACAAAAACCCAGCCAATTACCAGCCCAATTCCAGCGCGGACTCCCACATGCACACGTGCCAAAGGCACCTTCTGCTGCTCCCCCTTCAAGCCTGCAGGGTTGGGGGGAAAGTAGTTTTCATGCCTTCTCCCATTCAAACCTGCCGGGGAGTGGAGGGAGTAGAAAGGAATATGGAGTACCCCAGAACAGAAACCCATCCCCTCTCCCCACAACAGATGGACTGTAAGATCATTTCACAGGCACAAGGAGATTCGGTGACTAGGTGGGAGAGGCAGGAGAAATTGCTGCTTCAACAGCAAGAACTGAGGGAAAACAAAATCGGCAGAACATTCCCAGAAGAAATATGGAGAGCTGTGCTTAAACTCTAGCCCAGTATCAGCTGAATACAGCTGTAGTTAGGGCAATTCAAACTGCCTTCTGTTTCCTGTTCTGGTTTTAATCCAGGGAAATGGGTTCCATGAGATCCAGCTAAAGACGGAATAATTCTCTATTTGAAGCTGCTAGGTTCCTCCTTTTGGAACATCAGCCATAGCACTCTCTAGTAAAGGTCACAGAATCACAAAAAACACCTGGTTGGAAGAGACCTCCAAGCTCCTCCAGTCTGAACTTCCACCCAGCACTGCAGGCTCAACACCAAACCATATACCTAAGCACAGCTCCACAGGCTGCTGAAACACCTCCAGCAAGGGTGACTGCAGCACTGCCCTGGGCAGACCAATCCAGTGGCTGAGAAACCTCTCTCTGGGAAAAATATTTCCTAGCATCCAGCCTCAACGTCCCCTGGATGCTTGGAACCATTTCCTCTGCTCCTGTCCCTTGCCACCAAGGAGTAGAGGCTGCCCCCTCCTCACTCCAACCTCCCTGCAGGGAGCTGTAGAGAGCAATGAGCTCTGCCCTCAGCCTCCACTTCTCCAGCCTCAACACCCCCAGCTCCCTCAGACCCTTCTGACAGCCCAGCTGCTCCAGGCCCTTCTCCAGCCTCGCTGCCCTGCTCTGGACAAGGTGCAGCCCCTCAATGTCCTTCCTGGAGTGAGGGGCCCAGAGCTGAACACAGCACTCGAGGTGTGGCCTCAGCAGTGCTGAGCACAGGGGGATGATCCCCTCCTGTCCCTCCTGCCCACCCTGCTTCTGATCCAAGCCAGGATATAGGCACCAAGACAGGTTAGGAGTTGCCCTGCTGAAAAGTAGCTCCACAGAAGAAGAGTGCTAGTGGACAGCAAGTTCTGCATGGGACAGCAATGTGTCCTTGTGGCCAAGAGAGCCAATGGCATCCTGGGGTGCATCAAGAGAAGTGTGGCCATTGTGGTCTAGGGAGATTCTCCTGCCCCTCGACTCTGACCTGGTGAGACCACAATGGGTGGTCTCACCCAGTTTTAGGCTCCCCAGTTCAAGAGAGACAGAGATCTGCTGGAGAGAGTCCAACAGAGAGCCACAAGAATGATTAGGGGACTTGAGTATCTTCTCTTTGAAGAGAGCCTGAGAGCCCTGAGGCTGTTTAGTCTGGAGAAGGGAGGGCTGAGAGGGGATATGATCAGTATCTATCATTTTCTGAGGTTTGGGTGTCAAGTGGAGCAGGCCAAGCTCTTTTCGGTAGTGCACAGTAATAAGGCAAGGAGCAGTGGATACAGACTGGAACAGAGAAGGTTTTACCTCATCATGAGGAGAAACTTCTTTATAGTAAGGGTGACAGAGCCCTGGAGCAGGCTGCCCAGAGAGGTTGTGAAGTCTTCTCTGAACACTTTCAAAATCCACCTGGATGCATTCCTGTGTGGACTACCCTGGGTGATGCTGCTTTTGGCAAGGGGGTTTGACACAATGATCTCTGGAGGTTCCTTCCAACCTCTAACATTCTGTGATACTGTGAATTGCAGAACAGAATCGTAGAGGAGGAATCCCTTCAGTACAACATGCAGACCTATACTCTGAGCAATTTTTTCTCATGTGTGTGCTAGTTTGAGCCTAGCTAGAATGTTTTGGTGAGAAGAATTAGATCATAGGCTATGAAATGAAAACAATGATCATGTCTACTTCGCTCACAGTCTTGCTGAGATGTGTAAAGAAGAAAAGCAAAACAAAAGATAAAGTCACTTCGCTTGGCACTTCACTCTGGGCTTTGCTCTCGGCACTTTGCCTGCTGGAGAGCTGGGGCTGCTGGCTGAACTCCATCTTTCTTTCTAACCCATGCCTCCAATTGCTTTGGCTGATTCACCTTGCTTCTTAATCCCCTGGCTGAACCTCCATTCTTCCTTGGGACTGGGGTAAGGTTGAGAAGGGGTAGGGGGAAGGTGAGGAGGTGGTTGAGAGCCCCTCCTGGGGACTCAGGTTTCTGGGAGGGGAGTTGTTTCCGTATTACCTTTTTTACCTTGTATATTTCTGTATATATATGTATATACTGTAAATATCTGCTTGTATATTGTGCTAGCTGTAAATATAAGCTTCATTCATATTTCCAGAGCCGGCTGAGTCTAGTCGGGGTGATTTCTAAAGTGTGGGGGGGCAGGGGACACCCAAACCAACACAATTTTCCTCCTAAGAGAAGCCACAGGAAAGAATTGCAATGTCCCAGTTCCCAGTGGTACAGACATATGAGATTGAGGGTCCTTTAAAAACATGGCAGCCAACAGTTTCCAAAACAACTCCACTTGGGCATTCTATGCAATAGGAAATTCCATTATAAGACAAGGATAAGAGTTACCAGCAGGGTCCTTCAGTGTCCCTCAGAATCCTCAGATCACCTGTAAAGACTAATTTTACTGCTCAGTGTCAAAAAGACCCAGGTCACCACCATCCTGAAGTGTTCACGTAGCTAAGCAAACAGGTCAACTGTCATGCCTGTGCTGCTGCTCATCTTGTAGACGTGTCAAGGCAAATGCAGAAGCAAAGGGCTGTCAGGGTGAGCACTCAGCCATAACGACATCATGCTTTTCACTGGCCATCACCCTAAACTTTAAACAAATCATTAAGGATGTAAGTGCCCTATGCAGAATTGCTGTAGTCATTGAAGCAAAGTAAGAGATCTGACTTGCTGTCAGCTCTTTGCAGGGATCAAAGTGTATCATAGCCTCAACAAAACCTACTGTCTTCCAGATGACCTCATCACTGACCTAGAGAACTTCGCTCATCTCCCAGCAGCGTCCTGGATGGTTTTCTTTGCCCCTGCCCATACACAGCTCTCAGACATCTCAACCAGGTCTGCTCTCCAGCCTCTGTAATTTGCTATGGAATTGGGGATTCCCACTGCACTTGGGGTGGATCCACTACGGTCCACAAAAAGCACAAAATGCCGAAAAGTCATGAGGGACTGCCACATGCCACACTGCAAAGAGTAGTGGCCCGGTGCACGGAAGTACTGCTCTCTGCTCGATACTCACATTGCAAAGCATCCGCACATCCTGCACCGCACAGCGCCCAACCGAGCCCCTCACCCCCGGCTTCTCCCTTGTGAGAGACTGACACCTAGTGGCACAGCTGCGAAAGAGCACATGCTGCAGGCGCGCTTCCGCTGGGGATGCGGTGGTAGCTCAAGCCGGACGCAGCTGCTGCCGACATGGAGGCAGTTAAGTGCCCTGCTCAAAAATACGGCATCGGGCTCACCAGCTCAGCTGAAAGCCTCTAACACCACCTTTCACACCTGATGCTCAAGCAGTCCACTCAGCCAGGGCCCCTAATGCAGGCTCAGATCTTCTAGGTATCAGTGGCTCGGGCACCTCCCACACAAAAGCACTGTGCTGTCTTTTTACCTGACAGCCTGTCACAACTCAACTATAGGAATGATCGCCTTCACCTTGCAGTGCTGCTTTGGTCATTTCACTTGGTGTCTATTAGCTTTGAAAGCCAGTGTTGCCTTCCCCTCTTCTCACTTGTGACACTATTCAAGACTTCACAGAATTCTCCCACAGTGTTCTGTAAATGTCTTTTTTCCAGTCTAAATAGTCCTAGCCTAGCTACTCAGTTCTTGCAAGTCCCTTTTCCAGTCCAAATAGTCCCAGTCTAGTTACTCAGCCCTTGCACGTAAGCCATGCCAAACAGCTGAGGACCCTTTTAGCTGATCAGTTCTACAATTTTGCACCCCTCCTGGTTCTGATACCCTGTTTGAGATGACATCAGAAATCAGCACAGTATCTGTGACGTAGAGCAGCCACAGATACACATAACAGCATTCTGAGTTTTGTGCTCTCCTCCCTTACTAGCAACAACTCACTTCATTTTGCTGGCCAGGGAACAGCCAGTGGCGTTTTCACAGAACCACCTACCACATCTCTGAGACATAAATGGGCTCCTCAGTTCATGAAGGATGTCAGGGAATTGCTTGAGAGAGTCCAGTACAGAACCACAAAGATGATTAAGGGAGCAGAACATCTCTAGACATCCCTTCCAGTCCCTAACATTCTGTGATTCTGTGGCCAAAAGCAGGATCGCTCAGGGCAGGTTACCCTGGAATGCACCGAGCTGGGTTTTGAAAGTCTCCTGTGAAGAAGACTCCACAACCTCTCTGGGCAACCTGCTCCAGGACTCCATCACCCTTGCTATAAAGAAGTTTCTCCTCATGTTGAGGTGAAACTTCCTCTGTTCCAGTTTGTATCCATGGCTCCTTGACTCATTGCTCTGCACTACCAAAAAGAGCATGGCCTTTGCCACTTGACACCCAACCCTCAGATATTGATATATACTGATCAGATTCCCTCTCAGCCTTCTCTTCTCCAGACTAAACAGCCCCAGGGCTCTCAAGCTCTCTTCATAAGGAAGATGCTCAAGTCCCCTAACCATCCTTGTGGCTCTCTGTTGGACTCTCTCCAACAGATCTCTGTCTCTCTTGAACTGGGAAGCCTAAAACTGGACACAATATTCCAACTTTTGTCTCACCAGGGTAGAACAGAGGCACAGGAGAACCTTCCTGGACCTGCTGGCCATAGTTCTCTTGATGCACCCCAGGATGTCACTGGCTCTCTTGGCCACAAGGACACACTGCTGTCCCATGCAGTACTTGCTGTCCAACAGCACTCCAAGGTCTTCTTCCGTGGAGCTGCTTTCCAGCAGGACCCTCCTGACCCCCAATATTCTGAGATGATTTTGTGATATAATCAACTACCTTAGTGCAGCTTCTGTGACGAATGCTCATGCTTTGATCTCTTCACAGATGCAGCTCAAGAACAAACAATCAATGCCATCTGCAGTCATGCTTAGTGTGAACTGGAAAGAGACTCCTATAAAATAAGACATTTTTTCCCAATAAGGTATTCTTCCTCAGTAAGACATTTTCTCCCACTTTTAGATATCCTTCTAAAATGAAAAGTTTTGCAGTTCAAATGCCAAGCTATAACATCTGCATTACCTTCCATAAACAGGGCTGCTTAGCGCCAGAAAGGCTCTCAGCTCCTCAGTCCTTTAATACAGGTCTGAGTTTTCACTGAGATAAAGTGCAGTGAGCTGGGGCTCTGGTGTCAAAGAATAGTAAAGTTTCTAGAATTATCACTGCATGGTACAGAGCATCACAGCTGAAAAACATCCAACATTCAAACCTGTGATTTTAAAAGAGAAAAGGACATCTTTCACTTTGATCTTCTCTATATCTTAGGGACACTGTGAATCATCCCATTTAGAATAGAATCAACTAGGTTGGAAGAGACCTCCAAGATCATTCAGTCCAACCTGGGGACAGCACTGGTGACTGGGCACCAGCCAGACTTAACTCCATTCCCTACCACTTTTTGGGCCCGGCCATCAGGCAGATGGGAAGAGGTGTTAAAAAATACAGCTCGGAAGGTTCTCACTTTCAGTCTGTACAGTCTGAAGCTGGAACTCATCAAAAAGAAAGAAGAAACAAAACAAGGCAGGGATGGGGAGGTAAATGATTCAGCTCGGATTACATGTCTTAACTGCCCACCACATTTTGTGTTGCAGTAGTTATGTGGGCCTGCCAAGACACTCTTGAAGCAATTTTTCATCAGGTGGAACCTCTCCACCACACAAGTGGTTGGCATGTAGAGATTTTAGGATGTTCTCACACATGGTGAGGATGACAATATCGGAAAATACTATTCCAAGATATGGCACTGTTATCAGGATTCAGACAGGGGAACCCAAAGTACCTCCAAAATACTCCAGCATGTGAATGAATGTTTAGGAATAAGGTGGGAGCATCATACTCCCTGGCATCCTCAAAGCTCTGGAAGCGTGAAGAGAATTACTCAAACTTTAAAGCAGAGTGTAACGAAATGCATGATTGAGACTCACCTGTCATGGATTGAGTGCCTACCTCTGGCCTTGCGCCAAATTCGGACGCAGCCAAGACCCAATGTGGGGGTGTCACCATATGAAATGATGTTTGGATTGCCCTTCCAGGAGGCTGGTGGGAATATGGCTACATATGAATTTGAGGACAAAGTGGTTACAACTTATATTCAAGTTATTGGGGAAAATTTGACACAACTATGGGCACAGGGAATGCTTGTTCAGTCTGTACCTTTAGACTTTAGTATTCATAGAAACAAACCAGGGGACTGGATTATGATAAAGGCATGGAAAGGACACTCACTCCTCAATGGCAAGATACCTTTCAGGCTCTCCTCACCACAGAGACTGCAGTCCGGATGACTGAATGAGGGTGGACACAGACTACGAGGATCAAGGGACTGGTGGACCCCCCGCAGAGTGGACGGCCACACCCCACAATGAGGGACTAAAACTTACCTTGAGGCGGGTTCCAGTGTCGACTGGAAGGTGGTGGTGCACCCTAAGGCTGTAAGAGAGGCCTGAGTAGTAAGGCCAGGTAGACCTCTGTAGTTGTCACGAAGACTAACAACCATGGCTGTGAGCTGCAATCTCATAGCCTGTGTGAGTGGCGGTACATGTCAAACCGGCCTCCTATTCCTTGGGATCTGACTAACCCCTCTCTGACGGTGAAACAGCAAAGCAAGTATGCCCTGTGTTGTGGAGGGCCTGTAGGCCCGAAAATAGGCTTATTTTATGCCTTACTTTGCCTTGCCTTGCTTGGACATGTTTTCTTACCCAAACATGTTTTCCTCCTCAAACCAGGGGTAAACAAGCCCAAACCAGGGGTAAACACATTAAAAGCACAATAGGCCTAGGTGCCACAGAGTCTGGCCTGCCTTCAGGTCCAGGCAGTAAACAAGTTATATAAGCTGCTTGTAAACAGGTTGCATAAGCCCACGCTGCCAGCGTGTGGCCCAGCCTATGCTCTCTCCGTATTTGGAGGTACCAGGCAAGTGATTTCGCCTATTATGGTATTGTTTGGCTGACTGCCAAACCGATTGGTCACTAGTGGCCAGTTAGGCAATCAAACTTGGCCCACAGTTCATAAATGGGAGCTCATACATGCTTCTTGCCTGCTTGCTGCTTCCATTGCTTCCTGTGCATGCTAGCTCCTGCATGCTTCTATGAGCTTCTGCTAGCTGTCACTTGCTCTGACTCACGCACTCGCTTCAGAAGCGTGCTTACACTCACACTCAGGCCCCATCCTTGGGCCCTCCTGCTCACAATCGCTTACACTCAGGCACACCTGATATGTTGCTATTATGGAGATAGAATCTCCCAGCCAGCTGTGGTGAGTTACAAGGAGCTCAGACTCCCCAGCCAGCCGTGCACACCTTGCACACTCGCTGCCTTCATTACCTGGTAAAAGCCATTGCTGCCAAGATACCAGGAGCAGACCCTCTTGTCTGCACATGTGATCAGCCTGCCAGCCAGCGTGAGAACCATGCTCAGACTGCACGGCATCCTTCTCCTGCACCAGAGGTCCTGCCAGCAGTTCCCGGACCAGTTCCTGGACAAAGCATCCAGAAGGAGACAGAAGACAAGGCGGACAAAGCATCTTCGCCAGGAGAATGAGGTCAGAGACTGTATCCATTTCCCCATACAGATGGGATGACTGCATCCTCTCCCATAAAGCCGGGAAGATCTCCTTTCCCCTCAAGCCGGGAAGATTTCCAGCCTCACAGGTCCACGGGCAAAGTTCCCCTGAGGTTTGGACACTGCTAGATAGATAGGCTGTTGACATAGCCCCGGACGGTGATTGATGATTATTGATGACTAATCAGAGTTGTGAGAAATACTTTAGTACCTCTGTACTGTTTGTAATATCTGTAGTCTCCTGCCATAGAGCAGAAAGAGTTTCAGCCCACCCTGCTGGGCAAATGCTTTATTGACCCCTGGCGGCATTGAACCACAGGGAAACTTCTCTCTATGTTAATAGTCTGTTAATAGTTGTATGCTAGTTATTGTAATATAGTTATTAATAAGCCAGATTGTATTATACCCATAAGGTGAGTCCATAACCGTGAATAGAATCTATTTTAATATCAAATATAGTGGTTGGGGGTGCTGAGAGTTCAGAACATTGAGTTTAATAAATACATATTTTTATACATAATTACCTCACTCCAATTGATTTCTCCCCTTTGCCACAAACTGGCATAGGCAGCAGAATCCCCTTCCATGATACCCTGGTAGGGCATAAATCCTGCCAGGCTGGTTTAACTCTTGCTCTCTTCCTCCTCTTGTGAGGGGAATCCCCGGGAAGCTGAGTCAGATGAGCAAAGCCTTGAGGGCTAGGAAGCTTAGCACCACGTGCCAGGTGTCTTGTGCTGCCCTCGCTACGCCTGCATGGTCAAAGGAGGCACAAAGCTTTGAATTCATTGGCTAATTTGATTTTCAAAATGAAGTATATAAAGGGAGATGATTTAGAAACCACACCTTTCTGCACTGTGCCTTTCTGTATTCAGCCTTTCTGCATACAACTTGGAGCCATCCTGCCTCTCCTCATTTGCAGCACATTAAAGGTGGCCACATGTATGCAGCTCACACCAGTGGCTTAGCAGCATCTCTCCCCTCTGCCTGAAATATTTGTATTTTACCCTGGGATCATCGTGAGTTTGAAAGCATCTTTGATACAGGAGACTTACTCAGGGACCAAAAGCTTCGTGAGTACATCTGCTGGAGTGAATGCCAAGACTCCATAGGCATAGTTAGAACTCTTCCTGTCCTCATGTTCCTATTTTCCTAGTTCTGATTGTTTAAACTGTTTAATTATGTGCAATTGCTTCCTGTCGACCAAAAATCCAAAGAACCTTAGGGAATTTCCCCAATTTTTGAATATTAATGATAAAACATAATATTCATACAGAAATTAATGGTCATAATTCATAACAATTATTAATTTCCGATACAAAGTGTAATGAAAAACTACCCCGGTGGATCATTTGACTCAGACTCTTATCTACCATACACATAGACTCCCCAGAGAGGTTGTGGAGTCTCCTTCTCTGGAGTCTTTCAAGGCCTGTCTGGATGCGTTCCTCTGTGACCTGAGCTAGGTTATGGTCCTGCTCTGGCAGGGGAAGTGGACTCAATGATCTCTTTGGGTCCTTTCCAATCTCTGACATCTTGTGATCCTGTGACTTTGCCCTGGAGAACATTGGTACAGCCTCCCAGATACTCTTCTCTGACAAGGCTATGAAGGACACTTTATCCTTGCTCACTGCACTCCTTACATGCAGCACAGTAAGGCAGAACAAGCAATGCTCACATTCATTATTGTGGGATTGCCATGCCAAACCCATCTGGTCCACAGCATGGAGGCCACTACCTGACATTGATCTGACCCTGAGAGAAAGCTGTGGAGAGGGGTAGATGCCAAATCATTGTTTTGTAAAGGCCACTCCCAAGTCCACATCTGCACTACACAGCTTGAGTCTCTGCTGACCGAAGATCAGCAGCAGGTGAAGCTACAGAATTGATAGATGGCTACAGTTTGTGAAGGACAATTACTCCAAAAGGAGGCATCTCCTCTTAGATAGAGCCATTTCAGTAAATCCTCATGCAGGACACCAAGCAGTCTGGAGGTAGCTGACCCTGTGAAGTTTAGGGAATCTTGTGGCATTTAGGGGTTGCACGTGGCTGACCCTGTGAGGTTTAGGGAATCCCCTGAGATTTAAGGGTTGCATATGGCTGTATTTTTGCTACTGCTAGAGCTGCCTCTCTGAATACTAAAGCTGCACAGCCCATGACTGAAATTCATTAAACAAGGAACAGCTTAGTGAAAAAAGAACTGAAAACAAACATCACTGGGATTCTTTCCTGTTTTGTTTCTCATCAACTCCTGCAATACTTTTTTTTCCCCTTTTCTTCAAGCTCTGATTTTATCAATTGTAATGAAGAATGGAGCTGTGGACTAAACAGCAGAATCTCTTCTGTAATACAGTTGCTCCTAGCATGAATGCAGTAACATAATGCATCCTTGGGTGTTCTCGGTCACCACCAAAAGGCAAATTGTTAGAGCAGCAGTTTCCTCTAAACACATCCAGGTAGATTCAACTCCTACAAAAGACACTACACTTAGACCTCTACAACGCAGCAAGAGCTTCAAGCTCAGCCACATTCGTATGCACTTTCCCAAGAGACACACAAGCACAAGAAGTGCTGTGGAGCCTGAAAACTGTGCCTGTCATGCACTTCAAGCCAAGACCTCAAGCAGGGATGTCACAACCCCCCTCAGGCCTACAGGTTCAGGAAAAGGAGACCTGGGCACAGTGATATACCAGGCAGAAAGGTCTGGATTCACAAATATGGCACACAAGGACAACTTAGCCCAATGAATACTACTCATAGCCAGAGGTACACTGTAGGTGGCTGGATGCACAGAGGCATGCGGCCATAGGACAACAGCAGGGAGATCCCTGACACCAGGGCATCAGTGCATGACACTGATCAGGTCTGTGAGTCACAGGGATCTCCCCTTCATTCATGAAGATATGGCTTAGCCAGCACAAGTGAGAACCTGTAACTCAGCAGCAGAGAGAGAGCAAGAGCCCCTGCCTCTTATCAAGGCCTGGCCTCAACCCAAGTGAGCAACTATTGCTGCTGGACTGGAGCAGGGCTCAACTCATGCTCCTTGGACTGACCCTCTGCCATCAACCTGCACACCACACCCATGTGGCCCCACAGGATCAACCATGTGATGTCCATCTCCACAAGACATCAAAAGTCCCAGGGTGAGCTTCAAGGGGCCCCAAACCCCATAGAGCCTGCAGGTCCCAGAAGAACCAAACTGCAGAGGCCTCCTAAACCCCACAGGGCCAGCCACAAGAGACTCCAAAATTCCATAGGACTCCTTAAATCTCACAGGCCCAACCACATGCAACCCCTAAATCCAACAAAATTCCCTAGACCTCACAGGTCCAGCCACATGCAACTCCTAAATCCCACAGGACTCCCTAAACCTCACAGGGTCAGCCACATGCAACCCCTAAATCCCACAGGGCTCCCTAAATCTCACAGGGCTAGTCACAAGAGACCTCTACACTGCAGCCAGCCAGTTGCAAGAATCCTTGACCACCACATGGTTCACGGTGGAAAGACACAGCCCCTAGACCCCACAGGGCTCTCTAAACCCTACAGGGACAGCTACCAGGGGATGCTAAACCCCATAGAGTCAGCTGCAATGAGTCTCAAAATCACAACACTCGCTAAACTGCACTCAGTCAGCAAATTTTGAAAGGGCCCCTTAACCCCACAGAGCCATCTGCAATCCTAAAAACCTTACAAGGTCATACAGAAAGAGTATTTAAACACCACAGAGCCTGCAAGTTCCACACAGCCAGCTCAAAGGGCCTTGAACCACCACAGGGCTTCCTAAACCCCACAGAATCAGCTGCAACAGGTCCCTACACGCCACAGGATCCACTAAACAGCACAGATCACCTGCAATGGGTGCCTAAACCATACAAGGCTCCCTGAATCCTGCAGGGTCACTAGAAAAAGAAAAGGCCCTTAAACCCCACAGGGCTGGCTGCAATGGGCCCCTAAATCCTAAAGTGCTCCATAAACCCCCACAGGCTCAGACAAAAAGAGCCCCTAAACCCCATGGAGCTTGTAAGGCATACAGAGACAGTTAAACGGGACCCTTAAGCCTACAGGGCTCCCTAAATCCCATGGAGCCAGTTAAAATGGGCCCTACCCCCTACAGGGCTCCCTAAATCCCACAGAACCAGGGATTCTGGTGGCCCCCAAGCCCTCCTAAACCCTTGAGCCTGCTGCAATGAGTTCTCACACCCCAGAGAGGTTGCTGCAACGGGCTCCTAAACTGCACAGCCTCAACAAACACAAACAAACAAAACCCAAAAACAAGAAAAGAAAAAACAAACACGGCCAAAAAAACTCTTCTGACCCTCACAGGGCCACCTACAACGCCCAAGGACTCCGTATAATCCACAAAGCCAGACAAAAAGAACCTCTAAGTCTTACAGCTGCAAGCCCCGCAAGAGCCAGCTGCAGGGGGCCTTAAAACCGCCCCGAGCTCCCGACGCCGCCAGGTCCACTGAATGAAGCGGAATAGGAGCAGCGGAAGGAGTTGTACCGGCAGCGGCTGCCTTCCGGGGCGTAGCGAAGCGGGCACGGCGGCACGATGATGGCGCAGCGGGCGCTGCCGAATCCCTACGCCGACTACGACAAGTCCTTGGCCACCGGCTACTTCGATACCGCCGGCAGGGTGAGTGGGGCCCGGGTGAGGCGGCCGGGAGGGCAGCTGGGCCTCCCGGGGGTCGGGCGCTGTGCTTCAGCGCGGCAAAAGGGCCGCTCCCGCCCCGGCCGTGACGCTAAGGTAGGCAGCCGAGAGGTACCCGAGGGTCTAATAGAAACCCGCCAGCTTGAAAACCACTTGGTTTACCAGTTTGCCAGGACTCCATCCGCCTTGCTGGTATTTGCTTCATGCCTGGTGTTTGTTGTTTTCTTTCCTCCAACAGCTGACCCCCGAATTCATACAGCGGCTGAATAACAAAATCCGGGAGCTGCTCCAGCAGATGGAGAGGGGCCTGAAGTCTGCCGACCCCCAGGACTGCACCACGTACACTGGCTGGGCAGGTAGGGCAGCTGATCCAGTGGGATTGAGCATGATCTCTCTACAGCCAATCTCTAGGACAGGCCGCTGCAGACTGGGGAGTTTTGGCCGCTTGAACGATTATCCTAGATCCATGTCAAGAATGGTGCTGCTTTGATGTGCTTAAATCCATGGAGGGGCTGACTTTGAGATGCAGAGAGAAGACTGGCATTGTAGAGCAGGAGTTGGGCTTCTCTTGGTTGACAGTGCTGAACTTTGGTAGCAGAGAAAGCCAGCACCTGCTTGATAACAAATGTGAGAGCCTTTGAAGGGACTCTGCCAAATCTGGCCCTCGTGGGGCTGGTGGCAAGTAAATAGTGCTCCATGGAGTAGGCATATGCATGTGGTAGGTCACTTACTTGCAAGGTGGCCTTGCATATGGCAGTGGTGAGCTTATAGCCTGAGATGGCATCCTTCTATATGGGCTGAATTTTATCTTATGACATCGGATTGGCAGGTCGTTCTACTCCTTTTCCCCAGGTAGTGCCCCTCCACTTAGGGCTGGTTCTGTTCCAGTACCTGCTGGAAGGGGCAGACATGCAAATGTGAGTATAATGAAGGATTGAATCCTTCTGCACACTAAGTCATTTGTGTGCAAAGATTCCCAGAGCTTTCTCCTCGTCTGCATTTTCAACCTGGTCTTCCTTCCTTGGGAGCATGCCATTCCTTCCCCTCCCTGTTTCTACACACGAGCCAGGGAGGACACACCTTTCTCCACTACCTCATCCTTGGCTACTGCTTTATGCTTTGTCAGCTTCCCAGGCTTCTGCACTGTGGCAGGCCCTAGGGTCCCCTCCCAGCCCTTGAGTAGTTGCAATTAATCTCATGCTTATTGCAGGATTTTCTGCTGCTTTTTTGAGGTTGCAATCCTAAATGGCATCTTTCTGCATTATAAGATGGGTGTGGCTGGCTTCTATTTGTATGCCGTGGAACTTGTTGCCAACAGATTGCTTGAGAGAATAGCATTTGTTGTGTTGGTGCTAAATTAATGCTGCAGCTTGATGACAGCCCTACCAGAAAAGCCTGCCTAACAATTTTTATAAGGTAGACAGAGGTCACTCCAGAGCAGTTCATAAGAAACTCTAGGATGCCTGTATTAAATTCCAGCATGGGAGAGCACTGATTTCAGCATTTGCTGCCTGGCAGCCCACTGCTGCTGCCTACAGATTAATACCTTTCTGTTCTGTGCTGCCTGATGACACCCCTGGGAGACAGCTTCAGTCTTCCAGGCCTGTGTGACCCTGCTCTAAGGTCACCCAAGATGAAAAGCACTCCACATAAAGATGTTCTTCAGTCATGAAGATGCTGCTTATCATGATGGTATATCCTGCCTCTGGCTAGAGTAATTGAGGAGATAAAGCAGGAGGACTCTGGAAGTCTGTAGGGAGAACGTAACCGACTTTCCCCAGAGGCCTTTGAGAACTTTGTCTTGTCAAGTGACTGCACTGTGAAACAGCAGTCAAGGGCTGCAGTAGGATTTCAGCTTGATTTTATTTGGAAGGGAGTTTCTCAAGAGGGACTCTTTTCCCTTCAGGGATCATTCATCATTGGGCACACAACCTTCTCATCTTGGCTAATAGGATTAGAAGAAAGTGTGGTGAAATTTCCTGCAGGTCAGAGCTAGCAAAGTGAGGTTTGCATATGTGAGGCTGTTTGTCATCCTTCTGGCTTTTCTAATCCTAGCTGTATTAATTTATTCAGTGCTGGTTTGCAGAGACAAAATTAATTGGGCCAAGACATCAGCTATTTCCTGTAACTGCTTATGTAGAAAAGGCTTGTTGACTGTCTTCTCATGTAAATCATTGCCCAGCAGTCTGAAATCAACTCTCACTCTTGTGGCTGCTAATAAGAGAGGTTTGAAATGTGGCTCTCTAAGAACAAACCATGCTTGAAATGGAGCATTTTTGAGTGTCCTACATTTCACCCAGGAACACAGCATATGCTGCCATTTTACTTTGGGGTCTGTTTCTTTCTCAACACACTTGACCGAGCCCTGTCTCCTCAGCCTGTGTTTGTGCCAAGAAAGCCATGGTTTCTTGGCATGTAAAGCTGGAGCAGAGGGTGGGCAGTGCTTAGACTTTCAGCTCGGACGCAGTGAGAACAGTTTGGATCCAGATTATCCAGTGTATAGCTGAGTGCCCTCAGAGCACATTGGATCCAGCTTGTTACGGTTTCCTTCAGCTCTGCATGGAAATCAGGGCCACAGTGTGCTAGGAAGACAGGCTGCATGCTGTAGTAAAATGCACCTGTGGCTTCCCAGACAGTTTTGCACATGGGATGAACATACAGCTCTCCAGAGAAGTTGTCTCACTGTCCTGTTCAGCATGGCTTTGGCATGCACTTTGGAGCACAAGACATCCCATGTTTCTGCACCAGAAAAGATACTGTCCTTTTAGCAGGGCAATAAAGGTGGGCTATCACCTCTGTGGCTTTTACCCCATGCCTGACTCATTGCAGCGGTAGCAGGTCTCTCATTAGAAACCATCAGGCTCCATGACTGTGTGCAGAGAAAGGTCTCCACTTCTTCCCTTCGTGTTTGACATCCGGCTTTGAATGTTCTGGCTGACCTACTTCCCTGGGTCAGCTCTTTATTACTGTGGATAGTGAGTTCGGAACTAGCCCCAATTAGGTCAAGAAATCCCTTGTGGCAGCCCAGTGTCCTCTGTGAAAGGACCTTATTGCAGCTTAGCTTCTGTGGACAAGGAAGCCTGTTCAGAATGCTGTAATAAGCATCCCTGCAGCGGAGGTAGCACCTCTCACTTTTATCCTCTATTCAGAATGAAGGGGAAGCTTTGTTTCATGACTGTTGTTCTCCTGTCACCAGCAGGACTGTTTTGCAATGGTGATACAATCCAACATAAAGGACAAGTCTAAACCTGCAGATTTACTCAGTTCTCTTTGATCAGGAGAATGGTGGATGAGCTATTCTTACAGCCCAATGCAGTGGTGTCTCCAGTGATGTCTGCTCTTTTGAAAGCAGTGGGTGTTAAAGTCATCACTAAGCAACTGATGCAAGCAATTCCACAGCCACTATGTCCATTCAGCTCTCCTCTGTCCTCTTCAAAAGAAATTTCTGCTGCAAAGAGCCCTCTGCACCTACAATACTGCTCATTCAGGATGGTAAAAGGAGAGGGGTGGTGTTTGCTGTCCTACTGAATCTGTTAAACAGGCTGTATGAGGGACATGCAGAATTGATCTTTGCCTCCTGATTTGCTGCAGTGAACGAGCACCCTAGGCATGAAGGCTCCCATGTGCTGGTGCCCTGCACACTAGAGATGGCAATTTCAGTCTCGAGAGCCCTGCTAAACGTCGTGCTGTTAGCAGCACATGTCAGTGCACTCCTGCACCATCAGAGAATCACAAAACATTCAAGTTGGAAAAGACCCTCAGGGTCACCAAATCCAACCCAGAACCCTACTCTACAAACATCTATAGGCATCACCATCAAATGATATCTGATTCATTCTCCATTATGTGTGGCTACATAGCAGATCTTACACTGTAAGGAGCAAAAGATTTAGTCTGAGGAAAGTACAGAGAAGAAGGTGTTGTGGAGGCAGGGAACTAATGTGGCCAAGTCAGGAATTATAAAAATAGTTATTTTTATTTTCCTGAAAACCACTGCCCCCAGATATACACAAAATTAGTTTAGGTTTATTTACAGGTTCTAATTTGATGGGATATTCTTCAAAGGATGTTATGGACAAATGTAGATATTTAAGAAGTCAGGAAATTGAAAAGGCTAAGCTATAAACACAGTGTTACCCCACTATCAATCAGGCTGAGCAGAGAATTAAGGGAGCAGCAGGCTTTACTCACAGAGGTGAAGAAGGTATTCAGCAGTGATCCCTTGCTAAATTTCTCTGCAGCTTGTCTGCCTTCTGAGCTGCAAGCGATGTCCAATAGTCTGGATTAACGTGGCCGAAGCCCAAGGCGAGTGGCAAAGCTGCCAAACTCAGAAATGTCTCGAGACACAGCTGCCACAAGACAGGGATTTGTGGAAGCAACGCTGCTGAGGCAGCGGCAGAAGAGAGCCAAACTGCGAGGCTCTCCCTAGGTCAGAATGGCAGCCAGGAAGTTGGCCGTGATGTGGTGCGAGAGTAGCCAGATCTGAGTGCCAGTGGCAGCTCTCTCACATGGAGCCCAGGACTTGCCGAGCTTGCAAGTTTGCACAGAATGGTGCAAAAGTGGTGAGAACCCAAAAGCAGGGACGGTATAAAACTGAGAGCCGTGTAAAAAGTTAGGAGCCATCCAAAAGTGGGGACGGTCCAAAATGGGAATTATGTCACAGCAGGAACCTGTCCTGTCGGGCACTCTGTCAAGGCAGGAGCTCTTTCAAGGCAGGAACCCCCACAACTTCTCCCTTTCTCTGTTTATCCTTTTCTAGACAAAGTGTCCATTTGCAATTTTATACTGGGCACAAAAAGCCAGCTGAGCACCAGCCTGATTCCGGCGCAGCTCCCACGCGGGTCAGCACACGTGTGGAAAGGCCTTCTGCTGTTCCCTCTTCAGGCCTGCAGGGTGGAGGGAAGGAAAGCAGTTTTTGTACCTTCTTCTCCCCTCCATCCCTCCCCGTTCAAACCCTCGGGGCAGGGGGGGAAAAGAGAGGAATTTGGAGTACTCCAGAACAGAAGGTCCAGTAGTAAGCAGTAAAGAGAGCAAAGCCCATACATGTTTGGGAGTGGTAGGCCATAGGCAGCCACCGCCTGGCAGTTATGCTGGAAACAAAATCATGAGTCTTAGAGGTCACGAAACTAGGTCACATTTCAACTGGGACAATGCACACAGACTTTCAGGGCACACAGAATCAGAGTTGCTCCGCAGTTTACACAGCCCCATTTGTCTGATGATGCTATGTGTGTTTAGCACTTAAAGCATGCCAAGCAAACACCCAGCCAGTTGGCAAACCCCACCTAGTGAGGTCAGCTGAAGGACCTTACTAGAGAGGCAGTAAGATGGAGCTGTGGAATAGTTCTTGCACAGCAAAACTACCCGGCTGAGCCAGCTGCAGGAGGTGGAAACCCTTGTCTCCAAGCTGCACTGCCTCTGAAATATGCTGCCTATGGCTTGGCACGTGGTATAAGATATCCTAGGTTCACAGAATGGTCTGCATTGGGAGACACCTCCAAAGGTCATCCAGTACAACATCGTCTGCAGTCAACAGGGACATCCTCAACTAGATCAGGTTGTCCAGAGCCCTGCTGAGCCCCACCTTGAATATATCCAGGGATGGGTCCTCAACCACCACCCTGTGCAACCTGTTGCCTTTTTCCACTACCTCATGGTGCAGAACTTGTTCCTCACATCCAAAGTCTGCTCTGGTCTAGTTTGGAGCCATTGCTCTCATTCTGTCCCTGCAGGCCTTTGCAAACAATCTCTCTGCAGTATTTTTTAGACCACTTCAGTTACTGGAAGGTCACTATTAGATGTCCCTGGAGTCTTCTCCAGACTGAACACCCCCAGCTCCCTCAGCCTATCCTCATAGCAAAGCTGCTCCGACCCCTTGATCGTTTTTGTGGCCTCCTCTGGACCCTCTCCATCAGGTTGTCATGGTCCAAATGGTGGACTCATGATGGTTCATTAGTGTGATCTCTACAGGTGACTCACAGCAAGGGGTTTCACTTCAATCAACAGTAAAACTTCATTGTTTAGCCATAAGAAACAGAGAAGAGTGAGAGGAGAAAGGGGAAAAGTAAAGTGAAGAGAGAAAAGGGGAAGAGGTCCTATAGCTGCCAACTATGTGATGGTCCCAAAGATATCTCTGATCCCAGGGTCCAGTCCTGCTGGTCCTCCTTTTATTCTTGTTGCTGGAAAAGACCTCTTCTGTTGTAGTGAAGTGTGGAGAAGAAGCTGAGAACTGAAGCAGATCACCTGTTGCTAGGGAGACATCTTTTATATTCGACTTCACACCTGCCGATGACCGAACTCCCCTTTCTCCACCCCTTGTGCCCCCCACGATATACAGTTTGCACACGTGCTCGAAGGAGGAGTGCCCGAGGTGTGGTCTGGGCCTAAGGAGGTGTGCCCAAGGCATGGTCTGACCTGAAGGCAGGTAGCCTGCGGCCAGGAAGTGTGTTTTGGTATTACAGTGATATTATATTGAACAAAGTTGACTCGAGTTCACGGTTCCCTTAGCAACACCAGAACATCAGTCTCTTATGATGACAGCTCCATTCTTGGGTTCTGAGACGATGCTCTTAAACAGTGGAACTTTCCGTCAGAGGTGGCAGGTATGGACTATTGGTACCAGACCGGTTCCTTCCCACAGAGGCTTGCATCTGTGCCAGATTCCATTGTGTGGAAACAGAATCTTAATCAGTAATTTATTATGGGGTAGGCTGCTGCAACACACTTGCTAAGACGTTAGCATGACTTTCAATCAAAGTCCTTGAAGGTAAGCGGATCCTGATTCCTGATGACAGTAGTGAAACAGAATGGTCCTTGGACCAATCCTTGCACAGATCCATGTCCTTCCTGTGTTGAGAGCACCAGAGCTGGACGCAGCAGTCCAGGTGAGGTCTACCCAGAGCAGAGCAGAGGGGCAGGATCCTCTCTCTCCATCTCTGGCCACTCTGCTTTGGATGCAGCCCAGGCTGCCATTGGCCTTCAGTGCTGCAAGCTCACACTGCCTGCTCCTGTCCAGCTTCTCACCCACCAGCACCCCCAAGTCTTTTTCCTCAGAGCTGCTTTCTATTACCTCCTCCCCCAGCCTGACAGTGAGGAATGTTTCGGTGAACCTCACGAGGTTCACTTGGGCCACCTTTTCAGGTTGTCCAGGTCTGTCTGGATGCCATCCTGTCCTTCTGGTGTATCAACAGCACCACTCATCTTGGTGTCATCAGCACACTTATTGATGGTGCCCTCGATTCCCTACCCAGATAACTTTACGTATATCTGTAAATGTTGCATGGACCTGCCCTCCTGTGTTGGCCTGTCTTGCTTTTAGACTAACCGATAGCAACAGAGTATGCAGTGGGCTGAAGGCAGCACTGGGGTGCTTGGGAGTATGAATTCCTGGAGGAATGAGTTGAGAAAACTTGCTTTATATTCTTTTTGTAAGGTCTTTGTGTTTAAAGAATAAAGAAAAGTGGTTTAGGAATGCAATTCACTCCTTCTTTAGTACAAGTCAGTGGTAGTTTGGAGTCTTTCCTCTTGCGGCTGGGAGCAAAGGAGGTGAGAAATGTTTTAAAAGAGAAGAGGCAAAGAAGTCAGAGGAAAACAATGCTGAGATATTTGCTTTCAGCCCTAGCACTGATCTTAGCATAGTAGTTAATGTACATAATTAGGGTGGTATAATGGGAGTGGGAATAGAAGCTACTTCTAAAAGCAGAAAGTTGTATATTAAAGCAGATCAGTCAGGAGTATAAGTTACGCTCAGCCAGCTCTCAGGCCTGCTAAAGTCTAGAAGCTGTGCTAGGTGCTAAATAAATCAAAGAGAGTCACTTGACATTTGCTAGTTGGAACAGAGCTCCCCTTTAAAGAAGAGCTTCACACCTCCATCCTTACAGCCTTGAATGATGCCACCATGCACCTGAGCTCTCTCTGGCAATATTAACACTGGGCTGAGAGAGAGGAGCAGGCTCTTGGCTTCAGCAGGGAATGGAAATCTGCCCTTGCTCTGCATGTGGAATTGAACTGTCTGCAGCACAAAGCTTTGCAGACTGCCCCTGCAAAAGGAGAAAACAACCTACATTGTCCTCAGTACCATGAAAAGTCATTCTGCAGCATGCTGCCCCCCTTCACCTTACCACATCAAAATCTGCAGATTGGCTCTGTTAAAATAGGCTTCAGCATAGGACCTGAATCTTCTTAAAGTGATTACTTATAAAGGGAGATGTGAGCTTTTTCTCAGAGTGGTGTAGGCCAGTAGCTTGCTTCAGTGCATGTCTGAGGATGCCTGTGAGATCAAAAGGATGGTTAAAAGTAGCACTGAGTTACCTAAGAGCTTGATGAAGACAGAGCAGAGCAGAAGACTGCCGTAGATGTTCCTGTAGCTGGCCAGCCCATTGAATACCTCCAGGGAGCCTTTTCCAGTGTTCCAAGTAGGTGTTTGTTTCAGACAAGGGCTGATGTCATTAATTGTGTACTGCCAGGGAGAGTTTGGCAGCTCCTTTCTAGGATGTCCTTGGTGTGGGGCTTGGGACCAGCTCAGCAGCAGAAGATCACAGAATGGTAGACGTTGGAGATGATGTCCAGGGAGCTATAACAATCATGTTGGTGTTCTCTGTGGGAGGGAAGAAAACGAGGGCCAAGTGTCTTAAGGGTGCTGCTTCTCAGTGCTGGTGATCTATTTTGTAAAACACAATCCAACCCAAGCAACCAAGCCCTTTACCTCTTGGCATGGGAGAAAAATGATTGAGGTGGGCTAACATCTTGGCACTTTCTGCCACATGTTCCAGCTTGCACAGAGAGTTTTAGGTTTTTTCCCTCTGCTGTTGAGCACCAGTCCCAGATAGAGCTGACAGGTTTAGGTGGGTTTGTCTAGGGATCATCTTCTGCTCCTTGTTGCCCTTCAGGACCTCCTGAGTCAGACACTGGTGTTTGTCTTGACCTGCTCCATGAGCAGCATCAGGTACAGGGGGGTCAGAAAGCAAGAAAAGAAGTTGTATTTGCTGCAGCCCTGAGTTGTGCCCCTGGCTGTGCCCAAGAAGCCCATCTAGAACACTTCTGCCCTGAATGAGGCTCAGGGCCAGACTTTGAGGTTGATTCAGACAGCCAGGGTACATGGTGGGCAGGGTCAAACCTTTATGGTAGGTGCAATCTGTGTGTTTCTTTTGCAGGCATTGCTTTGCTATATCTGCACCTGTATGATGTGTATGGAGACCCATCTTACCTTCAGGTGGCCCATGAGTATGTGAAGAAGAGCTTAAGCTGTCTGACAAGACGATCCATCACTTTCTTGTGTGGAGATGCTGGGCCCCTGGCAGTGGCTGCTGTTGTCTACCACAAGCTGCAGAACCAT
This sequence comes from Tricholaema leucomelas, assembly GCA_013400475.1. Classification (NCBI taxonomy): domain Eukaryota; kingdom Metazoa; phylum Chordata; class Aves; order Piciformes; family Lybiidae; genus Tricholaema lacrymosa; species Tricholaema leucomelas. The sequence goes on from WAAF01019267.1 coordinate 28,629, forward strand.
AAGCAGGCAGAGGACTGCATCACTCGGTAAAGTGCTTACTTATGTCTTTGACCTAACCTTCCTCTTGCTCACAGAGCTGCTCTGGGCTTGCCCCATATGCTCTGCACTGAGCCTGGACACATTTTGTTGCAGCTTTACAGGGGAGAGAATCCAGTAATTCAGCAAAGCAGCACAAACCTTTTCTGCCCTGGGGAAAGAGCTAGGTTGAGGACAGATGTGCTTTCCTGGCAGCCTACAGGCTGGGGAGCAAGGATAGTGTTCAGCTGGCATTCTTAAAAGTAGTTCTGGTAAGCACAGGGAGGAAATAACGCAGTGTGTGCTTGCAGCACAGAGGGCCAGTGGCAGCCTGGGCTGCATCAAAAGCAGCATGGCCAGATATTGGAGAGAGGATTCTGCCTCTCTACTGTGCTGAGACCTAACCTGGAATGCTGTGTCCAGCTCCGAAGTCCTCAATACAGAAGAGATGTGGACCTGATGGAGCAGGTCCAAAGGAGGCCTCAAAGATGATCAGAAGGTTGGAGCAGTTCTGCCATGAGGGTAGGCTGAGGGAGCTGGGGCGTTCAGTCTGGAGAAGAGAAGGCTCCAGGGAGACCTAATAGCAACCTTAAAGTACCAAAAGGGGCTACAAGAAGGCTGCAGGGAGACTGTTTGCAAAGACCTGCAGGGACAGGACGAATGCCATAGCTTCAAACTAGAGCAGAGCAGATTTAGATTGGATGTTAGGAACAAGTTCTGCACCATGAGGGTAGTGGAACACTGCAACAGGTTGCCAAGGGAGGTGGTTGAGGCCTCATCCCTAGAGATATTCAGGATGGGGCTTGACAGGGCTCTGGACAACCTGATCTAGTTGAGGATGTCCTTGCTGAGTGCAGAGGGGGTTGGACTGGATGACCTCTGGAGGTCCCTTTCAACCTAGACCATTCTATGAAAATTTAAAAACCACAGAAGATGAGTTTTGTCCAGACCCTTAAACTTAGCTTTAGAGCCACGTTGATGAAGAGCAGAGCTGTGCTAGAATTATTAGATTAATTTTGTCACTCGTTTGCACTTGCTGTTTGCCAGTTTACTTTGCCTTAATGCTAGAGTTGATGGCATCCCTTTCAGCTGCTGAATGCAGCTGGTTATGATTCATTGATTTCAATTTCCTGCCTTTTCTCAGCTCTTGCAAAATGTATTTTTGTTGGGTACTTGAGGAAAGAAAAGGACAAGCAAGGTGTCCTACAGTCAGGTCAGCATGTGACAGAGGAAGGAAAGAAGTTAAAGAGCTGCATTTTCAAGCTTAAGAGAGGTCAATTTTGAGAAGGTGAGAAACAGCCCTGCAAAGATTTTGACTTTCTGTGTTGTCAGCACAAAACCAAGACAAAAAGCTTGACACTTCAGAATGGCACTGAGTGTCCTCAAACAGCCATCAGCAAGTGATACATAATACTAAAGAAGCCTTAGGTGGGAATCAGAGGTGCCTGCATAGTTTGGATGCCAAGATCCTGCTTCCTTAACTAGCAGTGCCTGTTTGGGTTGTGTGGCTAGCACAGAATCACAGCATGGTTTGTGTTGGAAAGGATCTTAAAGATCATCTACTTCCAACTCCACTACTGCAGCCAGTGACACATTCCACAGGGCCAGGTTGCTCAGGGCCCAATCCAGCCTGGCCTCAAACACTTCCAGAGAGAGGGCATTCACAGCCTCCTTGAGCAACTCATTCCAGTGTCTCCCCACCCTCGCTGTCAAGAACTTCTTATCCAGCCTAAATCTCCCTTCTTCCAGTTAAAACCATTGCCCCTCATCCTATCACTACAAGCCCTTGCAAAAAGTCCCTCTCCAGCTCTTCTGTCACCCCCTTCAAGTACTGGAAGGCTGCTCTAAGGTCTCCCAGACCCTTCTCTTGTCCAGGCTGAACTGCCCCAATTCTCACAGCCTGTTCTTACAGGGGAGGTGCTCCAGCCCTCCTTTATGATTTGTCAGTCTGAAAACAGAACTCTCTTTATTCTTGAGATAACCAGTGTTTTGAGTTTTGCTCAGTACTGTGTAAGAGTGGTGAACCTCACTCTGACTAATGTATCTGCTGACAAAAAGGCAAATAAGCTGTCAAAGAGTACTGGCCAGCCGTAGATGCATAAGCCCCTAGTTGTGAAAAATCCTGAACTGATGCTGTCTGGAAGCAGCATTCCCCTCCCCACATCCCTCCTGAACTGCCTGCAGCTTTGTGGCAGGATAGGCACTGATGATTAATTCTGCGCTGCCATCTAATGGCATCATAGAGGCAGAGCCTTGCAAATGGGTTTCTCCATCCTCTGCGAGGAGGCAGAAAAATGTGGTGTTCTCAAAGGAACGTTCATACTGTTCTTCCTCTGCCACCAGTTCCCACAGCAGTTAGCCTGACCATGCTGCCCTTAAAAAGAGAGAAATACCTCTCTTCATCCAAACTCTGAAGTAGGTTTTGAGTGTGCTGTTTAGTTACAGAGGAGCTGCTATGTTATGCAGTGGAAGTGCCTAGAAAACACCGTTCTGTTACACCTGTGGAGAAGGACAGGCTCTCTCCACGTTGTTCTGTCATCTTTTAACACACCTCATTCTTACAGAGCCTGAGTGGAGAATCTGTCAGCCAGGTTTTACCTACCTGCAGTAGAAGAGACAGAAGCTTGCACTTTGTCAGCTCCCTGATCTTGCCTAAGTGAGCTCATGACCAACAAGTGGGCTTTCGTGCTCTGGAGAGACATTTCAGGGCAGCCCCTTTTCCAAGAGCCTGTAAAAACCTGAGCCTTGTGCCAGCAGTCCTCCTTCCCCTTCCATCTCCCACTGGTTCAGAAGGTCAAATGTTTGCTTTTGGAGCCAATGACATAACAAAATCCCATTTTGCTTTCCAGGGGCCTTGCTTTCCCTCTGTCCAGAAATCACTGGAGTTTGGTAGCTGAGGTAATAGGCTGATACATAAGCAGGAGTGGATTTTCCTTCACGGACCTTGATTTACCCCCTCATGTCTGAGAGATACATTCTGCATGCCATCAGCAGTGTCCCAGCCACCTCTTGCTGCATGCATCCCATCTAGCCCTGCCCCACATCAAAGGCTGGCAGGCTTCCTCCTGATGTAATATTGATTCATTACATTTATGATTATTAATTTTAATATTAATTACCCAGGCTAAAATATTAAACTATGGAATTTATTTATTAGTATTAAATCTCTCCAGAAAACAATTATTTATAAGTTTGAGTGCACAGCTGTGGGTTTGTCACACTAAGGCTGACTGATTCAGGCAGCTGTCAGCAATGAGTCTTGCCTGCTGCATAGAGGCACTTAATGCTTCTCTCTGGTAAACTGAGGCATGACAAAGTTTCCAGGTGGATAAGCTTGAATTATCAAAGATTGTTGTTACACAGGAAAGCTGCTCTGGAGCATGGTGGCAGCACAGCAAGGCAAAGCAAAATGAGGCAGAGCAGATTAGATTGTTTACAACTTTGATCATATTTATCAATTGCCTTCATCTGATGGTACCATTTGGCCACAGAGATTAGCCAATCAGAATGGCACTTTGCCATAAGTGAAGCCAGGGGCTTGCTTTACCCATATTTGGGAAAGCACAGGCCAAATGTATGTACCAAGTGTTTGTACAGGAGCAGAGCAAGTCTGGACAAGTCCTGGGTCCTCAGACTCCATGTTTCCAAGACTTTTCCTGCATTACTCTCTTCTCTGAGGGAGCAGGGGTTCATGGCTAGACAAGCCTGCTTTCCATGCAAGTCCCCTGCTTGTCCAAGCTTGGGAAGCAGCTGGAGGTAGAAGCAGTCATGCATAAGGAGCAAGAGCAGTGGTTCCATCTCCTTCAGATTTCCCCAGGAAAAGATGATTTCACAGCCAGAGCTCAGAAAATCTCTGCTGTGGGTATTACTGTTTATTCACCCTTCTGCTGCACTTGACACTGCCCTGACATCTCTCTTGGAGCTAAACATTAGCAGCCAGCATCTCTCTGGCCAGCCTGCCACTAGGCAGAGTCCATCTGTCCAAACCCTGCTTTTTCTCCATAGAAACCCTACTCTTCATCTGCCTTCCTTGAACTTGGGTACCGGGGACATGAGTGGGCATTAGGGCTTTCATTTTCAGTCCACACAACTGAGAGAGGGACCCCTGCTTACTCTAGTCCTGTATATAGCGATTTGTCGTGGAGGCAGGGAATTAATGTGGCCAAGTCAGGAACTGTAAGAATAGAATTGTTTTCTTTTCCTGAAAACCCTGCCCCCAGACTATATACAGAACTAGTTTAGGGTTATTTGCAGGCTCAATTTTATTGGGAAAAGTCTTCACAGGATGCTATGGGCAAATTTAGAGATATAAGAAGTCAGGAGATGGAAAAGGCTAAGCTACAAACACAGCTTTTACCCCACTAAAAATTAGGCTGAGCAGAGAATTCAGGGAACATCAGGCGTTGCTCACAGAGGTGAGATAGGAAATTGGAGATGACCCCTTGCTGGATTTCTCTGTGGCTCAGCTGCCTTGTGACTCTGCAGGCAATATCCAATTATGGATCCAGATGGCAAAAGTCCAAGGCAGGTGGAAAAGCCGCAAAACTCTGAAGTGTCTCAAACACTTCTTCCACGAGTGGGATGATGGTGGAACGATGCTGCCTCAGCAGAAGAGAAACAAACTATTAGCATCTTCCCAGCTGTGATAGCAACAACCAGGAAGTCAGCAGCAGTGTGGTCTGAGAGTAGTCAGGTCCAGATGCTGCTGGCAGCTATCTCAAATGGATCCCAGGACTTGTCAAGCTTGCAAATTTGCATGGAATGGTGCAAAAGTGGATACAACCTTCCAAAAGCAGGGATGGTGCAAAAGCTGAGAGCTGTGCAAAAGGTAGGAGCAGTCCAAAAGCAGGGACAGTCCAAAATGGGAACTCTGTCACAGCAGGAACCTGTCCTGTTGGGATATCTGTCAGGGCAGGAACACCACACCTTCCCCCTTGTTCTGTTTATGGCTTTTCTAGACAAAGTGTCCATTTGCCATTTTATACTGGGCGTGAAGAACCCAGCCAACTACCAGCCCAATTCCAGTGCAGGCTTCCACATGGGTCAGCACACGTGTGGAGAAAGGCACCTTTTGCTGTTCCTCCTTCCAGCCCATGGGGGGAAGGAGGAAAGCAGTTTTTCGCACCTTCTTCTCCTCCCCATTCAAACCCTGGGAGATGGAGAAGGGGGGAATTTGGAATGCTCTACAAGAAAATTGTCTCTTGGGTTTAATCTGTAAGAGATCTCCCGCATGGAGCAATGCATATCTCAAGTGGTACATGAGGAGATGGGGCCCTGAGACACTGCTGTGTCCTTTCTATATCCCCTGCTCACTTTGAGGTGAGTGCCAGAGGAACATCCTGTGCTGTGATCAGTCACAGCCTAGCATCCTCTGCTTCAGGGCTGCTCTGGACATTTGGTTGCTTTCCTTTGCAGCATTGTTCTACTGAGGAGCAAAGGCTGCCAAGGCACCTTTTCTGCTCCTCACACTGCTCTAACAGGGAACCACTGCACACACCCAGCTGTCCTAAATAGTTTCTTAGCACCTGCAGCAGGAAGCAGGTGAAGGAACAGCCTTGAAGCCACTCATGTTGGTATTTTGAAAGTGATGGCATTTTTCAGACTGCTGTCTCAGGAGTGAAGAGAAAAACAAAGCCCAAAAGGATATGCAGTCTTACTGGAGGTGTGAGGAGTAGCAAAATAAAGAGGGAAAATGCATGCAGAAGGCATTGGGCTGCAAAGAGCTGTCAGTCTCTGCTGACACTACAGGAATATCACTACCCTTGCAGCATGATGATAGAAGGATGGCATAGAGAATATGTAACTCCAGCAGCCCTCTGGCTCTGCACTTCTGGGCTAAAGCCTGCTGCCAGCTGAGCTGTCCTCAGGCTGGGGCTGCCCCAAGGACACCCACAGCACTCACTGGTGAGCTGTCTTCACTGCTGCTCAGGTCACCCTAGAGAAGGTTTCTTGCATGTGCTGCAAGGACTTTATGTAACATAAACAACATCTCCAGCTGATTCTCCCTACTTCATACCTAGATTTTTAGCTCATGGAGCCACCTCTTTCTCCACCGAGTGTATCCTTGGCCACTTGCAGGCCAGGGGCTTTTGTGTGAGGACTTCTGAGCATAAGCAGTGATGTTTTTCCATATCATTACTAGTTTGACTTCCCGGCATTCTCTGAGCAGGCATGTTAAACAGGTGATAGCTTTACTTTGGAAACTAAATTTTGGCAGAGGGGTGTGCATTGCCAACAGCATCACAGGGAGACAGAGGTGAGCAGCCTTTCCTGAGCAGCCAGCAGCTTGGCTGACTGCTTCCTATAGCCCAGGTTTCCCCACAAATAGTTTTCCTGGAGCTGCTGCTGTAAAAAACAAGCATGTAGTATGACAGCTCAAGGGAGATTCTCCTCCCTCTCTGCTCTGCCCTAGTGAGGCCCCACCTAGAATGTTGCATCTAGCTTGGGCTCCCCATTTCAAAAGGTTCAGGGATCTACTTCAGGGAGTTCAGTGCAGGGCTACAAGGATGCTGAAAGGACTGCAACACTGCCTGATGAGGAGAGCCTGAGAGCCCTGGAGCTGGTTAGTCTGCAGAGGAGAAGGCTGAGATGGGATCTGAGCAAAGTCTATCAAGAGCTGAGGCCTGGGAGTCAGGAAGGAAAGGACAGGGGCAGCCTCTGCTTACTTGTGCCCTGGGATAGGAACAGCAAGTTCCACATCAAGATGAGGAAGAACAACTTTGCTGTAAGGGTCCCAGAGCACTGGCACAGGCTGCCCAGAGAGGTTGTGGAGTCTCCTCTGGAGCCTTTCCAGCCCTATGTGAATGTGCTTCTGTGTGACCTGCACTGAATACTCTGGTCCTGCGCTGGCAGGGGTCTCCAGAGGTCACTTCCAACCCCTACCATCCTTTGATCCTGTGACCCAGAGACTTGTCTGACATCTCCCATGGCACAGGCAACAAGAAGGAACAACCTGGGTGCTTAAGCTCCAGTCTCACTTCTTGGTTGCAAGGCTTGCAGTGTTCCATAATCTCCTTGCTGTGAATTTGTCTTTGTAGCTTGCTCCATCTGTACAAACTTGACCCTCGAGTGCCAGATGAGCTGCTGTATGGGCGCATGGGCTACCTCTATGCACTGATCTTTGTCAACAAGCACTTTGAAGAGGAGAAAATCCCTCAGAGTCATATTCAGCAGGTACTGTGGCTTCTGCTCATCTGTTAGAGATTTGTTAGAGATCTGCTAGAGAGCAGCCCCACAGAGAAGGACCTGGGAGTGCTGATGGACAACAAGTTCTGCATAGACAGCAATGTGCCCTTGTGTCCAAGAAGGCCAATGGGGTCCTGGGGGGGCATTAAGAAGAGCGTGTCCAGCAGATCCAGGGAGGTTTTCCTCCCCCTCTACTCTGCCCTGGTGAGGCTCCACCTGGAATTTTGTGCCCAGTTCTGGGCTCCCCAATTCAAGAGGGACAGGGATCTACCGGGGAGAGTCCAAAGCAGGGCTACAAGGATGCTGAAGGGACTGCAGCACTGATGAGGAGAGGCTGAGAGCCCTGGGGCTGCTTAGGCTGCAGAGGAGAAGGCTGAGAGAGGATCTGAGCAATGTCTATCAGTAGTTGAGGACTGGGGGCAGGAAGGAAGGGACAGGGACAATCTCTGCTCACTTGTGCCCTGCCATAGGACAAGGGACAAAGGATGCAAACTGCAGCACAGCAAGTTCCACCTCAACAGGAGCAATAACTTCTTTGCTGTGAGGGTGCCAGAGCCCTGGCACAGGCTGCCCAGAGAGGTTGTGGAGTCTCCTTTTCTGGAGTCTTTCCAGCCCCGTCTGGATGTGTTCCTGTGTGACCTGTGCTGGATTCTCTGGTCCTGATTTGGCAGGGGGTTTGGCCTGGAAGATCCCTTCCAACCCCTGACATCCTGTGATCCTGTTAGCCGTCTCTTCTCATGCAGCTTATTTTTGGGCAGGTAAAAATCAGTGCTAGATACAGAGAACTCTGGCAACAAGAGAGGAGCAACATCATGATATCCCTGCTGCCCTTCCTCCAAAGGCACAAAGCACCACCCCATCCCTGTAAATCCATAGGCAGGATTCACTCCCTACTCCTGCTAGGGCAGAAAAACAGCTCTTGTTCTGTGTCCAAGAGAGCAGCGTTTCCCTTCCCTGCATTTGTTCCTGTCCACAGGTCTGTGAAGCAGTTGTAGCCTCAGGAGAAAGCTTGGCCAAAAGGAGGAACTTCATAGGGAAGAGCCCACTGATGTATGAGTGGTACCAGGAGTACTATGTAGGGGCAGCCCATGGGCTGGCTGGGATTTACTATTACCTGATGCAGGTAAGTGGCACCGGAGATCATGTGTCTTCAGCAGGTATTTTATGTTCCTTTGAATTGGCTCTTGATGAGATCAGGCTGGGTAGGATCCCTCACCTAATGGCCTTGCTCTTGTAAGTGCATCGTGCATCGCCACTTCTGAAAGCTTTCTCCAAGTCTTGAGTGTGAATTTCCCATCTCCTTGGAGCTCTGTAGAGCAATGTGACCTGTTACACCAGCAGTTTCACATCGTGGAGGCCTCTAGGTCAGCTGGATCTGAGCTTGTCCCTCTTGTGTTAGCTGCTTACAAAGTATTCCCAGTTGCTGGTATCTTCCTGCCTTTTTCTGAAATGGTTACTTGGAGCAACTTGGGATCATCACAGAGTGAGAATCTGTGCTAAAAGCATGGTCAAAGAGATTTGTGTTCAGAACTAGGGCAGTGGGAGATGCCTCTGTTTCCACATCAGGGCCTGCATGTCAAGATAAACAAAGTGAGGCTTTTTCCTTGGATAAAGCAGCTGAGCTCTGCAATGCCTGGAGTAGGCAGGGCAAGGCATGAGGCCAGGAGCTTTACTTTGATGCTTTCTCTCAGTTTTGCACAACTCTTGGGAATATTCCCTTACCCAGATCTGAAACTGGAGTGACAGTTCCCCTCTAGGGGTCACTTTGTGCATACATTTACTGTCCTTAAGCTCTTGAGAAAATAACAGCAATAAATAGCATTGCATTAGCAAGGCATTAGGGGTGCCCACTGAGCAACAAAAACAGGGGCTGCCTTTCATGAGACACACCTCTCACAGCAGCTAAAAGCCACCAGTTTTCAAGTATTTCAGTTGTACTTCAGAACCAGCCCTCAAAATTCAAGCTCTTAATCAAGATAAGTGGAGTTCCTGTGAATACAACCCTCTGACGTGACTAAGAAGTGGTTGCTGTTTTCTGAGCAGGAGATTGACAGGAGAAGGAGCCAGGGTGGTAATTACCTAGAACTACAGAGTGGATGGTGGGTAGCAGGGGAGGGAGCTGTGAGCCCATGAAAATGATCAGAAGGCTGGAGCACTTCAGGGCAGGCTGAGGGAGCTGAGGTTGTTCGGTCTGCAGAAGAGAAGGCTCTTGGGAGACCTAATAGTGACCTTCCAGTACGGAAGGGGGCTACAAGAAGGCTGCAGGGAGACTGTTTGAAAGGCCTGCAGGGACAGGATGAGGGCAATGGCTTCAAACTAGAGCAGAGCAGATTGAGATTGGATGTTAGGAACAGGTTCTACACCATGAAGGTAGTGGAACACTGGCAGCAGATTGCCCAGGGAGGTGGTTGAGGCCCCATCTCTAGAGATATTCAGGATGGAGCTTGACAGGGCTCTGGGCAGCCTGATCTAGCTGAGGATGTCCCTGCTGAGTGCAGAGGGGGTTGGACTGTATGACCTTTGGAGGTCCCTTCCAATCCAGACCATTCCATGGTTCTATAGTTAGCAGTGACTTCCCACACTTGTTCCCAGGCTGATGTTTTGAATCACTTTAAGTCTCCCGTAAAGTACTGCCTGGGCTTCATTCTGCTCTGGCATATGGAGTAAAAGAAGCCAGGATCAGCCAAGCATGATGTAGAACAAGGCTTGGGGAAAGCAAACAAGGGAAATATGGAAAGGGGAGCATTGAGTTGTTCCCTGTAATGGTTTTACAGCACAAATATTCATTTTTAATTTTCAGATTATCAACCTGGGATCAATGTGACCTTCTCATTGCACTCTGCTGTGGGAAACTAGAACTGTACAGATTTCATGTGGGGCAAGAGGACACTGAAGGCACACCCTTATTTCTCTCTGATGTCAGCCCTGAGGTCACCTCTTTGTTGTTCCAGACACATCTGTGACAATGGAGCATCACAGCTCACCAGCTGGGCTGGCCTAGCAGTTCAGAGCTGACCTGAGCTGCTCTAGGTGCTAGGAATCATTCCTGGTATTCATCTTTAGCACTGATTTTGGGCAGTGTATGTCTTGACTCCAGCTCTGGCTACCTGAAACTATTCCTACTCTTCTTTAGGAAAAGAAGCAGCAAGCCCTCTTGCTTAGAGAGCCAGGTGACAGGCTATGGGGAAGTCCTTGTTTCTGGGGGTGCAAAGGTATGACTGGAAATAAGTCCCTGTCAAAGGGCAAAGCAGCCTGGGGGCAAGTATTAGTGATGTGAAAATCCTGGACCAAAGAAATATTGGTAAGGAGCAAGAGGGAGCATGGCCATAGCCGGCTTTGTTTCTACCTTTCAGGTACCTCTTGGGCCTCTCAGAGACAGATAGAGTGGGAATTCTTGCTACTTCTAATGCTTTCTCTCTCCTAGCCTGGCCTTGGAGTGAGCCAAGTAAAGCTGCACAACGCAATCAAGCCCAGCGTGGACTTTGTCTGCCGCCTCAAGTTTCCCTCTGGCAACTTCCCTCCCTGTGTCGATGACACCAGAGACCTGCTTGTCCACTGGTGCCATGGGGCACCAGGTGTTATCTACATGCTTCTCCAGGCCTACAAGGTACCAGAAATCTTGCAAAGACTCTTTGGGGACCCTGAAATGAAGAAGATTCTATTGAGACCCCCCCCAACTTGTGAGAGTAGGGTGGCTTGTTACAATGAAATGAGCCCACAGGGACTGATAGGGAAATTAGCCTCTAAAACAGCAGCTGAGTGATGATGGTAATGACTTATGTGCAATGCCAGGGGCACATGGCTCCAGTCAACACGTCATACCCATCCTCCTTCAAACCAGACCCCAGAGTCACAGCAGGAGAGAAACTAGCCATCCCAGGCCTCCCTGTTCACTTAGGGCTCTACTCTGTGCAGAGGAAATCTCCTCAGCAAGTGGGGGATATTTCCTGTCTCTTTAGGTCTTTGGGGAACCACAGTACCTAAATGACGCCCTGCAGTGTGCAGAAGTGATCTGGCATCATGGGCTACTGAAGAAAGGCTATGGGCTGTGCCATGGAACAGCTGGCAATGCTTATGGCTTCCTAGTGCTGTACAACCTCACTCAGAACATGAAATACCTGTACAGGGCCTGCAAGGTAAGGGCCTGCATGAGGGAGGGAGAGGGCATTATCCACCTCAGCCTTTTATGTCATCACCCTTGCCTTTAAAAGTTAACTCTTAGTGTGGCAGAGGTGCAGTTAGAACTGAGTGTCACCACCAGAGCAGTCCTTCAGCAGGTGCTGTGTGACAGCTTGTGCAGCAGGTCTAGCCTGCAGAAGCCTTGCTCTGCAAGGGATAATGCAAAGATGAAAGGGGTTGGTTTTCTTTAACAAAATGACAACACTTTTTGGTCCTCTTCTCTCAGTTTGCAGAGTGGTGTTTAAGCTACGGCCAGCATGGGTGCCGGACTCCAGACACTCCGTTCTCTCTCTTTGAAGGTAACCTCCTGCTCTAGGCTTAGGTTTTGCTCCTGGATCTGAGCCAGTCCAGCACCAAGGGCAAACAAATTCATGCTCCACTGAAGCCTCTGCAAAACTCAATGGAGAGGATGGGAAGAAAATTGTATTCACTGTTGGTTGTGCATTCTCATAGCACAGCCTGATGCTTTTGATGGAGTTTCTCATCCTCTTGGGCTTCCTGCATAGGTTCTGCACACAGGTCTCCAGGGCAATTCCTTAATGGATAGGGGTCAAAGTCTGCATTTTGGTAATTTGTAGCCCAGCTTCTCAGACTGTAGACTGGCTTTTGTTTAAGGATTGGAGCCCTTCCTGAGTTTTGCAGTTCCATTCCAGAGGGTGAGCAAGGAGCAGGTGGACCTGCTTTTGTAGGCCTTGTTAGCTGCTGTAGCACTTTGTGGCCAGCAGCAGGTGTTGTTAAAGGAGCCAGTTCTTCAGCTGCTGTTCCTCCTTGGCTTTGCTGTAGGCCAAGGAACAAGGGCAGTGACATCAGGGAGGATCTGAGGCAGCACTGACATGGGGGCCAAAGCTTTGTTAGATGTATCTTTAGGGAAAGGGGAGAGGAGGAAGCTGAAGTGAGGGAAGACTCATCAGGTTTTCCCATATGAGTTCAACATTTAATTAACTTCAGGATGCTTTTCCCCACTGAAGTACCTACAATGTCTGGGAAACCTTGAGAGCTGGTTAGATGCCCCAGAAAACATTTTCCTGTCTTCCAAATAGTAGAGGAGCCAACAAGAAAAGGTGCTATGCTGGACCTTGTTCTCACCAACAGGGAACGGCTGGTGACAGATGTGAGGCTCAGGGAAAGCCTTGGTTGCAGTGACCATGGTGCAGTTGTATTTAAGATCCTCAGGGCAACCAGGAGGAGGTATTCCAAGCTTACCACCCTAGACTTTAGGCACGCAGACTTTGATTGCTTCAAGGATCTGCTGGCCAAAGTATCATGGGACGAAGCCCTAAAGGGAAGAGAGGCCAAGGACAGCTGGTTAGTATTCAAGGATCACCTTCTCTGTGTCCAGGAGCAATGCATACCAGCAAAGAGGAAAGCAGGGAAGCATGTTCGGAGGCCTGCCTGGCTGGGCAAGTTGCTCCTGGACACGCTGGCACACAGAAAGAAACTCTACGAGGAGTGGAAGAGAGGACAGCTGGAATGGGGGAGATATAAGGAAGCTGCTCCAGCAGGTAGAGATCTGCTTAGGAAAGCCAAGGCAGAGTTTGAATTGAATCTAGCCAGGGAGGTCAATGGGAACACCAAGAACTTCTACAGATATATTTATGGTAAAAAGAAGCCCAGAGAAGGTTGGGCCCCCTCAGAAAGGAAACAGGTGAAATGATAACAAGTGCCATGGAAAAGGCTGAGGTTCTCAATAACTTCTTTACCTCAGTCTTCACTGCAGAGTCCTCCAGCCACACTCCTGGAGCCATGGAAGATAATGGCAGGGGCTGGAAGGAAGAACTGGCCATCATAAGTGAAGATCAGGTTCATGGTCACCTGAAGAACCTGAAAGTGTTCAAGTCCATGGGACCCAATGGGATACACCCATGGGTGCTGAGGGAACTGGCAGATGAGGTTGCTAAACCACTCTCCATTCTATTCCAAAAGTCATGGCAGCCTGGGGCAGTCCTCACTGACTGGAGAAAGGGAAACATAACCCCCATTTTTTAAAAGGGTAGGAAAGAGGAGCTAGGAAACTCCAGGCCAGTCAGTCTCACCTCTGTGCCCGGTAAGATCATGGAGCAGATCCTCCTGGAGGCACTACTGAAGCAGAAGAATAGTGAAGAGGTGATTGGCTACAATCAGCATGGCTGCATCAAGGCAAATCCTGCCTGATAAACCTGGTGGCATTCTATGAACAGGTCACAATATTAATAGATGAGAGGTGAGCAACTGGTGTCATTTACCTGGACCTGAGCAAGGCCTTTGGCACTGTCCTGCACCACATCCTGGTCTCCAAGCTGGTGACACATGGGCACTGGATGGATAAAGAACTGGCTTGATGGCCACACCCAAAGAGTGGCTGTCAATGGCTTCATGGCCAAGTGGAGGCTAGTGACGAGTGGAGTCCCTCTGGGATCAGCCCTGGGACCAGTCTTGGTCAGCATCTTTGTGGGTGCCATGGACAGAGGCATTGAGTGCACCCTCAGCAAGTTTGTTGACCACACCAAGCTGTGTGGTGCAGCAGACAGGCTAGAGGGCAGGGATCCATCCAGAGGGACCTGGACAGGCTGCAGAGGTGGGCACAAGCCAACCTCATGAGGTTCAACAAGAGCAAGGTCTTACATCTGGGTCAGGGCAATGCCAAGCACAAATCGAGGCTGGGAAGTGAGTGGCTGGAAAGCAGCTCTGAGGAGAGGGACTTGGGGGTGCTGGTGGAGGAGAAGCTCAACATGAGCCAGCAGTATGCACTTGCAGCCCAGAGAGCCAACCAGATCCTGGGGCTGCATCAGGAGAAGTGTGGCCAGCAGGTCAAGGGAGGTGATTCTCCCCCTTTACTCTGCTGTGGTGAGACCCCACCTGGAGTACTGTATCCAGTTCTGGAGCCTCCATTACAAGAAGGATGTGGATGCACTGGAGCGTGTCCAGAGAAGGGCCACTGGGATGATCAGAGGGCTGGAGCACCTCTCTTATGAGGACAGACTGAAAGAGTTGGGGCTGTTCAGTCTGGAGAAGAGGAGTCTCCTAGGTGACCTTCTTGTGGCCTTCCAGTATCTGAAGGGGGCCTACAAAAAAGCTGGGGAAGGGCTTTTCAGGATATCGGGGAGTGCCAGGACTGGGGGGAAAGCAGCAAAGCTGGAGGTGGGTAGGTACAGGCTGGACGTGAGGAGGAAGTTGTTCAGCATGAGAGTGGTGAGAGCCTGGAATGGGTTGCCCAGGGAGCTGGTTGCGGCCTCGTCCCTGGAGGTGTTTAAGGCCAGGCTGGATGGGGCTCTGGACAGCCTGATCTAGGGTAGGGTGTCCCTGCCCATGGCAGGGAGTTTGGAACTGGATGATCCTTGTGGTCCCTTCCAACCCTGACTGATTGTATTCTAGGATTCTTTATTGATGACTCATTCACCCCCAGGATAACTGAAGAAATGGGTGCCCAAAGGAATTCTCTGAATTGCTTTGTTTTCTCCTGTCCCCAGGAATGGCTGGAACCATTTACTTCCTTGCTGACCTCCTGGTACCAACCAAGGCAAAGTTCCCTGCTTTTGAGCTCTGAGTCTGGCAGTTTCCTGCCCTCTTCCTTCCACGCTTGGAAAAGAGGTTTCTTCTTCCAACCCCCTTCTTGTTCACCAAACTGGATGTAAACCCACCCTCCTGAGGGCATGCTGAGTTCTCCTAACATTTCTAGGCTTCTCATTGCATCATTTCAGCTCAGAAGACAGAATACAGGTGTTGCTGGTGTCTCTTTAACACAGGGCTGCAGGTGAGGGTGAGGGAGGAAGCATGCAGGATTTTGGTGGCGATAGAATTTTGCTATTTCCTGTGCCCCATTTCCTGAGAGAGTTTTCTATTGAATGGAACTTCAGCCATTTAATTTTGCTATTTATTTTAGTTTGTGTGCTGGCAAATAGTTACAGAATTTTACTTGTCTTTGGGAAACAAAAGATGAAAAAACAAGCCTGTTGCCCTGCAGGTTGCTTCTAAGTGTTGCTTATAAGGTTGTGAGGCAGTTGAGTAACTGAGCTGGTCCACATAAAGTGAATGTGGTGGTTGTGAAGCCTAGTATGTGCTTTTAATGTCATATTGCAAGTGGCGCAGCTGCAACTGACACATCAAAGCCTGCTCCTGAATTTCTACATGCCTGCTTTCATGGCAAAGGCTAACTGTAGCTCTTCCCTGCATTTTTTCCCACTGACAGGTAAATATCCCACTGGCTTTTGAGCTTTTGTGCTGTCCTATGTTATACCCTGCAAAATTCCATTGATCCTGTAATGGAATACCCCAGTGTGAAGGTGAGCTAAGCATGCTTGCTGGTATGGGCTCTTCAGCTTCCAGCATTCACTTTACAGGCTTTATTTAACATGCTGGATGAGCATTACAGGTGTTAAGTGGTGCCAGGCCACCACTGGCAGCATGGGAATAGCAATGTTCTGCACTGAGTTGTGCCAGTGTTTCCCCTCTTAACCCATGTAGATGTGGTTTACATGCCTCGGTTTCTAAGCATTCCTTAGCCTGGGTCACGTGAGCCTTGCTCCTGGTTGGTGTAGTTTGATATGCAACCACCCATCTACCCAGCTGGAAAAGCTGCCCCAGCTGCAACAGCTTTGGCCTGTCAAGCAGACCAGAAGCCTGCAAGGGGTGAATCAGTTTGTCCACCCTCAGCTGATGCTAGCGAGCTGAGCCTAGCGCTGAGCACCAGGTGTGCCAAGTGCAGAGGCAGACACTGGTGCAGCCATGCTGCTTGGCACTCCTTGAGGGCAGCTCCTGAGCCCGCATGAGAGTGCACCTGGCTTCTGCTCTCTGAAAGGCCCACACGATGGGTGTTTGGGGCCACCCAAGAGCAGGTGACCCCCAAGCCAGCACACTCCTTCGTTGGTGCTAGCAAAGCAGGAGGACTGGAGCTGGATCACATGTGCTTAAACACAGGACAGCCTAGCAGCAGCAGAGGCAGCCCCTCCAGCACCTCATGGATGGGCTGCTCTGTCCCTGCCAGGCTGCCCCTT
This sequence comes from Tricholaema leucomelas, assembly GCA_013400475.1. NCBI lineage: Eukaryota > Metazoa > Chordata > Aves > Piciformes > Lybiidae > Tricholaema lacrymosa > Tricholaema leucomelas. Next base: position 44,978 of record WAAF01019267.1, read on the forward strand.
CTCTCAGAGCCTAGCCTCCTGCTGCCATCATGTGTTTCTGGAAGCTCATCAGAAGGCAGCCTGAGGCAGAGAGCAGCTCAGATGCTTTCGGCCCTGTTTTCGTGTCAGAAGCCTCACTCTTGCAGCAGTGGTCGTCCCCCATCATTTGTGAAGCCTACACAACACATGGAAGGAAGTGGCCAGAAATGAGGAGGCACAGCCTTGAGAGCAGGACTTTGCTGATCAGTCTGGGGGTAGGATTCTGTAGTACATCAGTTACCTCCCAGCTTGGCTGGGCTGATGGCAGTACAGGACTGCTGGGTTTCTCTTGGTCACCACTTCTGCAAGAGAAGTGGTTTGTGCAGCCTAGTGTCACAGCAGCATCACATCCCAGGGTTCTTAGACTGCTCAGGGGATCACCAGAGCCTGTTGTACACTGCACTATTTAATAAAAATGCTGAAACAAGCAAGCTCTGGGTTATTTTTACCCTCTACTTTGTGACCAGGACTCGTGTCTGAACATATGAAGATAAGCCACAGTGGCTGGACTGCTGGCTTCTGGAGACCTGTTGGCATCCCATTCCCAATAAGAGCTTTAAGAGTATTTCAGTGTTAGCTGTCTTCAGCCCATGGAGGCTGGGCCTGTTTTTTCCCTCACTGGCCATGCTTTTTCCCCAGGACATCCCTTGTCTCCAAGGCTGCTTGCTCCCTGCTGTGGCTTCCATTAAAGACCACAGTCCTGCAGGCTAATCTTGACCACACCAAAATACTCTTGTGTGCAGCACTGGCCACCAGAAAGAGGATGTAGGTCCTCCCAGAAAAGCCCCCTCCTGCCCAGCAGAGGGAGGAGCAAGCTGCCTAGGGGAGGCAGCACCAGATCCTATAAGACCAGACTACACAAGCCGGTCTCATAGACGATCCTGACTTCCAGCACGAGCATAAATGAGGTTGCTTAAGGTCCTGTACTGCCTGGCATTCCACCATTTCCATTTCCATGAAGGGTTGTGGTAAAGCTGATCAGAGAGGGCGTCCAGCAGTTGAGACGGGAAAGCAGCACAGTGAAGATGTTCTCAGGTTGTCTTTTCCTTTCTCATACACGCATCTTCCTGACAGGCAGAGGGAGCAGGAGACATTCAAAACCACAACTGCTCCTGCTTGAGCAAGCCACCTGGAAGGGACTCACTCAGAAGTGTGAACATTATTACTGCTTGGTGATGGTTATGTTTGTCCATGGCAGTGCTGGGAAAAAAAAGGAAAGAGTGCCTTATGGTCCAAAAGAAGTAAAAGCCACATGCTGAGTGTGTTGCCATCTAGCTCCATTTGTTTTCACTTCCTGTGTTCCCAGGAGGGACTCCCAACCACCCTTCCACCTTTTCTCACCCCTGTACCTTACCCAGACATTGCCTTGTGCCCCAAGGAAGAATGGAGGGTCGGCCAGGAGGGCTAGGAAGCAGGTGGATTAATCAGGTTAGGTTAGGGACAGAGAGAAATGCAACTCAAAGCCCAGGCAGAGAGCAACTCATCTATGTTTGGATTCTTGCTCTTACATCTCTCAGCAAGCCTATGAGTGAAGTAGAAATCACAATTGTTTCGTAGCCTGTAATCTAGTTCTCACCAAAACATTCTAGCTAGCTTCAAACTAGCACAATCCACCCCTGTCTATTTCACTCACATTATTGCTGAGAACTATCTGATCTAGTCTAAAACAATANGAGAACTATCTGATCTAGTCTAAAACAATATTTACACTAATGAATATCAAAAGTTCAGTTCACTCTTCATTCCAGCTATCTCAGATGTAGGTGATTCAAAAGCTCAGAACAGTTTGTCTCCTCACAGATGAGACGAGAACAGGAACTCCCAGGTGACGCTGGATTCGTGCTCATGTACTGTAGATTCTCTTGTAGATTCTCGTAGATTCTGTCACTGGACACAAATACTACCTAGAACAGAAAACTCCTAACAGCTTGTATGATACACTCTGAATTTAAACTCTCTCAGCTAAGGTTAGATTTCTCTGTGGAATGCACTGGATTTCACCATTCTCCTGCATTACCCAGTAGGTATGACCAGGACCTTCAGCAGACACCACCCCTCGGACACCTTTCTCACCCGAAGGAGAAAATACCCAAACAGT
>WAAF01019268.1:0-58118 GCA_013400475.1 Tricholaema leucomelas
AAGAAAAAGAAAAACCAACCCCCAGATCATTTTAGCCTCCTTCTTGTTGCAGAAAGCAATGAGGTCTGCCCTCAGACTTCTCTTCTCCAGGCTGAACAACCTCAGTTCCCTCAGCTGCTCCTGACCAGCCCTGTTCTCCAGACCCTTTACCAGCTTTGTTACTCTTCTCTGGACATGCTTATCTTGCAAGCTACCCTGGAATTTCATAGCAACAGTGCAAATCACTCGGAAATGGTGGGAGGAAAGGTCCCTTTGGACAGGGTGGGAGGAAAGGTCCCTTTAGAAAGGGTGGGAGGAAAGGTCCCTTTGGACAGGGTGGAAAGAAAGGTCCCTTTGGACAGGGTGGGAGGAAAGGTCCCTTTGGACAAGGTGGGAAGAAAGGTCTCTTTGGAAAGGGTGGAAGGAAAGGAGGCTGGAAGGAAGGGACATTCCCTCCCTTTGGCTTTGTAGGAAAGGCACACTTTAAGTTAGTCGCATTTGAAGGTCAAACTTAGTGCTGTGCATAAGTGCAGCAAAACTCAGCTTGCTGCTGAGAACCTTCCACTGCTTCCAACCATCCAAAAAAAAAAAAAAAGTCAAAATTAATATATCTACTAAATGAAACCTGACAGGCTTTAATATGGGAGCCAATCTGTTTTCAATTCTGCAATCATTCACTGCTCCCATTTTATTAAACCACGAGACAGAACGAGCCTAAAACGCATTAACTTAGTTAAACAAAGCCTGATTTTATGATGCAAATGTCAGTCTTCACAGTTCACTGAGCCCTTTTCAACATTATGCAACTTGTCTACATTACCTCAGCTGACAGGAGTTTTTTATAGCTCTTTCTTCAGCACCTATCAAGGTCTCTGCTTCTACCACCCACAGCCACGCTGATCCAAACCTTATCCCATGTCAGGCACATTTACTGCATAAGGAGGTCCTGCTCTAGAGGCTGACACATGGTAGGCATCATGTTTGAAGCAGCTGGCAGGAGACAGCCTGTGCAGCTCTCATGGAGCAGTTTTTTCTCCACAAACAGCACACAGAGAGGTACAACCAAGTACCAACACTTCAATTCATCCTATGTCAACTCTCTAAGTCTTTGTTTCCCAGCTGGAAGCTAAGGCATGATGAATTACATCATCTTCCTCCTTCTCTTCATTATCTGAGGGCAAAAAAAACTACTTGTCCATAGATTAGTTTGTCTGGATTTCACTGGCTTAAAACAAGCAAGCTAATGAATTAGTCAATGTTAGGGGAAAAACAAAACTCTTTTTAAATTACTAGGAGAATATAGCTATAAACAACAGAGAAATTAATTATTCAAAGGCAGTGAGTCACACAAACCAAACACTGCATTTTAGAGATGCTGCCACAGCAGCTAAGAGGAAAACTCTGGGAAGGACTACAAATCCAGGTATTGGTAAGGGAGATGAATAAAGAAAAACCCTGTCTGCTTAAAATGCTGATAATCCTTGGGAAAATGGATTGAAAGCAGCTTCTAATTCTGTACCAGATGCTTCCAGATTCAGCCACACTGGAGCACTTGAACCCACACAGCAACAAGAGGACTACAACGATGCTGAGGGGCCTGGAGCAGCTCTGTGAGGAGGAAAAGGCTGAGAGCCCTGGGGCTGTTGAGCCTGCAGAAGAGCAGCCCCAGAGGGAATCTGAGCAATGCTCAGCAAGAGCTGAGGTGGGGGGCAGGAGGAAGGAGCTGGGCTCTTTTCAGTGGTGTCCAGTGAAGTGGATAAATCACTGTCACTGAAAGTGCTAAAAAACTCATAGAACCAAAGAATGCACTGTGTTAGAAGGGACCTGAAGATGAGCCAGCAGTGTGCCCAGGTGGCCAGGAGAGCCAATAGCATCCTGGCCCGGCTCAGGAACAGCATGGCCAGTAGGACAAGGGAGGTTATTCTGCCCCTATACTCAGCACTAGTCAGGCCACACCTTGAGTGCTGTGTCCAGTTCTGGGCTCCTCAATTCAAGAAAGATGTTGAGATACTGGAAGGTGTCCAGAGAAGGGCAACAAGGCTGCTGAGAGGCCTGAAGCACAGCCCTATGAGGAGAGGCTGAGGGAGCTGGGGGTGTGCAGCCTGCAGAAGAGGAGGCTCAGGGCAGACCTAGCTGCTATCTACAACTACCTGAAGGGAGGTTGTAGCCAGGTGGGTTGGTCTCTTCTGCCAGGCAACCAGCAACAGAACGAGGGGACACAGTCTTAAGTTGAGCTGGGGCAGGTTCAGGCTGGATGTTTGGAGGAAGTTCTTCACAGGGAGAGCGATTTGCCATTGGAATGGGCTGCCCAGGGAGGTGGTGGAGTTGCTTTCTTTGGAGGTGTTCAAACAAAGCCTGGATGAGGCACTTAGTGCCACGGTCTGGTTGACTGGATAGGGCTGGGTGCTAGGTTGGACTGGATGAGCTTGGAGATCTCTTCCAACCTGTCTGATTCTACAATTCTATGACCTCTCAAGGTCACCTTGTCCAAACTGCCTGCAAACAGCAGAGACATCTTCCACTAAGGTAGGTTGCTCAGAGCCCTGTCCCACCTGCCCTGGCAGAGTTTCAGGGATGGAGAATCTTAGAACCATAGAATCAACCCCCTCATAGAATCATAGAATCTTTTGCCCCTCTGGCAATCTAGGCCAGGGTCCCACCATCCTCGGTGTCAAAAATTTCTTCCTACTCTCTAGTCTCAATCTTTCCTCTAATAATTTAAAGCCATCATCCCTTGTCCTGCCACAACAGGCCCTACTAAAAATACCAAACCACCTACTGAAGCCTTCAGCTAGAACAGATCATAAGCAATTCACCAAGTTAACATTTTCATCTGATATTTGGGAAGTCACAGATAGTGTCACAAAATTTCCACGTAACATCTGATACTCAGATGTACTGAGACCAAACCTGGGTCCCTTCTGAAACATTAGGTCTTGGAACAGGTTGCCCAGGGAGGTGCTGGAGCCCCCATTCCTGGAGATGCTGAAGAGATGTGTGGACATAACACTTTGGGATAAGGTTTAATGGCCATGATAGTGTTCAGTTGATGGTTTGAACTCTGAGGTTGAAACAATTCTATGATTCTACCTATTCAAGCCACAATTCATGTGATTAGGCTCAGAGGCAGGTGTATAAATTAAAGAACATACAAACATTGACATAAGAGAATGGGAGGAATGGTAGCAGGACAGGCAGGCAAGTCCCCTTCCAGTCCCCAGCACTGTCTACAGCTATCTGAAAGGAGGTTGTGGAGAGGCTGTTGCTGGTCTCTTCTCACAGGACATTAGTGATACAACAAAAGGGAATGGCCTCAAGCTGCACCAGGGCAGGATTACACTGGGCATAAGGAAGAATTTTTTTCCCAGCAAGAGTGGTCAGGCATTGGAATGTGCTGCCCAGGGAGGTGGTGGAGTCGCTAACCCTGGGTGTGTTTATAGGTGGTTTAGATGTGGTGCTTGGGACTATGGTTTAGGGAGAGCCTTGCAGAGTAAGGTTCTCGGCTGGACTTCGTGACCCTGAGGGGCTTTTCCAGACTGAATGTTTCTGTGATTCTGTGACAAGTGAAGTGTTGCTCAAGTTTTTGGACACTGAATGTTCTTGTTCCTGCAGAATATGTTCAATTTAAGAGTTTTTAAGGTAGGTCTTACATCCAATGCATACAACTGAATATCAATTTAGAATTATGTTCAGCTCAAAGTGAACACCTCAGTAGTGTCACTGGAAAGCATCCTCATATTCCACCAGGAATATGAGGATAAAGGATATTTAATTGCCAAGAACTTATCTATAATGCTGTCCCCAATGCTAACATTTTGAAGCAATAGGGTTTAGTTTATTTAAATAACTCCAAGCAGACAAAATAGCCTAAGCCTCACTTTGGGGCCCCTCACTCCAAGAAGGACATTGAGGTGATGGAGCATGTCCAGAGAAGGGCAACAAAGCTGGGTAAGGGTCTGGAGAACAGGGCTAGGAAGGAGCAGCTGAGGGAGCTGGGATTAAGTCTGGAGAAGAGGAAGCTGAGGAGAGATGTCATTTCTCTCTACAGTTCCCTGAAAGGAGGTTGCAGGGAAGTGGGAGTTGGGCTCAGCTCCCTAGTATCAGGTGATAACATGAGAGGAAATGTCCTGAAGTTGTGCCAGGGGAAGTTTATGTTGGGGATGAAGAGCGATTTCTTTGCTGCAAGAGTGGTCAGGGATTGGCACAGGCTGCCCAGGGAGGTGGTGGAATCCCTATCCCTGCAGGTGTTCCAGAAATTCATGGCCATGGCACCTGTGGGATGTGGTTTAATGGCCATGGCGGTGCTGAGTTGGTGGTTGGAGTGGGTGATCTTACAGGGCTTTCCCAAGTGGAACAATTCTGTGATTCCATGAGTCATTTTTACCCTGAGAGAAACAGATGAAACAATACATGGAAAATTTTATCCTAACAGATATTCAGAAGCTAAAAATCTCAGAGCACAGAGAGCTATGCTGGTGATACTTAACTAGAAAAGCTATGGAATAGACAGGACAGTAATTGTTGGAGAGAAACAAAAAGTACAGACTCTCCCCTCCAATGAGGACAGGCTGAGAGAATTGGGGTTGTTCAGTCTGGAGAAGAGAAGGCTTCAAGGAGACCTTCTTGTGGCCTTCTAGTATCTGAAAGAGGCTGCAAAAAAGCCAGGGAGGGACTTGTAAGGGTGTCAGGTAGTGATAGGACTGGGGAGAATGGAGCAAAACTAGAAGTGGGTAGATTCAGATCGGATGTTAGGAAGAAGTTCTTCAGCATGCAAGTGGTGTGCCAGTCACTCAGGTTGCCCAGGCAGGTGGTGGAAGCCTCATTCTTGGAGATGTTTAAGGCCAGACTGGATGTGGCTCTGGACAGCCTGATCCAGTGTAAGGTGTCCCTGCCCATGGCAGTGGGGTTGGAACTGGATGATCTTTGAGGCCCCTTCCAGCCCTGACAATTCTGTGATTTACATTCAAGCACATGCAAAGCACTAGATATGTCTTAGCTAACAAGTTCCTCCAACCTTCCACTTGAAACCAAGCTTCTGAGAGATTTCCTCAAGTGGAGAAAGGCTTTTGAGTAAGATTTTTCTCCTCTTTTTCTACCCAATCACCCTCAGAACATTAATGCATCCAGCACTGATCACTCTGCTGAAAGTAAGCAAACAAATGAAAAAGCAGGGGGAAAAAATAGCAGTCCATTAACCTTACAGCAGCTTCTGAGGATGTTTGTGTTTCACATGGATACATTTAATTAGCACTGCCTGTGGCAGAGCTCCACTGCTCTGCACCTTCATCCTTTGTGAGGATTACCAAACGGGGAGGAGTGGCTGACACCACATCAAGCTGTGATACCATCCAGGGTGACCTGGCCAGGCTGGAGAGCTGGGCAGGGAGAAATGCAATCAAATGCACTAAGAGCAAGAGCAGAGTCGTGTATCTGGGGGCAAATAACTCCATGGACCACTACAGGTTGGGGGCTGAGCTGTTGGAGAGCAGTGCTGAGGATAAGGACTTGGAAATCCTGGTGGAAACCAGGGTGCCCCATGAGTGAGGAATGTGCCTTCGTGGCCAAGAAGGCAAATGGTCTCCATGGGTGCATTAAGAAGAGTGTGGCAAGCAGGTCAAGGGAGGTTCTCCTAACCCTCTGCTCTGCCTTGGTGAGGTCACATGTGAAGATCTGTGGCCAGTTCTGGGCTCCCTGGTTGAAGAAGGACAGGGACATGCTGGAGAGGGTACAGCAAAGGGCTACAGAGATGCAGAGGGGACTGAAACATCTCTCTTAAGAGGAAAGACTGAGAGAATTGAGGGTTGTTAGTCTGGAGGAGAGCAGCCTGAGAGAGGATCTCATCAGTGCTGATCAGTACGTAGACGGCGGGTGTCAGGAGGATGGGACCAGGCTTTCTGCAGTGGTGCCCAGTGACAGGACAAGACATAAGGAGCACAAACTTGAATATCTACACAAGGAGAAATTTCATTAATGTAGCACTAGAGCAGGCTGCCCAGAGAGGTGGTGGAGTCTCCATTTCTGGAGACATTCAAAATCCACCTGGACGTGTTCACGTGTGACCTTTTCTAGGTGAGCCTCCCTTGACAGGGTGGAGGTGAGCTCGATGATCTCTAGAGGTCCTTTCCAGTCTCTTTCATTCTGTGATTACCCAACTGCAACAGGAACTACAGCCTTTAAACAGTGCTCCCTGCTTCTGTTCAGAGAACAGAGACATATGGTCTGAGGTGCTCACTGGAAAAAGAATAAATGGGTAAAACCACAGAGAGCATAAGTCAAGCCATCCTGGGTAATTGTAACTGACACAACGTCTGGAGCCAGATGCAGAACCCATCAGGTATCCTGGGAATGCTGTGCATGCTCCTTGTTACGCTGCTACTTTAAATTTGAAAGAGTTACTCCAAGTTGAGAGCAGCTGTAGAGAAATCCAAACAGCCTTTTGTTGGCACAAGGCTTGGCGTTTTGTATCAGCAGGAGAAGTCATTGTCTTCTCTATTTGCCTCTCTCCAAGCAGCTGCATTCACCGCAGAGGCATTCACCAAGCATATTTCGTTCGCAAAGGCATCAAAACAAAATGAAAATCTATCAGCAGTAGGCTATGAATTACAGAATTGCTTTGGCTGGAAAAGATCTCCGAGATCATCCAGTTCAACCACCAGCCCAACACCACCATGGCCATTAAACCATGTCCCACAGTGCCCTGGCCATCACTTCATGAACACCTTTAGGGATGAGGACTCCACCACCTGCCTGGGCAGCCTGTTCCAGTCTCTAACCACTCTTTCAGCAAAGAAATTGTTCCTCATCTCCAACCTAACCCTCCCCCGGCACAATTTCAGTCCATTTCCTCACATTAGAAGAGACCAACCCCACCTCACTCCAACCTTCTCTCACAGGGAATTGTAGAGAGCAATGAGGTCTCTCCTCTGCCTTCTCTTCTCCAGACTAAACAGTCTGTAGGACCTGGCCATTGCTAGGAGCACATAGGAGCACACCATCATAAGATATCCATCTAAGGAGATGTGGATCTTGATTTATAGTTTATCATCTCTTGAATAAAGAGTAGGGTTGCTTGGGGTTCTGTTTGGTTTATAGACATGCCTCCACCTATGCATATCTGGAAAGTGTAACAAACTGGGCCAAAGACCAATGAATTAACCCACCAATGCCTTCAATTCAGCTCACAGAATCATAGAACAGTTTAGGTTGGAAGGGATCTTAAAGATTATCTATAGTTCCAACACCCCTGCTGTGGGCAGGAACACCTCACACTAGGCTATGTGGCTCAAGGCCCTGTCCAACTTGGCTTTGAACACTGCCAGGCCTGGAGCTGCTGCAACTTCTCTGGGCTACCTGTTCCTGTGCCTCACCACCCTCATCAGGAAGAGCTTCTTCCTAATGTCTCATCTAAATCCAGTTTCTTCCATTTGAATCCATCACTCCTCATTCTGTTAAAAGTTCCTCTCCAGCTCTCCTGTAGCCTACTTCAAATACATGAAGGCTGCTCTAAGGTCTTCCTGGGACTCCTCCTTTCCAGGCTGAACAAGCTCGACTCTCTCAGCCTGTCTTCACAGAAAAGCTGCTCCAACCCAACTTGTGTGTGTCTGAGCGACACAGGTCTCGCCTCTCATAAAAAATGAAATCTGGTCCTCCTGAATTCACAATGCTTGCATCTCCTCCCTTTGTTTGATCAGAATTGAATTTGCCATTAAGTCTCTCTTTCTCCTTTCCTCTACTGCATATGAACATAAAAATAAATGACAAAAAGCCTTAAGCAAGACAAAAGATCTTGCAACATCAATCATTGCTAAGTTAATTCCTCTACCTCTTTTCAGAGCAAAACTATTTTCTCTGCCTTTTGCCTTTGCAGGGATTTCTGACAGCTGAGCAATGCTGGAGCCAGCTCCACACAAGCTGCCACTCTTCAATAACCAGTCAGTGCAGGAGTTTAACATTTGAAGACACTACAAAGTGTCTGATCTGAATGATTAGTTAGCTTGTAGAGACTCAGTCATACTTAATCTCAAGCATGACATAGATATTTCAGTTCAGGAATTCAGAGAGAGACAGGTCTTGAGACAATAAGAACTGTGAGAACTCATTAAATGATCCACTCAGTCTTCAAAGCCATCATTTCACAGACCCAAGGTTTCAGAGAGTTTTGCTTCCTTGACTATCTTAAGATACTACTCCTCCTCATCCTGAAAAACTGACTGCCGTGATTGCGTGCTAAGCCAGTAAGGCTTTGCCCTACCAAACACAAACATCTCCAGCAGCTGCTCCACACCTGCCCAGGGTGAAAAACAAGACTGCACAGATCACACTTCCAGCCAATGCTCTCCCAACTTCCAACTATTCTCACCCTCAGACAGCTCCTGAAATGAACAGGATGCCAAGATCAGAAGCTGCCTTCATTTATCTACCTTCCATAAACTCATCTGATCTGCTGCTGGGTTTTGCTTTGTTATTATAAGCTCATAAACCAGATGAGCAGAGACAAAGGAGACCAATGAGCTGATCTGGCAGCAGCCATGCAGTGTGTCTGCCTCTGAGCGGAAATGTACATGTTGGGAATATTTAAGCTCACAATGTTTGAAAGTTACAAAGGAGGACAATATGAAACAAGGAGAAAGCATTTCAAGAGAGACTGAAAATGTTTGGGGGTTTTGTTTGTTTGATGGATTGTTTTTTGAGAACTATCTTTTCTCAGTGATGTCTTTCTCAGCAAACTAGGGACAGTAGGAAGAAGTTCTTTACTATGAGGGTGATGGAATGTGGAACAGGCTGCCCAGGGAGATGGCAGAGGCTCCACATCTCCAGAGATGTTTCATGAGTGCCTGAGCAACCTGATCTATTTGGGGATGCCCCTGCTGAGTGCAGGGAAGTTGGACTAAATGACCTTTTGATGTCCCTTCCCATCCAGAGCATTCTGTGACTGACTCCATGAAAGCCTTGTCTTTCACATGGAGTAAAGAACACATTCTGGAACCACACACTGTAACCCTGGTTTCTCTGTATTCTCCAGTTCTTCTCTTTGCTTTCTGCTCCCTCTCCAGAACGGAGCACTGGAAGCTCATTATTGTAGAATCACAGAATGGTAGGGGTTAGAAGGGATCTCCTGTGCCCATCAAGTCTAATCCCTCTGCCAAAGCAGGATCACCCAGGGTAGGTCACACAGCAACATATCCAGATGGATCTTGAAAGGCTTCAGAGAAGGAGACTCCACAACCTCTCTGGGCAGCCTGCTCCAGGGCTCCAGCATCCTCACAGTAAAGAAGTTTTTTCTCATGTTGAGGTGAGGTTGCAGTTTGTATCCATTGCCTCTTGTGTTATCACAGGACACCACTGAAAAGAGCCTGGCCCCTGCTTCCTGACACCTACCCTATAGATATTTAGAAATATTCATAAGATTCATTTTCAGCCTTCTCTTCTCCAGGTTGAACAGCCCCAAGACTCTCAGCCTTTCCTCATTAAACAGAAGTTTCAGTCTCTTCCACATCCTTGCAGCCTCCATTAAACACTCTCTAGTATATCCCTGTCCTTGAACTGGGGAGCCCAGGACTGGACACAATACTCCAAATGTGGTCTCACCAGGGCAGAGTAGAGGGGCAGGAGAACATCTCTTGCCCTTTGTATGGGCTTAAGGTCATTTATTCAACCTCAAAAGAAGGATCCCAAGTGAAAGGAGGGATCTAGTATGAATGGAACCACAACTGACCAAGCACAGAATCCACTGAGCTGGTTTGTACTCAGTGGCTAATGGCAATAACATGTAGCAGTTCTGTCCCACTGCTCAAGTCTTCTCCTCACCATAATCCAGGGAGTTTGTCTTACAGAAAAACCAGAAAAGGCTCAAGGAATTGATAAATATGGTTTCCAACTGTGACAAGGTGATTTGAGCCTCTCAAAGATGTTCTTCACTCTGTGCAAATAAAAGGATACCTCAGGACCAAAGATCACTGCTCTGGAACATATCAGGCTGGTCACAGCACATACTGCTCCATGAAGGAACATCCAAGAGAGACATAATGCTGTAGAATTAAACCTTTCAAAACTTCATCACCAGGATGGAGACAAAGGAATCCAGTGAATGCCTTTGTTTCTGATTCATTAATGGAGAAAGGTTCTCACTCATCTCTACTCTGACCTAGTAAAGCCACATCTGGGGTAGTGGTGCCAGTTCTGGGCTCCTCAGCTCACGAGAGACAGGGAACTACTGGAGAGAGTTCAGCAGAGGTTACAAAGACACTGTGAGTCCTGGAGCAGCTCTGTGAGGAGGAGAGGTCGAGAGCTCTGGGGCTGTTGAGTCTGGAGAAGAGCAGCCCTAGAAGGGATCTGAACAATGGGTGGGGGGCAAGAGGCTGGGGCAGACTCTTGTCTGTGGTGCCTAGTGACAGGCCAAGGGGCAATGGGCACAAACTGGTACCCAGGAGGTTCCATCTGAGCATACAGAAAAAACTTTTCTGAGAAGTTGCTGAAGCCCTGGAGCAGGCTGCCCAGAGAGGTTTTGGAGTCTCCTTCTCTGGAGAGATTCCAAACCTACACTGAGATTGTTACCCTGGGCAATCTGTTGTGGGTGCCTCTGCTTTAGCAGGTGGGATTGGATTAGATGATCTCCAAAGGTTTCCTCCAACCTCCACCATACTGGGATTCAGAAGATGTCTGGATCACAACAGATTTGACTGTTTTTCATACGTGAAATGAGCATAAAAGACACAGAGTTGACCTCAATCAAGAGGTTTTCTTTCTCATGCAGCATTTCAGATGTGCATCTTCACATTGTCATTTCAAAGCATATTGCTGGCCCCTTTTGCTTCTTCTATGCCATATTATCTTCCAACCTTTTTCTTTGTTACACTCCAGTTCCAACCTTGTCAGAGCAGCTCTTCTACAGCTATGGGATCTCCCTGTATTTTTAATAGCAGCTATTCATCAGCACTTTTATAATTAGGCAGAATGCTCCTAAGAGCAAAGAAGCTACGTTATCACATCTCTTCGTCTGACATTACACAACAGAGCATCATTAAGAGGAGAGAACAAGATAGGAAGAGAAAGATCAAAGTGACAATAGCAAGATGATTCTCAAAGACAGCGATGTTCAAGCACAGCTGTGAGCCATTGTGAAGTGTTTTCTTTAGCCTTCCTTCTATTGACTAACCAGCAGAACCAAGCTTTTTAGGAATGCACAATTGTGATAAATCAGTTTGGCATCCAGTGGTAGGCTTCAGGGTGCACTAGGCAGGACATAATGAGTCACTGAAGTCCAACAAAACTAGAGAAATTATTAGAACCACAGATTTGTTGCAGTTGGAAGAGACCTCCGAGATCATTGAGTCCAACCATCAACCCAACACCACCATGGCCACTAAACCACGTCCCACAGTGCCCTCTGCCCACAGGTTTCTTGAACACCTCCAGGGGATGACTCCATCATCTCCCTGAGCAGCCAATTCCTGGCCACTCTTGCAGGAAAAAAAACTTTTCCTAGTCTCCAATCTAAACTTCCCCTGGCACAATTTCAGGCCATATCCTCTCCTATCACCTGATATTATGGGGAAGAGACCAACTCCACCTCACTCCAACCTCCTTACAGGGAGCTGTAGTGAGCAATGAGGTCTTACTTCAGCCTTCTCTTCTCCAGACAAAACAACCCCAGTTCCCTCAGCTGCTGCTCACTAGCTCTGTTCTTCAGACCCTTCACAGAGTCACAGAAACATTCAGGTTGGCAAAGACCCCCAGGATCACCAAGTCCCACCCAGAACCCTACTCTGCAAGATGCACCCTAAACCACAGCCCCAAGCACCACATCTAAACAACCTTTAAACACACCCAGGGTTGGTGACTCCACCGCCTCCCTGCAGCACATTCCAATCATTGATCACTCTTGCTAGGAAAAAAATCCTCCTCATGTCCAGCTTAAACCTAACCAGTGGCAGCTTGAGACCATTCCCTCTTCTTCTATCACTAATGACCACAAGGTCCTTTCAAGTAGGTGCAGACAGTCATGAGGTCTGCCCTCAGCCTCCTCTGTTTCACACTAACCAGCCCCAGCTCCTTCAGTCACTCATCATATTTACTCTCCAGGCCCTTCCCAGCTTTCTTGCCTTCCTCTACATTCTCTCCAGCACCACCTTTGCTGCCCTTCAATGGACTCAGGCCAGCATTCAATGTCCTTCTTATAGTGAGAGGCCCAAAACTGAACCCAGTACTCAACATGTGGCCTCAGCACTGCTGAGTCGAGGGCACAATCACTTCCCTGCACCTGCTGGCCACGCTGGGCATTCCTGCCCCCTCTACTCAGATTTACTGCTTGACATTGTTCTTCATTCCCTGTCTCATTGTTTGCAGCATTTTCAAACTGTTTCCTTCTCAACATTCATGTTCCAACCCTTAAGATGGTGAGCTATGAATTAATACACCTTGCAACTGAAACAACCCTGTAGCAAGAAAGCTTGTTAGGATTAATACCAGAACTGCAATACACTGATTAAAGCTGAAGTCTCTTCTACCAGTATGTATTAGTCTGAAGTAATAAAAACAGCTTGAGATCATAGAATGGTCAGGGTTGGAAGAGATGTCAAAGCTCATCCAGTTCCACACCCCACCCCCTGACATGGGCAGAGACACTTCCCACCAGCCCAGGCTGCTCAAGGCCTCACCATACCTGGCCGTGAACACCTCCAAGGAGGTTGTGCATCACAGAATCACAGAATGTGATCTATTGATTCTGTGATTCTGTGATCCACAACCTCCCTGGGCAACCTGTGCCAGTGTCTCACCACCCTCACTGCAAAGAACTTCTTTCTAACATCCAGCTTCAATATCCCCTCTGCCAATTTAAACCCATTATTCTTCATCCTGTCATTACAAGACCTTGTCAATAGTCCCTCTCCAGCCTTCCTGTAGCCCCCTTCACATACTAGAAGGCCACTCCAAGGTCTCCTGGAAGCCTTCTCTTCTCCAGGCTGAAGAAGACCAACTCTCATAGCCTATTCTCATAGCAGAGCTGCTCCAGTCTTCATCTTCCTTAAGTTCCTAAAAATTTGTGGGGTTTATCCACCAGGATTTTCTGAGCTAGGTGTGCCCTCAGAGAGAGACACATGAGCAGCTTTTGTCAGGACAGAGCCCTCAGAGTGCTTTGTCTCATGCTTTGCAGCAGCCCTTCTCGCATTTCTTCTCCTAGATTAATACAACAGCTAAGGATGCATCGACACAAACACAAGAGATGTGCCACATCCATACCTCAGCAGGCCCTGAGCTCCTTTAGCTCTGCCACACAGACTCAGTGTCAGGTATTAAGCTCTGCTGTTAGCAGAAACAAGGCAGCTCACTGGGTTATGCGGTGCACTGGGACATCAACACGTGGCAGTCCACCTGCACGCTCTGTTACTCCCCACTTATGTTATTCCCTTCACACATGAATTACATTTTTCTCTCAGTTTCTAGCCTGACACCACTGGGTGTGTTCTTTGTATTCCCTAGATGGAACACATGGAAACCTTGGCTTCACTAGACAGAGCTCTTCAATTACTGTCCCAAGGCCTGCACAAAGAGATTTTGCCAAGGACTACTTAAGAAATATCGATAAACCAGCTCCATGTGGTGTGACCAGAGGACAAATTCTCCTCCTCTGCTCTGAAGTGCTACATCCAGTTCTGAGGTCCCCAGCACAAGAACATGGAATTGCTGGAGCAGGTCCATTAGAGGGCTGGAGCACCTCCACTATGGCCACAGGCTGAGAGAATTGGGGCTCTTGAGACTGGAGAGGATAAGGCTACAATGAGACCTTAGAACAGCCTTCCAGTGTCTGAAAGAGAATTAAAGGAAGGTTGGGGAGGGACTTTTCAGGAAGGCTTGGAGTGACAGGATGAAGCAGAATGAATTAAAGCTAGGAAAAGGGAAATTTAGACTGAAGATTAGGAAGAAATTCTTTCCAGTGAGGGTGGTGAGACCCTGGAACAGGTTATCCAAGGAGGCTGAGGGTGCTCCCTCCTTAGAAGTGTTCAAAGCTAGGTTGGCAAAGCCTTGTGCAGCCTGGCCTATTGAATTACGCCCTTGCCCACGGCAGGGGGCTTGGAAATAGATGATCTTTAAGGTCCCTTTCCAACCCAAACCCTTTTAGCATTCTATGATTCAACCATTCCATGTGTCCCAGTGTTAGTCCTCACAATCAGTAAACTCAGGAATGAAATCTACCCATACCCTAAGAAGATAAGGAATTACTCACCTGGGCTGTCAGACAAGAACTGAAGAGGTAAGAAATCCCTAGGTTCTACGAACAAAGTGAGTGGTGGTCCAAAGTGCAGCTCAGCACTGAAATGCTCCTGCAACAACTGCTGGATGAGTTGATATTTAGGAAGCCTCAGAATCTCAGCATGGTGGCAAGTGGAAAGGACCTCTGGAGATCATCTTGTCCCACCCTTCTGCTAAAGAAGAGCCACTAACAGCAGGGTTCCCAGGATCACACTGTCCAGGTGGGTTTGGAATGTCTCCAGAGGAGACTCCACAAGCTCTCTGATATTACAAATATGGTAGCAAGCAATATCACAGCATGCCTTCCCTAAAGCAAAACCATTAGGTAATGTGAAGTGTTACAGAACTACCCCAGGCAAGTTGATGTGATCTTAGAGGTCTTTTCCAACCAAATCAATTCTATGATTCCTCCTCATTCGTGCCAATGAAAGAAACAAGGATAAATCCACAGTGTGCTCAGTCTCCTCTGTATCACATATCTGACTTCTCACAAAGGCAGAGATACCTTCAAGCCACACAGTCTGGGACAAACCACCAGCTGCCCATTTCAGACCTGTCCTGCTTTACAGTCAACAAGGAGACAGAAGGTGAATGACAAAGTTTACCAGCCCCGGCAGCAACTCAAGCAAACCATAGAATGGATTGGGTTGGAAAGGACCTTAAGGATAACAGAATCACAGTTCAGTGATGCACAGAATGTCAGAGGCTGGAAGGGACCTCCAAAGCTCATCCAGTTCAACCCTCCTGCCATAGCAGGAGCACCTAGAGCACATCCAGTCTGGTCTTGAATATCTCCAGAGAGGGAGACTCCACAACCCCACTGGGCAGCCTGTTCCAGGGTTCTGTCACCCTCACAGGGAAAAAAATCCTCCTCATGTTTCCATAGAGCTTCCTATGCCTCAGCTTCCACCATTGCCCCTTGTGCTGTCATTGATCATCACTCAGCTGAATCTGGCTCCAGCCTCTCTGCACTCACCCCACATATCTTTATCACCATGACTGAGATCACTCCTCAGGCTCCTCCTTTCCCAGCAGCACAGCCCCAGATTCCTCAGGCTCTCCTTGTAATCCCAGAAGCCAGAACGATCTGAGTTGGAAGGGACCTTAAAGATCACAGAATCCTAGAATGGTTTGTGTTGGAAATGATCTAGAAGATCATCTAGTTCCAACCCCCACTGCCATGGGCAAGGACACCTCCTCCTTGACCAGGTTGCTCAAGGCCCCATGCAACCTGGCTTTGAACATGAGATGTGCTTCAAGGAGGGTCACCCCTCTTTCAGGCATGCAGATCCAGCACACTGGATATCAGGAACAGCTCAGTCATAAGGATCACCCTTCCCTTCTACTGGAGCGATTTCATAGGTCAACACAGTGAAAGAGATGGAATTTCAACACCAAGGTGAAGTCATAAGCAGAAGACTCAGTATTTACAGCCCTATCACTATAGCCTCCTTTCCACTAGGGACAAGCAGTCCATGAAGTGCTGGACTATTCTCAGCTCTTTCTCCTCCCACACACATTAATATAATTCCTGTTGCAAAAAAGCTCCAAATACTCAAGAGAACTTAATACAATACACTAGGCAGGACAAAAACCTTGCTCAACAATCACAACACTTGACACTGAAAGTCACAGGAGACCTCCTTTGGTCCTCTGGAAAATCAATGAAGCCATGAGCACATTTCAACAACAACAAAAAAAACCCCAAACCAACAGCCAAAAAAACAACAAACCAACAAAAATAACAACAACAACAAAAAGACAAATCATCCACGAGCAGAAGGTATGTCCACATTGGAATGATTGAGTTTAGACCCAAAACAACAATGAACATGATCACTCATTTTTATCTCCAGCAGATTTTGTCTGTTGTGTGCAATATATTTTGTAAAGTGCTTCTGGTGTTACACAATCCCAGCATGCTAAGGGCTGAAAGGGACCTCTGGGGATCATCCAGTCTAACCCCCCTGCTAAAGCAGGGCACCCACAGCAGCTTTCCCAGGATCACAATGGTATGGGGGGACTGGAATCTCTCCAGAAAAGGAGACTCCACAGCCTCTCTGGGCAGCCTGCTCCAGGGCTCCAGCACTCTTGCACTGAACAAGTTTCTCCTCCTGTTCAGATGGAACTTCCTGGGTTCCAGTTAGTGCCCATTGCCCCTTGACCTGTCACTGGGTACCACTGACAAAGACCCTGTCCTCATCCTCTTTGCTCCCTATCCTTTATCTCTTGCTGAGCATTGCTCAGATGCTCTCTGGGGATGCTCTTCTGCAGGCTCAACAGCCCCAGGGCTCTCAGCCTCTCCTCCTCACATTGCTGCTCCAGGCCCCTCAGCACCTTTGTAGCCTCTTCTGGACTCTCCCCAGTAGTTCCCTGTCTCATGTCTTCATATTGATCGTATGAATGTTATCACCTAACAACTCTCCTCCACCTTTTATAATGCTGGAGGCTATACAATGTTTAATTTTTCATTGCTGCTGTGTGTCAAGGGCAACCAAATACACACACCCCTGCCAGGAGCACAACATGATCCATGGATATTTACAGTTGTACAAGGTCTGCAATTTATCCTAATAAAATGATCACAGCACAGACTGGAATTACCAAGGCTGAGGATAATTGAGCTGCTGTGGCATTGTGTACGAGTCACAAAAGAGGGTGTAAAACAGCAAATCACTTGTTCAAGAGGTTCATCTGTGAATCTTCTACAAGACAGGCACAGCCTGGAGAAGAGGAGGCTCCAGGGAGTCCTTAAAGCAGCCTTTCAATACCTGAAAGGAGTCTACAAGCTAGCTGGGGAGGGATTTTGGACAAAGTCTTGTAGTGATAGGATAAGGGGCAATGGCTTAGAGCTGGTAGAGGGGAGACTGAGACTGGAGATTAGGCAGAAATTCTTTCCAGTGAGGGTGGGGAGACATCAAAGCCATCCTACCACTACACTCTAAATCCTAGTCAGATATTCCACAGCAAAGGAAATCAATCTCTTAATTCCTCTGTCAAGATGAATTTTGAGAGAACTTTATCGTAGGCTGTTTAAACCCAACAGAGTTCAGGGGAGGCTACAAAGGTGCTGAGAGGACCAGGACAGCTGGCTAAATGCTGAAAGCCCCAGGGCTGTTAAGCCTGGAGAAAAGCAGCCTGAGAGGGGACCTGAGCTAAAGGGTAGGGGACAGGAGGATGAGGCCAGACTCTCTTCAGTGATGCCCAGTGACAGAACAAGGGGCATCAGACATAAACTGGAAGCAAGAAAGTTCCATCTGAACATAAGGAGAAGCTGCTTTCCTGTAAGGATGCCAGTGCCCTGGAGCAGGCTGACCAGAGAGGTCGTGGAGTTTCCTTGTCTAGAAAGATTCCAAACCTGTGTGGACACTGTGATCCTGGGCAAACTGCTGTGGGTGCCTGCTTTAGCAGGGTGGCTGGACTAGATGATCTCTAGATGTCCCTTCCAGCCCCTACCACGCTGGCATTCTGTGCCACTCTTATCTGCTCTATCCGTGGTCAGTTCCTCACAGCTTCCCAATAACTCTAATGTGGGTTTGTGAACTTAAAACAGCAAATTAACTCCTTGGTTTCTTTTACAACATCAGTGCTATAATCACTATCTTCAAGCCCTGTTTCAAATACCCAAAGGCTGCCTCAATTCTTCCTTTTTTTTTTTTTTTAGTTTATTATCACAACTTCAATTTCATCTTTCTGTGAGGAAATTCAGTAAACAAATGACTTAGAAAAGCAAAATTAATTCATTTAGGAGCACACATCTGTTAAGGAGGGGTTTGAATCTGGGTTAGGAAGGAATTGTAATGAGGCCAGTATAAAAACTACTAAGTAATTGAGGGAGAGAAAATTTTCCCCAAACTTAGAGTTAACACACAGAGATTCTATTATCATAGAATCAACCAGGTTGGAAGAGACCTCCAAGCTCATCCAGTGCAACCTATCACCCAGCCCTATCCAGTCAACTAGACCATGGCACTAAATACCTCATCCAGGCTTTTCTTTTTGCTGAATGTATAGCTACAGTCAGATTAAATTTAAATGATTTAGGAAAGGTTTTATAGAAAATGTTTATCACTGGAGAGCCTTGCAGTAGAAACTGCTGCTTAAAGGTTAAACATCAACTTTCCACAAACTTGAGTAAAGAGATTTAGTTTACTCACTGGTTTAGAGTCTCTATATTTGTGGTCCAAAAGCATAAACCTTGTGGCCTTCCACTGATACAAGAAAAAATGAGGAATGCTGGTAAAAAGGTCTCACAGACCAGATGCTCATTTTGAGGGTGTCTGTGACAAACCACAGAATACCAAACTCTGTAGAGATGTTTGTTTATAGTAATCAGTTGATAACAAACGAACCTAAACAAGGGCTACTGTAGAAGTGTCTGCAGCTACTCGTTGGAGATCTGGGATAAGCAATCTTGTAAAGACCCAGGCCTGCAGTGACTAAGGAAAGCAGGAAGGAGGTAAAGGAGAAGCAGGGACATCCTGACATCAGCAACAAAGAAGGGTCTGCTTGACCAGAGTTGAGAAAGATCCCAAGAGGAAGACTGTGTGGGATGTTCATCGCAGATAACCATTCCAGACCACCAGGGCTGGAATTGGGGTGGAGAATGGGAAAACATTTACGGTAATGAACTCCAAGAAATAACTGTAATAACCCTACCTCCTATTATGAATATGCCTGCTCTTGTGACATAAACTGTGGCTTGTGGCAGCATGGGGTGTGCAGGATAGATGGAGCCATCCTGCCTGCACCCAGTGCTGTAATAAAACATACCTACTGCAGAACTCCGCAGGAGTTTGGAGGTTCGTTTCGCAGGTCACCATGTGGTTATGATGGGGCAGGGCTTCGCTGCTTCTTTAGGTTAGATTGAGCAGGTCGTCTGAGAAGGCCCACGGACACGAGACGACTCCTCTGTGGCTCTCAGGAAATCATCGGAGTGATCAGCCAGCTGGGCAAAGCAGGATCCAGGTTGGCAGGCTGGAGCAGTCCGATCGGGTGCTGTGTATGGCAAGGAGCCGGCCCTCGGGCCGGGGCGGCAAGTCCAGGTGCCGCAGCTCTTTGCTAGGCCGTCCCCAGGTCGTTGCCTATACTCGGGTTTGGCTGAGCTCAGGTGGGCAGCTGTATCCCCACCTAGGGCAAGCCGTTTCAGTCCCTCGGCTCAGCGCGGGAGACAGGCAGGCTCAGGGCCGTCCCCCGCTACACGCGATGCACGCTGTGGTGGCACTCAAGGCAAAAGGGTAGCAAACAAAACTAAAGCAGCAGCAGCAGCAAACGAATACGTTTGCCAGGCTTTTAAGCATTTTGACAAGCACCTTCGACCAACAGCAACAGACAAAACCACCTCTAGAAGCAATCCTGAGTTACGTCTCCAACAAGGGAGAGGCACATGCCCGGCATCCCTGGCCTGCGCTTACCACAAACAAAGCAGGCCGCAAAACAAGGCCAAATATGGCGCCTGGGATAGACTGAGAGGCGCCGAGGCTTTTGTCTACCCTCCTGCGCTTCTTCCACCCGAGAAGAAGGATGAGGGGTGGGTATTCAGGCAGGTGTTTAGGGCATCTGATGGATTCTAGGTATAATTTGGACCCTCCACCACAATGTCCCAAGGGCAAACCTGAGCGCAGGCTGTTCAAACAGGCTAAAGCTGCTTTGTCCTTTGGCTTTAACAAGAGTAACTCCACTCATCATTTCCCAAACACTTGATATTTAAACTCCTTCAGAGAGAGCAAACAAACCAAGGATTTATCTTCAAGGAGAACCACTGCTCTGCTGAAGAAACGCCTCAAGTCCAAGAGGTGATGCCAAACTGGGTGTGACACCCCTGAAGGTTGTGCTGCTGTTCAGGAGACCAACACAGGCTGGGGAGTTGACTGGGGAGAAACCAAATGGCATCCAGCAAGGGGAGACTCTCGCACACAGGGAAGAACCACCTCATAGAGCAGTAGAGGCTGGGGACTGAGCTGCTGGAGAGCAGTGCAGAGGAGAAGGATACAGGGATCCTGGAGAACAGAATGATGCCCAAGAGCCAGCAATGTGCTCTGATGGCCAGGACAGCCTGGGGGGCATTAGAAGGGCTGTAGTGAGTAGGTCAAGAGAGGTTCTCCTGCCCCTCTACTCTGCCCTGCTGAGGCCACATCTGGAATATTGCATCCAGTTCTGGGCCCATCAGTTCAGTCCAGCACAGAGCCACAAAGGAGCTGAAGGCAGTGGCTTTGGATACTGAGGGCGGGCTGAGGGAAATGAGGCTCGGGGCAGGAGTCTGAGGGGTGACCTCATCCATGTCGATCAGGGGTCCTCAAACTACGGCCCCTCAGGGTCCTCACCGCAGCCCGCCAGTATTTACAGAGCCTCCTCGCCCCCCCCAGCCCCCGCCGGGGTTTGGGCGGGAAACCAAGCAGCCACTTCCTGCCGCTTGATCGGCTCGCCGCCGCCGCAGCACACAAGCACCCGCCGGGACCGGGCTGGCACCGAACTACAGTCCGGCCCCCGGCAGTGGCTGAGCGACAGTGAACCGGACTCCGTTTAAAAAGTTTGAGGACGCCTGATGTTGATAAAGATGTGCAGGGCACTGTCAGAAGGACTCAGCCAGGCTCCGCTCAGAGATGACCAAGGACAGGACAAGGGGCACTGGGTGCAGGCTGGAGCAGAGGAGCTGCCATGGGAACAGAAGGAAAAGCTTTTTCACTGTGAGAGTGCTGGAGCCCTGGAGCAGGCTGCACAGAGAGGTTGTGGAGTCTCCCTCTCTGGAGACTTTCAAGACCTGCCTGGATGTGTTCCTGTGTGACCTGCTCTAGGTGCTCCTGCTCTGGCAGAAAGGTTGGACAGGATAAGCTTTGGAGGTCCCTTCCAACCGCTCACATTCTGTGATTTTCAGAGACGTATTTTTGAGGCTGCCTCCCTGCAGGCTGGGAGAGGTGTGAGAAAGGTTGCTGCTGCTGACAAATCCAAGAGATTTTTAATTAATTAAAGTTAAAGCCATCAGATCCTGTTTGCAAACCCAGAGCGGCTCGTTAAGAAGTGCGACACGTCCGGGGCTTTATGAAAACATTTTCTTGTTGTTTGGAGCGAGAAGTCAAAACTACCTCAGAGTCCCTCCTGCTGAATGAACCAAGTCATTAAACTGGCATTTGCATGGAAAGCCTTCTCACAGGGCTTTCTGTCAGGCCTTTCAAACAGGCACCAAATGAATAAGGGCCAGCTCACAACCGCTGCATTGTTCGATGTATGTGGGAGCAAACAGCCACCATTGTCGGTGCAGGTGGGAAAGGACACTGAATAGACAAGGGAGCTCAGGGAAGAGGGAGAATCTCCTTATTGATGGGCTGCCTGCAGGTCTTTAATGAAGTTTACCCAATGTGGTGGTTTGGGTGTTCCCCAACCCCCCACACTTCAGAAATCCCCCAGACTAGCCTCAGCTGGCTCTGGAAATATGAATGAAGCTTATATTTACAGCTAGCACAGCATACAAACAGATATTTACAGTATATACAGCTATATACAGAAATAGACAAGGTAAAAGGTAATACAGAAACACAGCAGCCCTCCCAGAAACCTGAGTCCCCAGGAGGGGCTCCCAACCGCCCCTTCACTTTCCCCCTACCCCTCTCAACCTTACCCCAGTCCCAAGGAAGAATGGAGGTTCAGCCAGGGGGTTAGGAAGCAAAGTGGATTAGTCCAAAATGGAAGGTGAGATTAGGAGAGAGATGCAACCCAGCCAGTTCCCCAGCAGCAGCCCAAGCGAGAGCAGTGCTGAGTGTCTTATCTATGTTTTGCTTTCCTTTTTTACACATCTCAGCAAGCCAGTGAGGGAAGTAGACATCACCATTGTTTTCCTTTCACAGCCTGCAATCTAGTTCTTCTCACCAAAACATTCTAGCTAGCTTCAAACTAGCACACCCAAGAAAAGATGATTTTCCCCCCCCTTATGATCCTTCTCTGGAAAAATTAATTCTGTTGAAAACTGGACAATGGTGAAACATCTCAAGGACTATATATGCTTCTCCTCTGTCATTCTGCCTCTGAGAGCTAAAAAGACTCTCTTCCAAGCATCTCATAGCATTCAAGGATTTCAAAGCTCCACCCTCAGAAATGGCCACTCACTCAGCTGGAGGAATTGAGGCACAAATTACCATCAGAGTAAGACTAAGCACTCAGCACACTGAGCAAGTGTAGAGTCGTGCACCTAGGAAAAAACAATCCCATGTATCAGTATAGGCTGGGGACTGACCTGCTGGATAGCAGTGAAGGGGAGAAAGACTTGAGAGTCCTGGTGGATGGAAGGATGACCATGAGCCAGCAGTGCATTCTTGTGTCAAGGGAAGGCCAATGCCATTCTGGGGAGGATTAGAAGGGCTGTGGTTAGGAGGTGGAGACAACTAAGGGGTGACCTCATTCATGTTTATAAATATGCAAGGAGTGAGTGCCAGGAGGATGAAGCCAGCCTCTTCTCAGTGATGCCCAGTGACAAAACAAGGGGCAATGGGTAGAAGCTGAGGCTTAGAAGGTTCCAGGTGAACCTGAGGAAGAGTTTTTTCCCTGTAAGGGTGACAGAATGCTGAAACAGGCTGCCCAGGGAGGTTGTGGAGTCTCCCTCTCTGGAGATATTCAAACCCCACCTGGGTGTATTCCTGTGTGATCTGCTCTAGGTGCTCCTGCTCTGTCAGGGAGGTTGGATTGAATAGGCTTTGGAGGCCCCTTCCAGCCCCTGACATTCTATGATTCTATGATTATTTAACACCCCTCCTTTACTTAAGGAATTACATATCATTCTTCTCTGAAGTGGGATGCAACAACTTGCCCTAATGTTTAATGGAACAAGAACAAAGCTAGACACAAGTGATGCTTCCATGATGCTGCATGGAAAATATTATCTCCCCTTTCACAATCTTTTGCTCTGTAAACAGCCTCAGATATCTCCTGCCAGATTCTGCACAGCTGCTTCATCCTTTTGCTCTTCTCTTGTCTGGTGGCAGCTTTTAATCCACATTTTCCTCCTGGAAAAGGTGCTTCAAGACTCATCTGCAAACACCACTCTGCTGTTCCATTGTCTTCCCCCTGCTTTTGCCTTGCAGTGGTGCAGGCCTAAGCAGAATTTTTGCACTGTAGTTTCTCAGCATTTAATTCTGCAGGCCTCTGTGTGGTACTATTTACAATGAAAAGGCTTCATCTGGCTAATTTTCACCTTAAAAACTGCATCTCCCTTTCCTCAGAGCATCATTACCTTCACTTGATTTTGAAAAACAGCTATTTTAGTCCTCCAGCTCCATGCCTCCAGACATCTTAACTCCTTTATAGCTTTCCTCCAGGTTAATAACATTAAAGAGTATGGGATCAGGAACTGATCCCCACTGAGCTGTAGCTGGAATGCATCTGCAATAACCTTTTGAGACGATTGTGCCTTTCCAATGCAGCCAGCGTGCAACACAGTGCTTTGGTCTTTTTCATTATTCTCTTCATGATGGAATAAAAGCAACTCCCTAAAATGCCTCACAAAAGACAGAGAATAACAGAATCATAGCATGGTAAGGGTTGGAAAGGATCTCTGAAGATCGTTTAGTCGCAAGACTTCTGCTAGAGCAGGATCATAAAGAGTAAGCCACTCAGGAGCATGCCCTGGCAGGTTTTGAATGCCTATAGAGAAGGAGACTCTGCAGCCTCTCTGGGCAACCTCTTCCAGGGCTCCAGTACCCTTACACCAAAGAAATTTTTCCTTCCATATATGTGGAATCTCCTGGGCTCCAGTCTGTGTCTGCTGCCCCTTGTACTGTTGCTAGACACCACTGAGAAGAGTCTGGCTCCATCCTCTTGACACTCACCCTTTAGATACTCATAAGTATTAATGAGATCCCAACCTGGTTCTCCTCCAGACTAAATAGATTCAGCTTTTTAAGTCTAAGGACATGTTTCTGTCACCAAAGGTACCATCATTGCTGCAGCAGTACACTAAGACAACAAAGAGAATGGTTTGGGTTGGAAGGAACCTTTCAAGCTCATCTAGTCCAACCTCCCTACCGTCAGCAACTAGAGCTGATTGCTGAGAAACCCAAACATCTGTATCTGAAATAGCTCCAGGGATGTGGCATCCACCACTTCTCTGGGCAACCTGGGCCAGTGTCCCACCACCCTCATTCTAACAAATTTCCTCCTTTCTAGTCTCAATCTCTTCTCTTTCAGTTTCAACTCATCACCCCTCATCCTGTCACACCAGGCCCTGTTAGAAAGACTTGCAAGGAGAGCTGAACACTTTACAGAACTTCCATTTCCTCTGGAAGAACCTATTAGGCCTTAAAATCAAAGGTCTAAACCAAAAGTCAAGCCAGGACTTGTGGAGTCACCCATCTAAAGTTGCTAAACAGCCAGGGCTTGGACACACTCCTGAACACTTCTTTCTCTTCTTAACTTTGTGTAATTATGAATCTCTTTTTCTGCTGCTTGTCATACATTCACAGGATCCCAGGATGTTAGGCATTGGAAGGGATCTCAGGAGAGCTTCCAGTCCAACCACCCTGCCACAGCAGGACCAGAGAATCCGGCACAGGTGGCATAGGAACACACCCAGACAGGGCTGGAAAGGCTGCAGAGAAGAATTCACAACCTCACTGGGCAGCCTATGCCACTGCTCTGGCACCCTTACAGCGAAGAAGTTCTTCCTCCTGTGGAAGTGCAACTTCCTGTGCTGCAGTTTCCATCCCTTGTCCTGTGGCAGGGCACAAGTGAGCAGAGGCTGTGCCTGTTCCTTCCTTCCTGACCCCCAGCCCTCAGCTCTTGATAGACATTGCTCAGCTCCCCTCTCAGCCTTCTCCTATGCAGACTGAACAGCCCCGGGGCTCTCAGCTTATTATCAAGCCCTTCAGCAGACTTGCAGCCCTACCTTAGACTCTCCCCAGCAGATCCCTGTCCTTCTTGAGCTGGATGCCCAGAGCCTCACCTCAAGTATCAGCAGAGATGGGGACCCAACCACCTCCCAGGGCAACATGTTCAAATATCTTTTCAGAACTCAAAGGTTAAAAGCATTTTGCTTCAAATACACTACCTAGTGTATACTAAGGGAGTGGAAAAATAATTCATTGTCAGTTCAGCCAATAAATCAGTGCTTTTCCAAAGCAAACACACAAGGTGTGTTCATCTCCCTGAATTATGAGAAGTACCTCTGCTTCCATGTTGTTAGATTTATATCTTCTTGTATTTCCTTTTGTCCCCTAGGCAAAGGTGCTCCGTTACAAGCATATATCACGGCTTTCACCATACAGATATTTTCAACACCATTTCTAAACATCACTCTCCTATTTATTACCCTGAGGTATCTCTCTGCCATTTTCTATCAGCCTTAGTTTGAAAAATAACAACTTCAAAATTACTTTTTCAAAGACAAAGTTTCATTTTCGTAAACTCACAGAATGGGTAGGGTTGGAAGGGACCTTAAAGATCATCTAATCCCAACCCCTCTGCCATAGGCAGGGACATCTTCCACCAGCCCAGGTTGGTTAAGGCTGCACCTAGCCCAGCCTTGAATACCTCCAGGGAGGGAACATGCACAGCTTCCCTAGGCAACCTGTGCCAATGTCTCACCACCGTCACTGGAAAGAATTTCTTCCTGATCTCCAGCCTAAATCTTCTCTTTTCCAGCTCTGCCAGCTTAATGCCACTGCCCCTCATCCTGTCCCTTGCCACAAGTGTGATGAGCTTTCAGTAACCTTTTTTGGGCTCTTCTGTCACTCCACTGTATTTCCTGCAGGGACACTGCCATTCCCTTTCATCCTGTCACTCCAAGCCCTTGTCAGAAATCCCTGCCCAGCTTTCTTGTAGCTCCTTTCACATACTGGTAGGATGCCCTAAGGTCTCCCTGAAGCTTTCTCTTCTCCAGGCTAAACAGCCCAAACTTTTGCATCCTGTCCCCACAGGGGAAGTTCTCCAGCTCTCTGAGCATCCTTGTGGCCTCCTCTGGACCCACACCAACAGTTCAGTGTCCCTCTTATGCTATTTGGTTTGAGCCATGGCAAGATCACACTTACAAAACACTCCGAAAACAACTCCCCAGTCAAGAAGTTTTCCCCCCAAATACCCTCTCCTAGCTTCAGGGCTCTCACCTGGTTTCACCCACACTTAGTACCACTCCAAACGACACAGAAGTCATAATCCTATCATTTATTTTTAATTCCTCTCATATTTTCCTCTGTTATGCCCAACATAAACCTCCCTGCAGTGCACGTCTGGTTTGTGAGCATTTTGCAGCTGAAGCTGTTTGGGCTAGGTAAGGCCAGGGGACACCACACATGCAACTGCCATCTCCAGCTGAAGCTTCCTTTTTTTTTTCAGCTGGGCATTTTCCAGCCAGTAAAGAGCTGAATATTCCATTTCCTTGTGTGACTTGGCCATCGATGGGAGGGTAATAAATACCACATTTACATTTTATATCATGGCCACGCAATATCTGAGCTGGTTTGGAAATAACCGCCCCTGTTTTACATGAGTGCAACTCCATTTCTGCTTCACCCACTTAGTCATTTCTAATAAGGTCATAAATATTTATCGTAGCCTCTCAATTCTAGCGACTGAAATAGCCACATTTTAGTTACCACTTTATCAAGTTTAAATCTGGAAATGAGCAGCTCCAATTAATCTTACAAATAATAAGGGGGATAATAAAGCTCCTCACGCTGAGTTTGGCTGTTACACCATTTCACATTCGGGCAGCCTGACCATTGCCTTGCACCGGTCTGTGACAGATCAAACCTGTGTTTGCCCCATTCCCTAACTCAGCCCCACTCCTTAACTCCTCACCTGCCAGGGGTTTGAACAGGGCTGAGTAACTGAACAGGCTGAGAACTGGTAAGAGGTGCAACTGCAGGGAAGCAGCCTTGGGTAGAAGCTGGGAAAGTTTAGCTGCTGTCTGTAAACTGAGCCTTAGCTTCAGTATTCAAAGAGGGGGCAGGCTGGTCAGCCCTGGGAAGAAGCAAATGTTTTGGCTAGTGAAACTTGTCAGAATTACTGTGTCCATGTATCCAATCTACTATATAAGCATCACTCTTAGCTTCAGTAAATGGATTGACCTCCAATGTACCATATCGGTATAAGCTTGTGTCTTTCCCACTCCCGCACAGCCTAACTGAGGCCAACTCAGCACTCACTCCTATTCCCTAACTTCTCAAACCCTCAGCCAGGGTTTTGAAGAGATTCTGGTGTATCCAGAAGGCTCATTTGAACACAATTTCCCTTTCTGCTAGGCTAAAAAATAAAGAAACCACACACTGCACAGCATCATCCTTCCACTGAAGATGAACCAAAGTACCTTAAGAGAATCGCAGAACTGTTGCAGTTTGAGGAGACCTCTAAGATCATTGAGTCCAACCATCAACCCAACACCACCATGGCCACTACACCATGTCTACACTACACTGCCATGGTGTGATGATTTGGGAGTTACCCATCCCCCACACACACTTATGAAGTCACCCAGACTAGTCTCGGCCAGCCAAAAGTTAAGGAACAAAGCTACATTTACAGCCTAGCACAATATACAAGCAGATATTTACAGGATATTACAAATATATACAGCTATATACAGAAATATACAAGCTAGAAGTAATACAGAAATACAATACCCCTCCCACAATTCAGACTGCCAGGAGGCTCCTGACCCAAATCTCTTCCCCACTCCCCCTCCCACCTCCTTCCCTTCCCTCAGAAATAACCAGATCAATCCCTGTATATCTCACATGATAAATCTGGAGAGATCTGAGGTGAGATGTCAAAAAGTCGACAAGAAGGTTAGGGGAAATAAAGGGTTAGGTTGGATTAGACTTAAGGCAGATTCAGACACACACAGACTGCCAGAGAGAAGGAGCAGAACTAGAACTGAGAAGTGTCTTATCTATATTTTGACTAGTTGTGTTTCTTAGCAGATGAGTGAGTGATACTCACTCACTTTTTTCTTTCTTCTCACAGCTAAGGATTTTATTTATCTCAGTAAAATATTCCAATTAGCCTCAAACCAGCACACATAGCCACACCTTTCTGCAACACCTTTAGGGATGGAGACTCCACCACCTCCCTTGGCAGCCTGTTCCAATCCCTGACCACTCTTCCAGCAAAGAACTTTCTCCTAGTCGCCAACCTAAACCTCTCCTGACGGAGTTTCAGGTCACTTCCTCTCATTCTGTCACCTAGTACTAGGGAGAAGAGCCCGAGCCTAACCCCACGTCACCGCAACCTTCTTTCAGGGAGCTGTAGAGAGCAATGAAGTCTCCCCTCAGCCTCCTCTTTTCTATACTAAACATCTCCAGTTCCCTCAGCTGCTCCTCACCAGCCCTGTTCTTCAGACCCTTCAGCAGCTTTGTTGCCCTTCTCTGGACTTGTTCCAGCATATCAATATCTTGTAGTGAGGAGCCCAGAACTGAACCCACTATTTGAGGTATAACCTCACGGGTGCCAAGTACAGGGGCAATTTCTTCCCTGTTCCTGCTGACTTCCTGCTAGCACCCTGTGCACCCTTGCTCATTAACTATCATCCTCTACTCAGTGACAGGAAAGAGATCCACAACATTAGGGGTCATTTTCTTCCATGTCTCTGAACGGATTCATTTCTCCAACAAATTCTTTTAGCTCTGTATGACATCTCAGCTACAAGTCACAGGCAGTCCAGGTTCTTCTAGCAAGCTATGTTTCACATCTACCAAGAGGTATCTCCCATGGATGAGATGACAATTTCTCTTGCTGTCTATATCTCCCTTGGAAAAGATTTCTTCCATTCACCTGAAGAGAAATTTTCAAGTAAGAGTTATCTGTCCTCTGGGCATATACTGGCTGAGAAGTGTGAGACTGGAAGGCTGTGTTCAGTACAGTTGTGCAGAGCATAGATTAGAGAATGATACAATGGTTTGGCTTGGAACAGACCTTAAAGATCATCTAGTTCTTGCCATGAGCTAAGACACCTTCCACTAGCTTAGGATGCAAAAGGCCTCATCCAGCCTGGTCCTGAACACCTCCAGGGAGGGAGCAGCAACAACGTCCCAGTGCAATCCATTCCAGTGTCTCCCCACCTTCACTGGAAAGAAACCTTCCTTAACATCTAGTTTGAATCTTCCCTCTGCCAGTTTAAACCCATTACCCCTCATCCTGTCATTACAAGACCTTGATCTCCAGTCTCAATCTGTCCTCCTCCAGCTCAATGCCATTGCCCCTTGTCCCATCACTATAAGCCCAAGCCCAGATTCCTTGTAGGCTCAGTCTCTGCCACAAGCTCAATATCACCTCAGAATCACAGGAACCAGTTCAGAAAACATAGGCTGAACAAATCTTGAACTGTCAGATTCACAAGGAGCTAAACCAAGCTGTAAAGATCCAACAGCACCACAAGTCTGAAGCTTCTCTTCAACAAGAGTTTACAGCAAGTAAACGCCCAGGAACACATAAACTTGTCAGTAGGTGACAGAAAATAGAAGGGACTTTGTTATCAAGCCTGATGTCTGTGTTTACAGCATCATATGTTGCTTATAGAAAGAGGAGCTGAAAGATTTAAACCAGGAATTCATTAGCCTGGATGTTAGGAACTCCTTCTGGTAACGTCAGCCACTCCTGGTGATGAAGTATCTGACATTGGTGAGTGTGGGCAACTATCTTGATCAGGCTACAAGTCAAAAGTTATGACCTACACCTAGGTGCAGCCAACTCTTACACTGCCTGCATCTCAAGACATGGATAGGAGTGGGATGCATCCCCAGATCTTCCTCTGCTGGGCAAGATCCTCACTGATCTTAGGAAGATGTGAAGAGGATGCTGAACTTGGTTTACAGCAACTGAGAAATACATCAGGAGAACAAAGTCACAGGCTCACAGGATGTCAGGGGTTGGAATGGACCCAAAGAGCTCATTGAGTCCAACCCCCCTGCCAGAGTAGGACCATACAATTTAGCTCAGGTCACACAGGAATGCATCCATACAGGACTTGAAAGTCTCCAGAGGAGGCTCCACAACCTCTCTAGGGAGCCTGTGCCAGTGCACTGTGACCCTTACAGTCGAGAAGTTCCCCCTTGTATTGAGCTGGAACCTCCTGTGCTGCAGCTTCCATCCACTACTCCTTGTCCTGTCCCAGGGAGCAGTGAGCAGAGCCTGTCCCCCCACTCCTGACCCCCAGCCTTCAGATAGTTATAAACCTTTATTAAATCTCCTCTCAGTCTTCTCCTCTCCAGACTAAAGAGCCCCATGGCCCTTATAGTCTTTCATCAAAGCAGAAGCTTTTACTTCTGGACAGTAAGTTTTCTGCCTTTACTTAACTGACCTGTTTTGTTTTCCTCTTCCTTGTTCCTCATCCCAATACATAAATGGAGAAGAAAACCATTTGGCAAAGTTCCCTAACACAGACCTCTCCAGAAGGCAGTCCCCTTTGGGCTCCCCAGTTTAAGAGGGACAGGGATCTGCTGGAAAGGGTCCAGCAGAGGGCTACAAGATGATTAGAGGACTGGAGGGCATGGCTTATGAGGAGAGGCTGAGGGACATGAGGCTTTTTCACCTGGAGAAGACTTAAAGGGGATTTGATAAATGTTTATAAGTACCTGAGGGCTGGCCAGGAGGGGGAAGACAGGCTCTGCTCACTTGCTCCCTGGGATAGGACAAGGAGCAATGGGTGTAGGTCACAGCAAAAGAGGTTCCGCCTCAACACAAGGGGGAACTTCTTTACTGTAAGGGTCCCAGAGCACTGGAACAGGCTCTCCAGGGAGGTTGTGGAGTCTCCTTCACTGGAGACTTTCAAGGCTTGCTTGGATGTGTTCCTCTGTGATTTGTGTTAGACAGTATTGTCCTGCTATGGCAGTGGGGTTGGACTCAATGAACTCTTTGGGTCCCTTCCAACCCCTAACACCCTATGATCCCCTGCCCTTCTCTCCTTGTCCTAAACACTCATGACATTGATTTGAGAAACCAGAGCTTGGATCCTATTCATGCCATTGCTGAAAGAAATGGTAGAAGGCACTCAGGTAATAACCTGAGAGCAGTACTTTGTCCTATGCTATTTGTGAAAGGAATAATAGCACTCAGAGCATTTTTCTGTCCTTGCTAGAGGAGCAGGCTGCCCAGGGCAGAGGTGGAGTCACCATGCCAAGAGGTCCTCAAGAAAACTGTGGCCATGGCACTGTGGGACATGGTTTAGTGGCCATGTTGGTATTGGGTTGATGGTTGGATTGGATGATCTTAGAGACCACTTCCAACTGAAACAATTCTATGACTCTACGATAACCTGAGTGATGAGAAGTCAACCGGTAACTCCAGTGCTTTAAGCAGTACTGCATTAAGTACAACCATTAGGATCCATTCTTCCCATTATTCAAAGGCTGTGGGAAGACTTTTAATCAAAAGTCTTTTAAAATATATGTACAAAGTGAATATTTTTAACCATCACAGCCTCCACTAATGAATTACTTGACAAAAGCTTCTCTTGCTTTGGCCGCTGGTTAGTTCTGTAGCCGAGCGAGCCAGCTGGACTCTGCTCTGACTCATGCAGCTTCCTATCTAATTAAGCTTCATTTATAGAATCAAACTCCTCCAGTGGTTCTCACCTTGCACAGGGCACAGGGACTTATAAAAGTCTTCTTACTTCTATGGGCAATAAAGAAAGATACCTTCTTTTATTGTTACCTTTCAAAAGTGCACTGCTAGGTCATTCAACACAACCACTCTGTGACACAGAATTATTCCCTAGTACTGCACTACAGCTTCCATCCCCTCTTACCACATATTTCTTCTCTTTTCTTTCCCAGATACTTCTTTTGGCACCAGAGCTGGCCCTTGCTTTCCATATTCAGCAGCTATTACATGGATAACTGAAGAGTTATTAGAAGACATTAATGGAGGAGGGAAAGGTGCACTCCTTATCCGAAATGCTGGGAAAAGGTCCTCATCCTCAATTCACCACACAAAGGAGAGGCAGCAATTTAGGTATATTTTCACCATAATTTGGGCTCACAAATCATCTACATTCCTGCACCCCGGACTGGAAAATTAATTTTAAATGGATAGGAGGTTGACCATGAGCCAGCAATGTGCTCTGGTGGCCAAGAAGGCCAAAGGTTTTCTGGGGAGCATTAGAAAAGCTGTGTCCTCTCAGGCTTTGTCATCTGCCTCAGCAAAACTTGCCTTCTTGCCCACCAGGGCTCACTGCTGTCCCATGCAGAACTTGGTGCCCATCAGCACTCCCAGGTCCCTCTCCACAGGGCTGCTCTTCAGCAGATTTCCTCCCAGCCTGTACTGGTGCAGTTTATTGTTCCTTCCCAGGGGCAGAACTCTGCTCTTCACTTAAGTTAGTCCAAAATTACCATGTTAGAGGAGAAGATGATAAGAAATGATAGATAGTGAAACACATCTTATATTCTTCAATGTACTTTACCAAGGCAGCCACTGCTGCTGGTCTGCTGTTGTAATTTTCAACACTGCAGAGGAAAAGCAAATGATGAAAAGCTTCAAAGTTGTCAAGTTTCCAGAATTAGGAATATTTGTTTAAAAAAAAAATAACAATAATAAAAGAAGAGGTTCACCACAGGATTTAAGTCACTGCTGGGTCTAAAATCTGTTTGTTCTCAGAAAGATTGTTAGCTGCTGTGAGACTACAGAATTTATCCTCAAAAAGATTGTCAACTGCTGTTAGACTACTGAAGAATTTGACTTAATGAAAAATTGCAACAGTGGAAGAAAAGTGCTAAAAGTAATTCCTAAATATTGCTCCTTCCAATGTCCTCACTGATCATGGAATCACAGAACTTTCAGGGCTGGAAGGGGCCTCAAGGATCATGCAATTCCAACTTCCCTGCCATTGGCAGGGACACCTCACACTAATATCAACTTGCCCAGAGCCACATCCAGCCTGGTCTTAAATGCTTTTGAGTTTCACCTTTTTGAAAATTAAGGTCTCTACACTTAAATGAAGCTGTAGACAAGACAAATTAATCTACAAAGAGCTTCAGAGACCTTATGTTCACATCCCACTTGGCTCATCTTCCCTGATCAACCTTCTCATCCTTTCTTAAATATAAACAGATGCCAAATAAAAATAAATAACAAAACTGATCTATAGGCATTTGAAATAATTTTGATAAGGCTACTTTAAAAAACCCAAGCAGAAGAGTAGCTGTTGCTGAAATATAATTGGTGGCAATAAAAAGGACTTCATATCTCCAGATCTTACACTTAACATATTAACACCATAATCCTTTTGCATCCTGGGCTATAGATAGACATTAAAGTCATCTCCTAATTAACCAGAGATTAATGACAACAGCCAAAGCTGACTGAGCTGAAGGAAAGGCCGAGATCCTCACGCACTCCTTATCACCTTGCTGCAGTTGCTTTTAAGTGACGCAGACCCTGGCTGAGCCAGGGGAAAATGCAAATGGCAGAGCTTCAGCTGCTGACTGACACATGGACAAGTGACACAAAAAAGAGATCCAGCCAAATCTAGTTCTAATTAGCTCTTGAAAGGTTTGAAGTTAGTCCTGGTGTGCTAGGAGGAGGAACTACAGCAGAAATCTGCAGCTCTCATGCTGGGGCTTATGGAGTTGAGGGAGGTATTGATGGTTGTTATTGTTGTTGTTAATAACAACAACAACTATTACTAATAGTATCATTATTGTCAATATTTTCATTGTTACCTTTCTATTTACATTTAGATTTACATCTTTAGTAGTAGTTGTAGTAGCAATATACCACCAACAACTATTATTGTTGGTGGTTGTTGTTAACAACAACAACTACTATTATTATTATCATTACTTTCATTGTTACCATTTCTATTTACATTTAGATTTACATCTTTAGTAGTAGTTGTAGTAGCAATATACCAACAACAACTATTACTGTTGATGGTTGTTGTTATCAACAGCAACAACAACTACTATTATTATTATCATTATTTTCATTGTTACCATTTCTATTTACATTTAGATTTACATCATTAGTAGTAGTTGTAGTAGCAATATACCAACAACTATTATTATAATTATATTTACATGATTATAATTATTATTGCTATTATTATACCAATAACAATATTAACACTATATTTACATTTATGTTTACATTATTATTGTTCCAACAACAATTACTATTAGCATTCTATTTACAACAATGAAAATAATAACAACTATTACTGCTATTACCATCACCATTACAATCACTATTACTATTATTACTGCTGCTGTTATTATCATCACTATTGTTGCCATTAGACAATGCTCCCCAGAGATCACATGTTCTCCTTTGCTCTTACTCTTCCTCCTGTTTGATGCAGACTAATTAGGACACCCATTGAAATGCTATACATGAGAAGCTGCATCTCATGTTTGTGTTGATTAAAAAATAGCCAGAGGCATTCAAAATGTTGGTGTTGCAACAGAGCTGTTTGTGTCAGGGTCGACTTCCTTTCGCTCCTGGCTCTGCAGAAGTCATTCCTTTCCCTGCTACTATTTTTCTGGTTTAGTTTTATTCACAGAATCCCAGCAGGGTGAGGCTGGAAGGGACATCTGGAGATCACCCAGTCCAACCCTACTGCTAAAGCAAGGGCACCTACAGCAGCTTGCCCAGGATCACAATGGCATAGGGGGAGGCTGGCATCTCTCCACTGGTAAGACCCCACAACCTCTCTAGGCACCTGTGGCAACTTCACACCAAAGAAGTTTCTCCTCATGTTAAGATGGAACCTCCTGGTTTCCAGTTTGTGCCTATTGGCCTTTGTCCTGTCACTGGGCACCACTGAAAAGAGCCTGGCCCCATCCTGTTGCCCCCTACCCTTTATCTCTTGCTGAGCATTGCTCAGATGCCCTCTGGAGCTGTTCTTCTGCAGGCTCAACAGCCTCAGGGTTGTCAGCCTTTTCTCCTCACAGAGCTGCTTCAGACCCCTCAGCATCTTTGTACCCTCCACTGGACTCTCTCCAGTAGTTCCCTGTCTCTCTTGACTTGAGGAGCGTAGAATTGGCCCCAGCACTCCAGCTGTGTTCCAGGGTCTCCATTCTCCACAAGGCAGAACACTAGAAAAAGACCTTTTCTATTCTAACCTATGAATAGCAATAGCAACTTATTTTTAATTAAATACCACCTTGAACAAATTTGTTTATTTTAAATCATATTCCATGGCAGTGAATGTTAGAAAGCAGAGCACAGTGCAGGCAGGGGTATGAGAGGAGTATCTGGGAAATGTCAGTATCAGATTAAGCTACAGAACTGAAGGAAGATGGAATAGATGATGGTGCCTCCCAAGATCTGTATTTAGTGACAGAGTTGCTCTGAAGAGAAGTCAGTCATGTACTGATGCAGTGTGAGCTTTGAGAAGGGCTTTTAAGCTGGAACTGCTGACATCAGGAACAGCCCAGCAACACTTTTGGCACATGGGTATTTTTGCAAGAGCTGCACAGGCTCCTTCTGACATCCAGGAACTGAGGAGGTTGCG
Organism: Tricholaema leucomelas; assembly: GCA_013400475.1. NCBI lineage: Eukaryota > Metazoa > Chordata > Aves > Piciformes > Lybiidae > Tricholaema lacrymosa > Tricholaema leucomelas. The sequence goes on from WAAF01019268.1 coordinate 35,657, forward strand.
TCCAGCAGCTGAAGCTTGGGAATGTGGCTCAGCTAGACCAGGATGATCTGCTTTTGGGATGGGACCTGGGCTTTGTCACAGGAGGCTCCTCTGCGTGCACCTTTCAAGAGATGTGTGCTGAGAAGTTAAGAAGTCACCACCAGAACAGGGTCCATTAGAGACACATCAGCCATGACATAGTCAGGGTGAAGTCAGGCTCCTTACTAGCTGGTGGCACAGCCAGAAAATGTTGCCACTCTGTTTTAATCCAGTGTAACAAAATTCATTCTCACTTAACCAAGTGAACAAAGTAGGTGGCAGGGTAAGGTTAAACCAATTCCTCCAGAGCTGTTAGAGGCAGAGAATTACTGCTACTGGGTGTACTGCAAGAGGAGGGGAGGTGTCGAAGTTGCAGTCCTGTGGGTTCAAAAGTCCAGCTTTACCTAGATGTGTGCCATCAGCCAATGCTGTTGGGGAGCCTCCATTTCAGAAAGCATAGGATGATATTGCTCATATGTCACAGACTTACAGAATCATTCTGGTTGGAAACAACCTGTGAAGATCATCCAGCCCAAGCACAAACTCAGCGCTACCACATCCACCATTAAACCATGTCCCTCTGCATCATATTCACACAGTTTAAATTCCTCCAGGGATGAGAACTCCAACACTGCTCTGGGCAGCCTGTTCCAGAGCTTGACAACCCTTTGGGAATCAGATTGTTGCTCATGTCCAACCTAAACCTCCCATGGCACAACCTGAGGCCGTTTCCTCCATTTCCTCTCACCCTGTCTCTTATTCCTTGCAAGAGGAGATCAACACCCATATCCCTCCAACATCCTTCCAGGGAGCTGTAGAGACTGGGGTGGTCTCCCTTCAGCCTGCTTTTCCTCAAGCTGAACAAGCCCACCTCCCTCAGCTGCTCTTATTAATAAGTGTTATTAGTTCTTCCATGTCATTCTGGACAGTAACAGGTCAGCTACTCAGATGACAGCAGCAGAAACTGCTTACATAAGCTACCAGAGAGAGAAGGGATGGTAAAATTAATTGCTCTACATCATCACATGCTACAAATCAATTGATAAGCTTTAAGCAGGTGAACATTATTCCCCTTATGAAGAGGAATTGTTCTGACAGTGAGGTCCCACATACGAGTCATATACTAAGTGAGGAATCACCCCCTACTCTACCACATCCATTTACACCACCAAGAGAAGGAGAAGAATAAAAGAGCAACTTTAACATCTGTCACAAAAAGAAAATCACTTCAGGAGACTGTTTTTGCCAGCATCAGCAGAGAAGCAGTGGTGCTTCCAAAGCAGATAGACCAGACCTGCTGCACTCAAAATCACACTCAAAGAGTAATTAATATTCTCATGCCTCAAGCACAGCCATAAGCAAACTACAAGAGCACAGCCCGCAAGAGCAGATCAGGACTGTGTGACATTGGGGCACAGCCAGCAACAAGCATGTCTAGCCCAGGTAAGCAGAAATAACATCAACTGCAAAGGGGCAGAGAGAATTATAATCAAGTTGTACAAATGGGATAGAGTAAGGCATGTGTAAGTCTTACTCCTGGAGTTAAAGGGTGCTGGAGCCCTGGAGCAGGCTGCCCAAAGAGGTTGTGGAGTCTCCTTTTATGAAAGATTCCAAAACCAGGTGGACATTGTGATCCTGAGTAAGCTACTGTAGGCAACCCTGCTTTAGAAGAGAGGTGGACTATGTGTTCCCAAGAGGTCCCTCCCAACCCTCTGGAGATCAAATCCTCTGCTAAAGCAGGGTCACCCAGAGCGGGTTGCCCAGGGTTGCATCCAGGCAGGTTCTGCAAGGCTCTAGAAAAGAAAAATCCACATTCTGTCTGGACAGTCTGCTCCTCCACTTTCAAATAAGATCACCAAGGACTTAAAACTGTGTAATGGTATCACCTCTAGCAGATTGTACCCCCCCCCCCATCTGAGTTAGAAGAGATGGTTATGGGCTAACTGGGTGAAAGAAATTCTTTCCAGTGAGGGTGGGGAGACCCTGGAACAGGTTGCCCAGGGGTGCTGTGGATGCCCTTTCTCTGAAGGTGTTCAAGGTCAGGTTGGATGAGGCCTTGAGCAACCTGGGCTAGTGGAAGGTGTCCCTGCCCATGACAGGGGGTCGGAACTGGATGATCTTTAGGCTCCATTCCAACCTAAGCTATTTTGTGACTCTGACTATGCTGTGGTAACAAGTGAGAGGCAGCCGTAGGCAATGGTTATTGCTGATGGACCTCACAAGATGTGATCTCTCCAAGGCTGACATCTATCTGTTGGTTCTCCTAACCATTCCCACTGCAGCACTGTGATTCCCTGTGACATGTGTTCAACTAGAACTATTCTAAAGTAGAAAGGCCAGCTGCTGATAAACTTTGAACTACATTAAGAAGCTGATTCTAAGTTCAAGAAGTTCACTTCTGTTATGAAGAAATACAAACAATGAGGAGAAGCTTTGAACTGAACGAAAAAGAACAAGGTGAGCAAAACCAGTTAAGGAATCACTTATTCTGGTTGGAAAAGCATTCATCTTGATTTGTGCTCCAGAATGCTCCAGCAGGAGGGAAAAATGTACACTTAATCTCCTGACAGATGTTAGAGAGCATGGCCGGGCTGTGACAGACCCAGATTGAAAGTGCTGCCTTGTCTCAATCAGAGCCCAGATTGCTTAGGTGCTCTCAGAAAACCCAAGCCAATAAAGCCCCCAGCAGACTATGAAAACACAGCCTCTGTGCTCCTCTTAAAGCTTTGACAGGGATGAAAGTAAGAAAAATAAACTACTGCTCTCCATTAACACTTTTTGCTTAACCAAAAATGGTTTATGGATAAACCTTGAAAGCTGGAAGCGCTCTGCTGTGAGGCCAGGTGGAGACAGTTGAGGTTCTTATAATCATAGAATCACAGAATCAGTCAGGGTTGGAAGGGAACACAAGGATCATCCCGTTCCAACCCCCCTGTCATGGGCAGGGATACCTCACACTAGATCAGGCTGTCCAGAGTCTTATCCAGCCTGGCCTTAAACACCTCTAGGAATGAGGCTTCCACCACCTCCCTGGGCAACCTGTTCCAGGGTCTCACCACCCTCATGCTGAAGAATTTCTTCCTAACATCCAGTCTGAAATTACCCATTTCTAGCTTGGTTCCTCTTTGTTCTTTCTTTGGGAAAGAACAACCCCAGGAATCAGTACAGGTTTTGGACTGATCTGTTGGAAGGCAGGATCTGGGGGTCCTAGTAGGTGGGAGGTTGACCATGAGCCAGCAATGTGCTCTCATGGCCAAAAGGGGCAATGCCATTCTGGGGTGGATTAGAAGGGCTGTGATTAGTAGGTCCAGAGAGGTTCTCCTGCCCCTCTACTCTGCCCTGGTGAGGCTGTATCTGGAGTACTGTGTCCAGTTCTGGGTCCCCCAGTTCAAGAGGGACATAGAAGTGCTTGAGAGAGTCCAGCACAGAGCCATAAAGATGATGAAGGGAACGGAACATCTCTGTTAGGAGGAGAGCCTGAGGGAGCTGGGGCTGTGCTGCTGGGAGAGGAGGAGACCAAGAGGTAACCTCATCAATGTTTGTAAAGATATGCAGGGTGAGTGCCAGGAGGCTGGAGCCAGGCTCTGCTGGGTGATGCCCAAGGAAAGCACAAGGGGCAGTGGTGGAAGTTGAGGCATAGGAAGTCCCATGGAAACACAAGGAGAAATTTTTTGACTGTGAGGATGACAGAACCCTGGAACAGGCTGCCATGGGGAGTTGTGGAGTCTCCCTCTCTGGAGATACTCAAGACCTGCCTGGATGTGTTCCCGTGTGACCTGTTCTAGGCAGAGGCCTGGACTGGATGAGCTTTGGAGGTCCCTTATGATGTGCTGCTGAGGCATTTGGTTTAGCAGCAGTGTTGGGATTGTGAGCTACAGGCTGAATCACTGGACCCAGTGATCTCAAAGGTCTCTTTTCATCCTCAACAGTTGTATTATTCTAAACAAACTGGAAGACCAAAAGATACGGTTTGGGTTTTTCTTCTCCTATAAATTTTGCAAGGATGAGACACTTCTGGCCCATTTCTACTTCATTTTTTTCATGCCAAAAACATCACTAACACTGAATTCATCAAACCATCGGGGCTGCAAACATCCACATCTCCTATTGGATACAGTTTGGAGGGCAATGGGTAGGCAGACATGGGTGAAGGAGGAAACCTGCGCTTCAATGAATATTCATTACATCCCCTAATTTATTATCATGTTTACAGCCAAAGCTGCAGAGCAAATTACATCCTACAGAAAGTCCCAAGGGGTTCTTCATTTCCATGGCTTGGACTAGTACCAAAATAAAGCACATTAGAAAGAAATTGCAGTAAGAGTCATTAATATTTAATGGACTACTAACAGCAGAGGTACTCACGACAAAGAAGCAGGACAGGGATGGGAAGGTTCATTCAGAACTTTGCTCAAGAAAGAAAAATAATCCTTTCCATGAAGCAAGCTGAATCCAAATGGATGGCTTTCTGAAAGCAAACCAAACCCCACCAAAACACCTGAAAGCCACCAAAAAAAAGCCCCAAAAAACAAACCACAAAACAAAAACCTCCTAAAATCTCAAAGAAACTAAACAGACACTAAAAAACAAAACAACTTAATACCCCAAAACGCTTCAAAAGCTCCAAAACCAAAATACTGCCCCAAAACGCTCCCAAACCAACACACAATAAGATAAAAGGACAATTCCCCCACCCCCACCAATGCCAAGTAGAAATAAGCAGCTAAAATCAGTCCCAGGAGACAGAACAGTGCAAAGGAGAAGTTAAAGTCACTTCAGGAGCAGGCCAAGTTTTGGAGCTGCCCATGCACAAATATCATATAGAGACAACCCAAAATAATCATAGAATCATTAAAGTTGGGAAAGATCTCCAAGATCATCAATCAGACAAGTGCAAACAAGTCAATGAAGATGATAGCTCTGAAATTTCCACTGCCTAGCACAGGAAAAGCTGCAAGCTGCCTCTTCATGAGGGGATGGGATTACAACATGAGGGAGCCAAACTTTCAGAGAGATCACAAACATTCCTTTAGCAGCTCAAGGAGAAGACAAACAAGGATGCAAAGGAGATGACAAGAATGCTTGGATCAGCCTAGATTCATTTTCAGAACTGAAAACAGATAAAGGAGGTCACTTGCTTAAATCAGCATTTTGTGCCTTTTCTGCTCACTGAAGCCAGCAAGGAAATCCCCAACTGCTACCCCTCTACCACATGGTGAAGTGAGAGCCATGCAAATGCACCTGGGGCTGCCAGACTGTGGCTGCAGCTCCAATCCAGCCTCTAAGTGCTGATCAATTCTACTGCCCACTGGCCCCTGCACCACCTCCCTTTCCATGGACAGACTCCATGCCTTTGCCCCTCCTCCTTTATTTCTGCACTGATCTTTTGTAGAATCGTAAAATAGAATCAGTCAGAGTTGGAAGGGACCACAAGGATTAGCCAGTTCCAATCCCCCTGCCATGGGCAGGGACATCTCACACTAGATCAGGCTGGTGAGAGCCTCATCCACCCCGGCCTTAAAAACCTCCAAGGATGAAGCTTCCACCACCTCCCTGGGCAACTCATTCCAGGGTCCCACGACCCTTATGCTGAAGAACTTCTTCCTAACATCCAGGCTGAATCTATCCATTTCTAGCTTTGTTCCATTCCCCCCAGTCCTATCACTACTTGTCATCTTTAAAATGTTCCTCTCCAGCTTTCTTGTAGCCCCCTTCAGATACTGAAAGGCCACTTTGGAGTCTTCTCACCAAACTGAACAGCCCCAACTCCCTCAGTCTGTCCTCATAGCAGAACAGCTCCAGCCCTCTGATCACCCTCGTGGCCCTTCTCTAGACACCTTCCAGCACATCCATATCCCTCTTGTCCCAGAAGCTCCAGAACTGGATGCAGTACTCCAGGTGGGATCTCAACAGTGCAGAGCAGAAGGAGAAGATCACTTCCCTCACCGTGCTGCCCACACTGCTCTGGCTGCAGCCCAGGCTCTGGTTGGTTCTCTGGACTGCAAGAGCACACTGGCAGCTCAAGTTTACAAGATCACAGGATGTCAGAGGTTGGAAGGGACCCAAGGAGATCATCAACAACCCCATCTCCCTCGCCTTTCCTTACAGGGCTGTGCTCCAGGCCTCTCATCAGCTTTGTTACCCTTCTCTGGACACCTTCCAGCACCTCAACATATCTCTTGAAGAGCCCAGAACCGGACACAGTGCTCAAGGTGTGGCCTGACCAGTGCTGAGTACAGGAAAAGAATAACCTCCCTTGTCCTGCTGGCCACACTGCTCCTGTAATGGGCCAGGATGCCATTGGCTCTCTTGGCACCTGAGCACACTGCTGGCTCATGTTCAGCTATTACCTACCAGCAACACCAGCTCCCTCTCTACTTGACTGCTCTCCAACCACTCTGTCTCCAGACTGTAGCGCTGCTTAGGGTTGTTGTGGCCAAAGAGTAGAACCCTGCACTTGGCCTTGTTTAATCTCATCCCATTGGCCTCTGCCCACCCATCCAGCCTGTCCAGGTCCCTCTGCAGGGCTCTCCTACCCTTCAACAGATCCACAGCTGCTCCTAGCTTGGTGTCATCTGCAAACCTTCTTATAAAGATCAGGCACAGCAGAAGATATTCTACATGCTTAATTTGTTCTTAAGCAGAAATAGCAGAGCACAAATCAGAACTCACATAGTTTGGCTGCCTTATCTTTTAGTACCTTCTCTAGAACATAGTTTCCCCAAGTACTAGAGAGTTTTCACAGCTGGTAGAGTGGTACTAACCAAGACAGCTACAAAATAAATCACAGAAACACAAGAATGGTAGGAATTGGAAAGGACCTCTGGAGGTCATCAGATCCAACTCATCTGTCAAAGCAGTATCACCCAGGGCAGGTCACACAGCAACACATCCAGACAGGGCTGGAAAGGCTCCAGAGAAGGAGATTCCACAGCCTTTTCTCATCAGACAGATGTTCCAGCCCCTTCATCATCCTCATAGTCTTCACTGGACACTCTCCAGCATATCTCTGTCCCTCCTGAACTGGGGAGCCCAGAACTAGACACAATTCTGTAGATGTGGTTTCACCAGGGCAGAGCCAAATAGGAGCAGAACCTCCCTTGACCTGCTGACCACACTCTTTTTTATGACCCCCAGGACCCCATTGGTCCTCTTGGCCACCAGGACACTTTGCTGTCCCGTGGAGAACTTAGTGTCCACCAGGACTCCAAAACCTTCCTCCATGTAGCTGCTTTCCAGCAGGTCAGCCCTCGCCTGTAAAACTGCATGCTGCTGCTTCTCCCCAGGTGTAGGATTCCAGTCATTCTGGCTCAAGCTCAGGAGGCTTCCCTCTGCCCAGCTCTGCAGGCTGCCCAGATCTCTGACCGGGTACCAACCACCCACCCCTCTCACTTTGGTACCAGCAGTCAGCGGGTGCCAGGCACCCTTCTCACTTTGGTACCAGCAGTCAGCAGGTGCCAGCCACTCCTCTCACTTTGGTACCAGCAGTCAGCAGGTGCCAGCCACCCTTCTCACTTTGGTACCAGCAGTCAGCAGGTGCCAGCCACTCCTCTCACTTTGGTACCAGCAGTCAGCAGCTGCCAGCCACCCTTCTCACTTTGGTACCAGCAGTCAGCAGGTGCCAGGCACCCTTCTCACTTTGGTACCAGCAGTCAGCAGGTGCCAGCCACCCCTCTCACTTTGGTACCAGCAGTCAGCAGGTGCCAGCCACCCTTCTCACTTTGGTACCAGCAGTCAGCAGGTGCCAGCCACTCCTCTCACTTTGGTACCAGCAGTCAGCAGGTGCCAGCCACCCCTCTCACTGTGGTACCAGCAGTGAGGCCATCACAGATGAAGCAATCCCTCATCTTTTTTCCCTTATTTTTTTGTCCTACACTTTCCTGCCCTTACACTGAAACTAGATGAAAGCATTAAGTGGCAGAACAGCTGCTCCATTAACCTCTGTACTGAAGGTCCCTCAGCATCGTTAAGGCTCTTTTGTATCTGAAGTATTCTTCCGGCAGGGATTTAATCTCACAAATGTCTTTAAACTCTGACCTCTAGCCAGTAAATAACAGAATAAAGCCAACAACAATATGCTGAGGGAGGGATTTACCTTGCAGCAGAAATTAACTCTTTTGGAAAGAAAACAACGTGAGCAGCAAATCAAAGCTTGTAACACCACTCAAGTAACTCAGTTGTAGACTTACAGAACACACCTGTGGAGTTAGGGGTACAACTCCTATGGACTCATCACCAAGCTACCAATAGGGACAACTTTATCAGGTCCCCAAGTCACTGGCTTTAGATGTTTGCATTACTGTTGCCTTAGATTGAAGCTGAGTCTTTAGTATCAACTCCAAGGCCATGAGGACACTTTTGTGTGGCCTCTGTTGACACGAGACAGCCTCTTAATCAGACTTGGCCATTCTTACTCCAGGCCCAGAAGTCAAAAATGAGTCTTTCACCAGAGGAACAGACACAGACTGAAGTGTGCCACCTTAGAAGTGTCAGCAAAAGAGAAACCCCCAGAAGAGAAAAGTTTCAAATGCTAAGAAAGGAGTTTCCCTACAGAAAATAGGAGGGTTAAAAAGACCACCACATCAGTATAGCAAGGCAAGTGGTAACAGACAGAGACTCATAGAAAAGACCTCTAAGATGAGTCCAAGCATCAACCCAACCCCACCATGGCCACTGAACCACGTCCCCAAGTGCCATGGTCACACATTTCTTGAACACCTCCAGGGATGAGGGCTCCATCTCCCTGGGCAGCCTGTTTCAATGCCTGACCACTCTTACAGCAATTTCCTTTTCACGACATCTCCTCTCGTTCCATCACCTTGGGAGAAAAGACTGACCCCACCTCACAGTACCCTCCTTTCAGGAGCTGTGGAGAGCCACAAGGATCACTCTTAGGTGGAAGAGTGCCTAAGGTTCCCTAGATTGCAGTACTGCCTGTGTTCCTCAGTCAGAAAACTTCTCTGCTTCACAGACTTCAAAAACAACCTGGTAGGGAGACAATTAGAATATACCAGAGACCTAAACCTGTGACTCCCCTAAATCAGAAGCAGGAGAACAGGTGCTCACTGAAGATACTCTCCTGGCATAGACCAGGTAGCAGTGGACAGGCAGCACAGGCATCAGCATTCAGCTTATGCTGCCCACAGCCAACCAAAAAAAAAGTATGAATAATGCAGGAAAAAATGTGAAAATGTAAGGCAGGAGATTAGAGCATTCATCTCCAACCTTGCAATTATCTTTCCTTCTGACTAATAATTTTTTAGAAAGGGGAAAGAGCTGGTGAATAAGAACACCCAGCTCCTCAGACTCACAGACCAAGGCATAAAGGAACCAAATAAAATCCTGAGAAACCATCTGTAAAGTTGTGATGCTCTCCTGAGAGCCCACCTGGAGCACTGTGTCCGACTCTGATGCTCCCAGTAAAAGAAGGATGTGGAACTATTAGAATGGGTAAAGAGGAGGCCATAAAGGTGATCAGAAGGTGAAGTAACTCTGCTATGGGGACAGGCTGAGAGAGTTGGAGCTGTCCAGTCTGGAGAAGAGAAGGCTTCAGGGAGACCTTACAGCAGCCTTCCAGTACCTGAAGGGGGCTACAAGAAAGCCAGGAAGGGACTGTTTAGAAGGGCTTATAGTGATAGCTTGAGGGGTGATGGCTTTGAGCTGGAGGAGACTGAGACTTGAAATTAGGAAGAAATTCTTTCCAGTGAGGGTGGTGAGATGCTGGCACAGGTTGCCCAGAGAGGTTGTGGATGCCACCTGCCTGAGGTGTTCAAGGCCAGGAAGGATGAGGCCCCAAGCAACCTGGGCCAGTGGAAAGTGTCCCTGCCCACAGCAGGGGATTTGGAACTAGATAATCTCTAAGATCCTTTCCAACCCAACCCATTCTATGATTCTATGCAAATACATCAGGACTTGGTAGAAGAGGACAGATATATTTATTGGGGCTGATTAGAATTATCAGAAGGGGGCACAAGGAACATGACCACTTTTAGGACCACTTCTAGAAATAAAACTGATTCCCCCTTAAAAAAAAAAAATAAACCCAAATGTGTCAGATTCTTATCCTGTAATTGATCAGCAATTAGCTAACAGTAAAATAACCTTTCAGCATGAGGGTTTCATCTGGCACTGACTTAGGTGCGTGTGGAGTACATGAGGAATGTTTGTATGCAAGAAGTTGCTCCTGGACGGACACAATATGCTTAGGAGAGCTGGACAAATCTAGGTCAAGGTTAGGAGTGGAGAAGTGTTTGAGAAGGGGTCTGGAATGGAGCTGCAGACATAGCTGTGAGTGAGGGCAGCCTGATGCAGCCTGCCTGCTGATGCAGAGGAAGACAAGCTGCAACTCGGCTCTGATACTGCGTCATGGGTAGCTACACAGAGAAGGTAATGCTGTTCCAGCCCAGCAGAGGACAAACTGTGATGAATGTCCAATGTCAAACCTGACAGCAGCTGTTACAGAGTGGATTACACTGAAACATAACACAATATCAGCAGGCATCTCCCCTCCATCAAGCCTCTCTCCTGACTGGAGTGATCAACACTAATCCCATTGCCATGCTATTATATTAGTAGGCTCATCAGCTTTCCATTCCCCCCACGCCACTTAAATGTCCAAAGCTGATGGCTGATGGCCATTTGAAACATCAAAGCCACAGGGACACTTAGAACTATGCAGAATATTTGCCACCAGGAGCAAGTCCTGCTTGACAAACCTGATCACCTTCCACCAGACCAGAACTCGGTCACAGGGCAAGCAGTGGGCATTGTCTTCTTGGACTTCCCCAAGGATTTAGATGTGGTGTCCCCCCCAGACTCCTCCCAAAGAAAGTGACATGTTAAGGCCTAGGCAAGTGGTCTGTGCAGTTGGTGGGGAACTGCCTGCCTAGTCCTACCCAGAGGGTGGCAGTCAATCGTTGTCAAACTAGCAGCCAGTCACAAGTGGGGACCATAGAGATCAATACCGGACCCAACGCTGTTCAATATCTTCATGAGGGACCTGGGTGTTTGGATCAAGAACACTCTGATGAGCTTTGTAGATGACACCTGAATGAGTGGGGAGGTTGATGCTCCAGAAGGGAGAGCTATCCTCCAGGAAGGCCTGGACAGGCTGAAGCAGTGGGCTAGCAAGAACCTTATGTAGTTCAGCAGGAACTAGTGTAGGGTCCTGCACCTGGGAATACCCAGCCCGGGAGCGCAGCTCAGACTGGGATCCAGCTGGCTGGAGAGCAGCCCTGTGGAAAGGGACCTGGGGGGTCTTGGTAGACAACAAGCTTAGCATGAGTGAACAGTGAGCTGCAGTGCCAAAGAAACACACCAGAATGCTGGGCTGCATCAGCAAAGGCATCACCAGCAGAGACACAGAAGTCATTGTCCCTCCCTGCTCAACTATGGTCAGACCACACCTGGAGCACTGCCTGCAGTTTAGATCTCTGCTGTACAAAAAAGATGTGGACAGGCTGGAAGGTGTCCAGACAAGGGCCAGAAGAATGCTCAGAGGGCTGGCAGCCTTTCCAGGGGAGGAAAGGCTCAGAGAGATGAGGTTGGAAAAGAAAAGGTTTAGGGCAGACCTTATTACTATGGACCAATACATAAAGGGTGGCTACCAGGAGGATGGAGACTCCCTTTTTCAAAGGAGTCCCACCGAAAAGAAAAGGGGTGATGGGGACAAGTGACTGCTGGGGAGATTGCAGTTGGGCTCCAGAAAGAAATGTTTCCCCATGAGAACAGCCAGATGCTGCAGTCACCTCCCAAGGACAGCTGTGCATTTCCCTACATTGCTCAGCTTTTTGAGGTGCTGGACCAGCTCATTCCCGCTTTACTGTTACCTAGGAAGGTTGGACCTGAGGATTCCTGAGGCTTCTTCCAACCTGGCATTCCGTGACTCTGTGAAATCACAAAATCAGTCAGGGTTGGAAGGGAACACAAGGATCATCCAGCTCCAGACCCTCTGCCATAGGCAGGGACACCTCACACTATATTAGGCTGTGCAGAGCCTCATCCAGCCTGGCCTTAAACACCTCCAGGGATGAAGCTTCCACTACCTCCCTGAGCAGCCTGTGCCAGTCTCTCACCACCCTCATGGTGAAAAACTTCCTAACATCCAGTCTGAATCTACCCATTTCTAGCTTTGTTCCATTCCCCCTAGCCCCATCACAGCCTAAACACTACAGCTATTGGAAGAACCTGAACTAAGAGCACCCTCCTCCATGCACGCAGCTGAGAAACCACTCAGCCTCCTCCAGAGACAGCAGCAGCAGCCCTGAGCTGGCACAGCCCTTTCCATCAACCTGACAGCTACATTATAATCACTATTTTTACACCACACATGCTGAAGCAAGCAAAATTATTGCAGCCTCATGGCTCAGCTGGTTAAATCTGAGGCAAAGCCGATGCAGAACAAGTCTTGTCTAAGAGAGATTTTACTCCACATGGAAGTTGTATGATCTTGTCTGGTCAGAAATGCCAAAAAGTACTGCAAGAGATCTGTCAAACACATGGGAAAAGTGTTCTGGAGCTAATACTGACTAATGAGGGCTTGAATAAATTGCACACAGCTTCCAAATGCAAGACCTCCATAGATCACAGATGCTTCTTTTGCTGCTTTTTAGGCCTCTTTTGTTCCAGTTTTAACCATAATCATTACTGAAATAGCAATTTTAAGTATTGCTACAGAAGCAGCATTTACAGGATCAGGGAACCACACAGAATGTGGCAGGTTGGAAGGGACCCTCAAAGGTCATTTTGTCCAAGTGTCTTGCAGCGAGCAGGGACACCTCCAACTAGAGCAGGCTGCACAGAGCCCATCAAGTTTGACCTTGATGTCTGCAAGGATGGGGCCTCACATATCTCTGGGCAACCTGCAGCAGTATTTCACCAACCTTGTTGTGAAGAACTTCTTCCTAATATCCAGCCTAACTCTGCCCTGCTCCACTTTCAAACCATTGAAGTATAGGCTGGATGTTAGGAGGAAGTTCCTCACAGAGAGAGTGATTTGCCCTTGGAATGGGCTGCCCAGGGAGGTGGTGGAGTCACCATCCCTGGGGGTGTTCAGGAAAAGACTGGATGAGGCACTTAGTGCCATGGTCTAGTTGACTGGATAGGGCTGGGTGATAGATTGGACTGGATGATCTTGGAGGTCTCTTCCAACCTGATTGATTCTATTCTATTCTACTGCCCCTCGTCCTATTACCACAAGCCCTTTGAAACAGTCCCTCCCCAGACTGCCTGCAGGTCCCCTTCAGACACTGAAATGTAGCTGTGAGGTCTCCTGGGAGCCTTCCATTTTCCTGGCTGCGCAATCATAACTCTCAGCCTGTCTCTACAGCAAAGCTGCTCCAGCCATCTGATCATCTCAGTGGTCCTCACCTGGAGGTACTCCAGCAGGTCCATATCATTCCTGTGTTGAGGAACACAGCCCTGCAGGTGAGGTCTCAGCAGAGCAGAGGGGCAGCATCCCCTCTCTCCATCTCTGGCCATACTTCTTTGGATGCAGCCCAGGCTGCCATTGGCCTTCTGGGCTGCCAGTGCCCATTGCTGGCTCCTGTTCAGCTTCTCACCCACCAGCACTCTCAAGCCCTTCTCTGCAGGGCTGCTCTCAGTCTCATCATCCTCCAGCCTGGATTGACGTCTGGGATTGCCCTGACCCAGGTGCATGACCTTGCACTTTGCCTTATTGAACCTCATGAGGTTCTCCTCATACCATTTCTCTTTCCCGAGATGATGTTTTTATTTTTCCTCTTTCTTAAATTGTCCAGGCCACAATTAGGAGTAAAAACCACTTTGAGTCTGGAATTCATAGAATCAACCAGGTTGGAAGAAACCTCCAAGCTCATCCAAGTCTAACCTATCAACCAGCCCTAGCCAGTCAACTAGGCCATGTCACTAAGTGCCTCATCCAGGCTTCTCACTTTGTCCAACTGTTCCAACTTGTTTGCCTCCTGAAATTACCCACTGAAAATTAATTCATTCAGCTTGAAGTTATTTTTTGTGATAGACTTTAGAAAGAAAAGGGAGGAGGATAACACCAAAAACAAATTTAAGAGGTGCCATGTGTGACACTTATGTCAAAGCAGGTGCAAGACACTGTGGGCCTGAAGATAAAAATCATAGAATTGTTTTGGTTGGAAAAGACCTCCAAGATCATTGACTCCAACCATCAACCTAAGTCCACCATGGCCATGAAATCATGTCCCCAGGTGCCATGCCCACAGATTTCTTCAATCCATTTAGAATCCTAACTTCATTAGGCTACACAACTACGTTTTCAAAGGTACTTCGAGTCTCGTATTTCTGGAAATATCTACTGCCAAAAGAAAATGATTCACTATACCCTAAAATTAAGTGTGTGTATATATATATATATAAATCTAGATAGCATGAATCACTTGGCAGAAAGAATCTTTTCCCTACCATAACTCTGCAGGAAGAGGAGGGATGGCACTACAGACTTTGAGCTAGGCACGCTCAGATGGCATAAATCACAGCCCTTCAAGTAATGACTTCAGCATTGCATGGCCCCTCCTGCCCTCTGCTCATCTGCATCACAACCATCACATTATCTGTTACAGAGTCACAGATTGGTTTGGATTGAAAGAGATCTTTCCAGCTCCTCTAGTCCAACCCACCTGCAGTCAGCAGGCTGCATACAGCCCTCTCTGACCTAACCTGCAATGGTTCTGGGGATGAGGCACCTGCCACCTCTCTGGGCAACCTGGGCCAGGGTCTCACCACACTCAGGGTAAACAATTTCTTCCTTCTCTCCAGTCTAAACCTCCCTCTTTAGAGCCATCAACCCTTATCCTGTCACAACAGGCTCTGATAAGAACTCTGTCTCCATCTCTCGCATCAGCCTCTTTTAGCACTGAAAGGCTGCTGGAAAGTCTCCCTGGAGCCTTCTCTTCTCCAGGCTGCAGAATCCCAATTCTCTGCACCTGGCCTCACGGCAGAGGGTATATAGACATGTAAAAAGCCTTTTCTGACCCTACCCCAACAGGTCCCTGTCTGTGCTGAGGACTCCAGAGCTGGTCCCAGCACTGCAAGGGGAGTCCCAGCAGAACAGAGCAGTCTGTACAACCCTCTGCAGGGCTAAAGCAGTCCAGTCAGACAACCAGTCGTAGAATCATGGAATATCAGGGGCTGGAAGGGACCTCGAAAGATCGTCTGGACCAGCCCCCTCTGCCAGAGCAGGATCACCAAAAGCAGATCACACTGGAACGCAGGCAGACAGTTGTTGAATACCTCCAGAGAGGCACAGCAAGTTTGAAGTGAACCTAGCTGACACTTGAGTCAGAGACAGATTCCCAACTACATCAAGAAAAACTGGGTGGGATTAACACCTTTCTTCCCGTAAGTCCTCCAGAACCCCCCTGGTGATGCCATAGCAGCTGTGCTGAACACACACATCAATCAGCCCTTCACAGTGTCGTTTGCATAGAACATCCCCACCAGGAGCAAGAACCTCTTTGTCATCACCGTTTATCAGCTTCCAGCAGTCCCCTTGCTCCCAAGCCAGAGCAGCCCAGAGCCCAGGCTGCTGCCAAGCGCACAAGCACCTGCCTGAGCCAGGCTCTCCCGGGCAGCTCAGCACTCGCTCTGGCTGAGCCTCATGCTGCCAAATGGATCCTGACAGCTTGCCAGAGGGGAGGCTGCTTACATCCTGGCTTACAAGCCCTCTCTTCTCCTGCATCTGCAAAACCTGCAGCCAGCCTAATGTCTCCAGCTGCTCCTATCTCCGCTCCTCTCACCAGTGGGCACCTGCAGGGCACTTACCATGCCCGAGCAATGCATTAGATCAGAAGAAACTCAGCTCCAATTACTGCAAACAGTGAGGAGTTCCAAATTCACTGACTTCCAATGGCTATAGTATCTTCCTTATCAAGAGGAAAAATAGCTGTGGGTTACAAGAGTCCTCACCCATATTCCCACACTATTTCATGGAATCATAGAATTCTTCCAGATGGGAAAAAAACTCTAAGGTCATCCAGCTCAATAACCAACCCAACATCACCATGGGAACTAAACCATGTCCCACAGTGCTCGGCCCACAGAGTTTCCTGAACACCTCCAGGCGCAGGGACTCCACCACTGACCTAGGCAGCCTGTGCCAATCCTTGACCACTCTTGCAGCAAAGAAATTGCTCCTAGTCTCCAACCTAAACCTCTCCTATCAGAATTTCAGGCATGGTCCTGTGTGACCTTTTCTAGGTGAACCAGCCTTGGCAGGGTGGTTGGGCTCAATGATCTCCAGAGGTCCTTTCCAACCCCTGACATTCTGTGTGTATTAGAGATGTAGATTAGTTATTTCTCTAACCTTGCTAGCTTAGGTGGGTTTATTGCTTTTTCTGGTGCTAATACCCTAACACAACACAGCAACCAGCAGGGATTAGCCACCTGCAAATTACATCTGAAATCAGCTCTGTTTTCTCTCAAAGACCAGAAGTAGATGGGCTCAGAGGATTATTCTGCCCATCGAACAGAATGTTAGGTAACACACCAGCAGGCCTCACTGCTCTCTACAGCTCCCTGAAAGGAGGTTGCAGTGACAGGGGGTTGGGCTCTTCTCCCTAGTATCAGGTGATAGAACAAGGAGGAGATGGCCTGAAATTGTGCCGGGGAGGGTTAGGTTGGAGCCCAGGACAAATTTATTGGCCGCAAGNCTGGATTTGATCTTTGGTTTGATCCAACTAAAACGATTCTATGATTCTATAAACAACCAATCTTAAATTCACCCACATAGGCTTATCAGCTTAAGGTTCCCAACTAGAGTTTAATAGCAAGATGTCAATGCTGCAAAGATTCAAACCAGGTATTTCAGGAGGAACAATAACTGCCAGTGTTTTCCCCTTGCTCACAGCCATATATTTAATTAAGAGGGAAGCACTCAATTAAAATTGCACACCAGAAACACTAAAAAGCAACCAACCACAGGAGAAAAAGGGTTGTGGGAGCAAAGGAAACGTAGTCTGCAATTCAGCAAGCAGGACTTCAGAGGAAAGAGAAAACAAGAGTGAAAAATCAGATCATTGCTACTCTAAATAAGTAAAGCTAGAGCATGACACAACTTGGAAAAACACATTTCTTGTTGAGGTTCAACAAGTTGAAGTTCAAGGTCCTGCAGCTGGGTCAGGCCAAGCCTAGGCCCAGATCAAGGCTGGGTTCAGAGGAGGTTGAGAGGAGCTCTGAAGAAAGAGCCTTGGGAGTGTTGAGTGGTGTGCAGCTCCCCAGGAGCCAGCAGTGCCCTCCTGCAGCCCAGCAGGCAGCTGTGTCCTGGGCTGCAGCCAGAGGAGTGTGGGCAGCAGGGCAAGAGAGGGGATTCTGCCCCTGGACACTGCTCTGCTGAGACCTCATCTCCAATCCTGCCTCCAGTCTGGTTTTCCCAGCAGAAGGAGGACACAGAAATGTGGAGTAAGTCCAGAGAAGGGCACAAAGATGATCCAAGGGCTGAAGCAGCTCTGCTCTGAGAGTAGGCTGAGGGAGCTGGGGGTGTTCAGACTCCAGGAGGATCTTAAAGCTGCTTGCCAGTGCCTGAAGGCATCCCACAGGAAGACTGCAGCGGAACTTCTCCTAAGGGTGTCTAGAGACAGGCCAAGGGGAAATGGTTTGGACCTGAGGCACAGCAGGGTTAGACTGGCGCTTCGGGAGCCGTTGTTCAGACTGACGGTGGTGCGCCTCTGGAATGGGTTGCCCAGAGCCATTGTGGATGCCTCCTCCCTGGAGACATTCAAGGCCAGGTTGGATGAATCCTTGAGCAGCCATGTCTAGTTGAGAGGTGCCCCTGCCCATGGCAAAGAGATCAGAGTAAATGACCTCTGAGGTCCCTTCCAGCCTAAGCCATTCTATGATTTCCACCCTCACACTGCAAAACCAGATGTGATCACAAGGTTGAGAACACCCAGTCAGGCAGAGGCAGAGCTCAGCTCTAACTCATCCCTTGTGATTATCATATTTGTTGCTGACTCTCATTGTTCTCTACAGCTCCCTGAAAGGAAGTTGGACTGTGATGTGTGTTGGTCTTTTCACCCTTGTATCAGGAGAGAGAATGAGAGGAAAGCAACCTTGAGCTTTGCTGGAAGGAGGAAAGCAATTCTTGAGTCAGTAACCTTCAGCTTTGGTGCCAAAAGCTACACCAGTGCTGGCCAGGACCACCACCAAGCAGGAGCTATGGCCCAGTAAGAGTTACTCAACATTCAGATGGTACATGAGACCACGATGTACTTGTGATTCACCCCAGCCTGATCCCATGAGCCAAACACTCCTGCAGGGATGGAACACAGGAGATGTGCTCACCTTGAGCAGGCTAAAGGCACAACTAGGCTGTGAGATAAGCTAAGGCAAGTGGTAGTGACTGGGCCATCATCCTCCCACTGCTGATGTCAGTCAGCTCACCAGTGTAAACCTCTCCTTTGCAGAAGATGTGTGCAGGTTCTGACTGCCATGTAGCAGGTTGTGCAAGGCTACAAGTCAGAGCACCGGCACGGATGCTTTCCAGAGCTGCTGGCTTGCATATGCAAGTTACTGGCAGCATCTCACACTCCCCATCCACTGTGGAATATCAAATTACACAGGTGTGGTCTGCTGGAGGAATAAATGAATAAGTAAATCTCACTTGGCAGTGCCCATACATGTGTTGAACATCTCCACTGTCAAACTGCCTTCAGAAGCTTAGTTTGCCATAGGTTTTTCTCTACTTGGCAAAACATCTCCAGTCAACAGCACAGCCAGGAGATGTTTTACTACTTAAGACCTTTCTTGAAAGCTGCATTCTAATTTTCTACTCCAGACTTCTTCATTAAGCACAGAATGATAGAGATTGGAAGAGACCTCTCTGCAGATCAAGTCCAACACCCCTGCCAAAGCAGGATCACCAGGGCAGGGAACACAGCCACACATCCAGACAGGTCTGGAAAGTGTCTGAGGAAGGAGGCTCCACAACCTCTCTGGACAGCCTGCTCCAGTGCTCCAGCACTCTCATAGTAAGGAAGTTTTTACTCAGGTTGAGATGGAACTTCCTGGGTTCCAGTTTGTATCCACTGCCACTTGTCCTATTAGAGGATACCACTGAAAGAGCCTGGCCCCTTCTTGACACTCACCCTTCAGATAGTCACAAGTATTAATGAGATCCCCTCTCAGCCTTCTCTGCTGAACAGCCCCAGGGCTCTCAGCCTTTCCCCTTCCAGTCCCTTCAGCTTCCTCGTAGCCTCTGTTGGACACTCTCTAGTATATCCCTGTTTCTAGTATACCTCTCTCTGATAGATCTCTTGAAAAGGGGAGCCCAGGACTGGACACAATACTGCAGATGTGGTCTCACCAGGGCAGAGGAGAGGGGAAGGAGAACCTCCCTTGACCTGCTGACAACACTCTTCTTAATGCACTCCATTGGCCTTCTTGGCCACAAAGACACCTTGCTATCCTCTGGAGAACTTACTGTGCACCAGCACTCCAAGATCTTCCTCCATAAGGCTGCCTCCCAGCAGGTCCATCCCTCCCCTGTACTGCTGCAGGGGGTGATTCCTCCCCAGGTACAGGACTCTACACTTAACTCTTGTTGAACATCATGATATTCTCCTCTGCCCAGCTCTCCAGCCTATCCAGATCTCCCTGATGGGGCATCAGCCACTCTTTCTAGTTCAGTAACAGCAGCAACCTTGCTGGAGGTCCATTTTATCCCCTCACCCAGGACTTAAAAGTCTGTTATTCAGTGTCCTAGAGGGCACCTGCACTGCTCCCTGCACACAGCTCTGTGGTTTGGTAGAATGCCACAGATTTCACCTGTCATGTCCCATAAAAGAGGGAGTTTTGCATTTCTACAGAGCCAAGCTTCAGAGGTTCCAGAGCCACTATCACAATCTCTAACTTGGCAAGCATACAGATCCCTTTTCTTTCCCTTTCCACTCATACTTCCTCCATTCCTTCCTCTTTTTCCTCAATTCAAAAGCAGTATCTCACAGAGAACCTTGAGCTCTTCTCCAACCAAAACCATTCTACCATGCTCAAGTCCAATCTTTCTCTAACTGTCCCTCAATATCACATCTCTGCCACTTTGAACACCCCCAAGGATGGGGATTCAACCACCCAACTGAGGAGCCTGTTGTATGGTTGAGAAGCCTTTCACTCAAGAAGTTGTTTTTAACATTCAACCTTAATCTGCCTAGGTTCAACTTGATGCCATTTCTTCTTGTCCTATCACTTGCTACTAGGGAGAAAAAAAACAACCCCCCCACCTCACTCCAACCCCCTTTCAGGAGTTGTAGAGAGTGAAGAGATCTTCCCTCTGCCTCCTTTTCTCCAAACTGAACATCCACAGTTCCCTCAGCTACTCCTCATCAGCCCTGGTCTCCAGACACTTCATCAGCTTCATTGCTCTTCCCTGGATACACTCCAACAACTCAATAACTTTCTTGTAATAAGGACCCCAAAACTGCACCCAATGCTCAAACTGTGGCCTCACCAGTGCTGGTAGAGGGGAAACAGGCTACAAAGCTACTGCAATTGAAATGAAAAGCATAAGGAAAGATCAGTGAAAAGGTGCAAAAAGAATGGAGAAGATGCTCAACGTTTGTGCTGCTATCACCTTCAAAGAGACAAATGAGAAACTATCTAAGTCAAAACGAAAGGTAGATGAGATGTGGTGCTGAGGGACATGGTTTAGTGGTGACCTGACAGCGCTAGAGTAAGAGCTGAACTTGTTCTCGAAGGTCTCTACCAACTCAAACAGTTCTGTGATTCTGAGATTTCTGCTATAGCTGAAGAGGCAACAGCAGAGGTGGAGAGCCCCCCGAGCAATAAGCCAGCTAACTGAATCTCAAGTTGCTGTCTCTAGCTGGCCTGGCCCTGCTGTTATTTCTGGCAAGCAGGAGCAGAGCTGCAGCAGTGCAGTGGCTGGAGGACCGCCTGGCAATGATGATATTAAAGCCCTGTTGTTCTAATTATTCTCAGTGTGCAAGCTGGTTCTCTCCTCAGTCTCCCTGCCTAAAAGCAGCTGGGCTTCCTTCATCCCAGCAAAGCAGAGCATGAAGACAGGAGTCACCTTTTGTTCCTCTTTCTCCTTCAGCAGGCCACCAAACACAAGGTTGGGTAAGGGGAGGAACAAAGTCACAAAGCAAAGTACTTCACCTCCTATGAATCCTAAAAACCAGTTCTGAAGCTTCACCTGCAGCACTGTGACAGGATAAAGACAATGGCACAGTCCTGGAGCTCAGTGAGGAAAGCAGACAGGCTGACTCGTGAGCAGAGGAGTCACCCAGACAAGCAAGATGACAAGTTAATGGATGCAACAAAACACTCTGTGACACAGCACTCTGACAGATTCAAAACACTTCCACACACAGAACAACATAATCCAGGCTACCAGGGTGCCTGTCTCTAATAACTCCTGAGCTTTGATCAGAGCTTCCCCTCCCAAAGACAAAAAAAATAGTTCTACATCCTGTGCTGGGTTATCTTTTACCTCATATCTTATACTTCCATCCATACTCCATTTTTAACTCAGTCTGGAATTTGCCTGCACCAGTCTGGTCCATGGTTTCATGGGGGTAAGGGTGTCAGTGGAGTTGTTTCAGAGAGGATGTTTTAGCAGCACAGAAAACACAAAAGACTATTAAAGAGACAGCTCTGGCACCTGAGCTTCATATAACCCTCATCTTTCAAGTGGACCTGGAAGGGACTGATGCCCCTTATTGGGCAGCACCCAGGAACTCCACCTCAAAATGAGGAAAAACTTCTTTACTGTGAGGGTGTTGGAGCCCTGGAGTAGGCTGCCTAGAGAGGTTGTGGAGTCTTCCTCTCTGGAGAGATTCCAAACCCACACCTGGGCACTGTAATCCCTGGGCAAGCTGCTCTGTGTGTGCCCTGCTTTACAATCAGAATCACAGAATTAACCAGGTTGGAAAACACCTCTTGGATCATGGAGTCCAACCTATTGCCTAACCCTTCTAATTAACTAACCCATGGCACTAAGTGCCTCATGCAGCC
Organism: Tricholaema leucomelas; assembly: GCA_013400475.1. Taxonomy (NCBI): domain Eukaryota; kingdom Metazoa; phylum Chordata; class Aves; order Piciformes; family Lybiidae; genus Tricholaema lacrymosa; species Tricholaema leucomelas. The sequence continues at coordinate 57,647 of WAAF01019268.1, forward strand.
TCCTCTTAAACACCTCCAGGGATGGAGACTCCACCACCTCCCCGGGCAGCCCATTCCAATGCCAATCGCTCTTGCTCTGAAAAACTACTTCCTAACATCCAGCCTGAACCTGCCCTGCTGCAGCTTGAGCCTCTGTCCTCTTGTTCTGTCCCTCACCGCCTGGCAGAAGAGACCAACCCCACCTGGCTACAGCCTCCCTTCAGGTAGTTGTAGACAGCAATGAGGTCTGCCCTGAGCTTCCTCCTCTCCAGGCTAAACAACCCCAGCTCCCTCAGCCTCTCCTTATAGGGCTGTGCTCCAGCCCCCTCCCCTGCTTTAAAATCATAGGATCAACCAGGTTGGAAGAGAGCTCCAAGATCATCCAGTCCAACCTAGCACCCAGCCCTAGCCAATCAACGAGACCATGACACTAAGTGCCCCATCCAGGCTTTTCTTGAANTGTTGGTGCCCTTCTCTGGACACGTTCAAGCAC
>WAAF01019269.1:0-32034 GCA_013400475.1 Tricholaema leucomelas
CTTCCTCCTTTAGTTCAGCCACCATGAGTAGTGCACCCTCAGTAAGTTTGCAGATGGCAATACTGTGGGTGGTAGCAGAGTTGATCTGGAGAGTAGGCACAGCTCTGCAAAGGCACCTGACCAGGCTGGATCTGTGGGCTGAGGTCAGTTGTATGAAGTTCAACAAAGCCAAGTGCTGTGTCTTGCTCTTGGGCCACAACAACCCCATGAAAGCTCCAGGCTTGGAAAAGATTAGCTGGAAAATAGCCAGGCAGAAAAGACCTGGGGGTGCTGGTTGATAACTAGCAGAACAGGAGCCAGGGTGTGCCCAGGTGGCAAGGAATGCCAGCAGCAGCTTTGCCTGGATGAGCAATGGTGTGGCCAGCAGGATAGGGCAGTGATTGTGCCCCTGTACTCTCTACCTTGAATCCTGGGTTCAGTTTTGGACACCTCATTCTGAGAAGGACATGGAGGGACCGGAGCAGGTCCAGAGAAGGGCAACAAAGCTGAAGAAGGGTCTGGAAGATAAAGGTAGGGGAGGAGCAGCAGAGGGAGCTGGGGGGATTTAGTGTGGAGGAGAGAATGCTGAAGGGAGACCTTTGCTCTGTACAGCTCCCTGAGAGGAGACTGGTGCCCGGTGGGGGTGGTCTCTTCTCCCTAGACTCAGGTGAGAGAAGGATAGGCAATGGCCTGAAATTGTGCCAGGGGAGGCTTAGGTTGGAGATGAGGAAAAAATTCTTTGCTGCAGGAGTGGTCAAGGATTGGCAGAGGCTGCTCAGGTAGGCAGTGGAGTCTCCATGCCTGGAGGTGTTCCAGAACTTGAGGTTTAATGGCCATGGTCGTGTTGGGTCAGTGGTTGGAATGGATGATCTTAGAGGGCTTTTCCAACTCAAACTGCTCCGTGATTCTCTAAGACCCAAGACTTGGAAAGGAACAATGGCAGAAGTTTGTTTTCGTAAATTCTTAACTGGGCAGACTTTTCTATACTCACTGCTTGAAGCTGTCCTTGGATCAATGCTTGTTACAGCTTCTCTATGCTGCAGTCCACATATGCTCAGTAAAACTTGTGCTCTGTAGTGCCTCATGTTGGATTGTGAGACCTCTGATGGATCTGATCAAGAAAACTTGACCTGAAGGAGTGGAGTTTCAGAGACCTGGACCTAGGTGAAGGTGCTGGTTCTGATGCACCTGTGTTCATTTGTTTTTTGAGGTGTAGGATGTGACAAAGAATAAAAATGTGATGAGTCCTCTGGCCAGTTGTGGCAGAGAGATTTGTTTTTCTAGTACATTAACAGTGTCTGGTTGTTATCTGAGTGTGTTTTTTTTCTTCTAGTTGGGTCATGGTAAATAGATTTCTTGTTTTCTTTCTGAAGACATTTGTGCAGATGACACCAAGCTGGATGGCTGTGTCCATCTGCTAGAAGGTAGGAGAGCTTTACAGCAGGATCTGGACAGGTGAGGCTAATGGGCCAAGGCTCGTTGGATGAAGTTCAACAAGGCCAAATGCCAGGTCCTGCACCTGGGTCACAACAACCCCATGGTGAGACACAGTCTTGGGGATGTGTGGCTGCACAGCTGTGCAGCTAGGAGAGGGACCTGGGGGTGTTGGTTGGCAGTCACTGAGCATGACCAGCAGTGCCAAGATGGCCAAGAATGCCACTGGCATCCTGGCTTGGATGAGAAGCAGGGTGGGCAGCAGGGACAGGAGAGGATCATCCCCTCCTTATCCTCAGCACTGGGGAGGCCAAGCCTTGAATGGTGTGTTCAGCTCTGGGCCCCTCACTGCAGGAAGGACACTGAGGGGCTGCAACCTGTCCAGAGCAGGGCAGTGAGGTTGGAGAAGGGCCTGGAGCAGCTGGGGGTGAGGAGGGGCTGAGGGAGCTGGGGCTGTGCAGGCTGCAGAAGAGGAGACTGAGGGCAGAGCTCATTGCTCTCTGCAGCTCCCTACAGGGAGGTTGGGGTGAGAAAGGGGCAGCCTCTGCTCCTTGGTGGCAAGGGACAAGAGCAGAAGCAGTGGTTCCAAGCTGCCCCAGGAGAGGCTCAGGCTGGACATGAGGAAATATTTCTGCACTGGAAGGGTTCTCAGACACTGGCACAGGCTGCCCAGGGCAGTGCTGCAGTCCCCATCCCTGGGGGTGTCTGAGCATCTGTGGCCCTGCTGCTTAGGGCCATGGTTTGGTGCTGAGCCTGCAGTGCTGGGTGGAGGCTTGGACTGGCTGAGCCTGGAGGGCTCTGCCAACTGGATGTGTTCTGTCATTCTGTGACTGCAGCATCCTGAGTTTTGATTGTTTTGTGCTCAGCAATTTCAGAGCCTTATATTCAGATTGTTTTTTTCCACAGCCTCTATGTAGTGGCAGAGCTCTGAAGGTCTGTGGGTCCTTATAGGTAGAGATTTTACCAACAACGTTTCCAATTTTTGGTTTGAGGCATGAGTTCATTCAGCTGGCTGTGCTGCTCGCCTTAGGGCAGTGATCTTTCACTAAAAGAAGTGGCACCCTTGGTCAGTCTGTTATAGTGCAGCAGTGTTTTGGCTTGCTGTGCCGTGCCTGATTGGCATGAGTTGGAGGCTAGGTTCATGGGCTGCTGGGTTCAGATGGTGATGTGCTCTGAGGTCTTTGCTTGTAAATGCTGAAGTAATTTCAATTTTTCAGATTTTCTTAAATGATTACTGGGTGCTGCAGTGAGCCAGATCCATTTCCTGGTTCAGGAAAGCAATTGCAGCCCACTCAGGAATGCTAGAAATTGTTAGAGAAGAGTCCAAGTGGGATGTTTGCAGATAAGCAGCATGCAAAGGTTAGCTGCACTGCTGTTGTGCCTGGGGGTAATAGAATCGCAGAATGTGTCAGGTGGTAGGCACCCTTGGGGATCATCTTGTCCAACCTCACTGCACTCAGCAGGGACATCTCCAACTAGATCAGGTTGCTCAGAGCCCCAGAAAGTTTGACCTTGAATGTCTGTAGGGATGGAGCCTCCACTATCTCTCCGAGCAACCCATTCCAGCATCTCGCCACTCCCTGTCGCGGAGGGGGATTCTGCCACCTATGCCAATTGTGGCAGAGGGGAGAAATTAATTGGTGCAAGATAATATTCTATAAAAATATATATTTATTAACTTCAATATTCTGAACTCTGCCACCCCTAACCACTGAATTTTGATATTAATATGGATCTACATGGTTATGAAAGACATTTTAGGAATAATATCAAACAGTAACTTGTTAATAACTAGCATGCATTCAAACTATAAACAGAGAGAGATTTCCCCGCGGCAAAACCTGCTTGGGGTCAATGTGCTTCTTGCCCAGTAGGTGGCCTGAAAGCTCTTTCTGCTCTATGGCAGGAGGCAGTAGAAATTACAGAGGCATTAAAGCATTTACAAATTCTGATTAATTGTCAATCACCCTCTGGGGCTACGTCACAGCCTATGCAAGTGGCCAATCTTCAGGTGCTCTGCCTGTGTACTTTGAGGCTGGAATTCTCCTGGCTTCAGGGGAAAGGAGGATCTTCACAGCTTCTGGGGAAAGAATAGTCTCTGACCTTGTTCTCCTGGTGAAGGATGCAGTCTCTGCCCTTGTCTCCTGGCTTCTTCTGGATGCTCCGTCCAGAGATTCGTAGGCAGGACCTCAGGTGCAGAAGGAGTACGATGCCATGCAGTCTGAGCACGGTCTCACGCTGGCCAGCAGGCCGATCGCATGCAGACAAGAGGGATCTGCTCCTGGTGACTCAGCGGCAGGGGCGCGCACCAGGCAATAATAAGGCAGCGAGCGTGCAATAGGGTACATGGCTGCATGGGAGACTATGGGAGATTCTGTCTCCATAATAACAGCAAAGCAAACAGGCATGCAGGCAGGCATAAACAAAAGGAGTGCTGGTGAGTCTAAGCCTAATAATGAGCGAGTGCGTGAGCAATGCAGGGGAGTCTAAGCACATTGTTTACCTGTTACCCAGACTAGACTCAACCAGCTGGAAGTTAAAAAATGGAGCTATATTTACAGCTTAGCACAATACACAAGCGTGTATGCACAAATACATACAGTTCTATAAAAGTTGAAAGTAATACAGAAACACAATACCTCTCTCAGAAACAGAGTCCCCAGGAGGGCTCCTGACCCAATCCACCCTTCCCCCTCCCTCCTTCCCTCCCTTCAGAAATAACCTGATCAGCCCAGGTATATCTCACGTGGTAAATCTGGAGATCTGAGGTGAGATGTCAAAAAAAGATGACAAGGAAGTTAGAGGAAAAAGGGTTAGATCGGATTAGAGTTAGGGCAGTCAGCCACAGAGACCAGACTACCAGAAAGAAGATGCAGTCAGCAGTGAGAGCTCAGCAGTGTGTGAGCAGTGTCTTATCTATGTTTTGGCTAGTCGCATTTCTCAGCAGAAGAATAGGTAATATAGGGTGTGTGTTGTTTTTTATTCTTTCTTCTCACAGATCTCAGTAAAATGTTTCAGTTAGTCTCAAACCAGCATATAAGGGTGAAAAAAACCTAAAAACATTTCAGACTTGGTCATTAAAAACTAAATTAAAAAATCAAATGGTAAGCTCCTGTTGAACAGTACCTCCCATTTGATCCTAGAGAAGACTGAAGCAAGTCCATGTCCAGAGTAGCGTAGGTGCTTATAAACTAGTGCTTAATCCCACCTTTGTCCTTTATTATAATTTGAGTTAAAGTTAGCTTTGTGTTTTGAATGTTCCTCTCAGGTGCAAGGCTATACATTCTGTTAGCATTAAAAACAAATGAGAAAAGAGGCCTTAGCTGCTGTGGCTAGAAGTGCTTTTTTAAAATTAAAAACAGAAAAGCAACAAAAAATAGAGCAAACCTAACAGTTTACTGAAGCTGGTAGAATTAGCTGTTACTGCGTGACTTATTTAAGAAAAATGCCAGTCCTGCCAGCCCTTGGTGGGCAGTTCTGCACTCTCTAATGCAGTCTCACTGCGTTGAGGGCAGGCAGGGCACTGGGCCTTTTACCATAGGGATCTTTACAGACTGAGAAAATGTAGAAAGAGTAGTTTGTGCTTCAGGAATGGAATTGTGGAGTTGGAAAATGGTTTGGGTTAGAAGGTGTCTTAAAGATCATCCAGTTCGAACCCCTTTGCCATGGCCAAGGACACCTCCCACCAGCCCAGGTTGCACAAGGCCCTGTCCTACCTGCCTTTGAACACCTCCAAGGAGGGGACATCCAAAGCCCTGAGCACCCTCACTGTCAAGAACTTCTTCCTTGTCTACAGTCTCGATCTGTCATCTTCCAGCTTTAATGTGCTGCCTCTGGTCCTGTCACTCTCAGCCCTTGCAGAAAGTGGTGCTAAAATACAAAACACAAGCCACAGTCCAGTTGCTGCAGTCAGATAAGCCCTGGCTTGGTATGTGCCTTACAACAGCTGGTGGTGGATTGCAGCTGCCTGAGGGTTAGAGCCATTTCTTGGTGAATAATTTTGTCTGACACTTTCCTGTTGCACTGTTGCTGAGCAGACCCTCTGTTGCCAGGCTTCTGGTTTGGTGGTGATCAGGGTTTGTTTGCTGGGCTGGTTTTCTGCCTTTGCCTTTACCTGATGAATAAACAGAAGGCTTCTCCTCCTCCAGGGCTGAAGCCAGAACTCGCGGTTTCTGATAAGCCAGAAGGCAGATAGTTTGCACAAACCTTCCTTGTAGGAACCATGCATGGCAGAGATGTGTTTGCTTTCATCTCTTTTGCCCTACACTTTTTTTTTTTTTTAAAGGAAGGGGGCAAGAAAACAAAACTTCTCCTTTCCCGTACAGAATTCTGGGGCTGAGGGAAGATGTGCCTTTTTCCCCTCCTTTGAGTCTTACCTCTCTGTCTTGTTGCCTCTTGAGTAGTGCTAAGTGGAGAATGAACTAGCAGATACATGTCCATTGAAGCCTAGGTGGTGGTAGGTAGAGAGTAAGAACTTCAGTCTAGGGATTTGCTGTGTGTACCAGGTACGAGTGATTGGAGTATTTCACAAAAGTGGGGAATGAATCTGCGGTGTTTTGAACCAAGGCTTAATTCTTCCAAAGTTGCTTCAAAACCAGACAGAGTGAGTGAATGTTCCAGACCAATCTAGACAAGTTCCACATTAACAGTTGTTCAGTCCTCTGCTAGAGGAAGTATGAGCACCTGAATATAGTTTTCCAGGCTTTGTGTTGAACTCTAAGGCCTGATGTTTTGTTTGGTTGATGTAATTCAGCCACTGAACTGCTGTTGAAATGACCACCAGAACTTGCCATTTTTCCCCTGCATGATTACTTTTCTAATTGTACTTGCTTCTTGAAAACGTGAGGTAATTAAAGAGGCAGATACCTCTCCCAGATGCTTATCTGCAGTGATTTGAGTGAAAAAGCAATTCGCTGATGAAGTCCATCTCTAACTATGACACAGGAGTAATTCCTGATACTTCTGTATTAATGACCTGCCATTAGATGGGATCAAAGATTGAGTGACAAGTGTGATTTTATGGACATAAGTGGTGAATGTCTGACGGTCCTGACGCCTGTAAGGAATCAGCAATGTTGAGGATTGTCTGGGAGCTTGTCTCCCTGTAGTAAGGCAAATGCTTCTGTGCCAGAGATTTAATAGAAAAAAAAAATCTCAACATTTTGAAATATTTGGCTTCTTTATAAAGATATTTTATTAGGAAACAAAAGAACTTGGACAGTTTTAGTGAGTGGCACAGGGAAGAGGTGTGTGAGGTTGTTTGGTGCCTGTTGCTGTCACCACCAGGCAGAAATCTTCTGTTCTCCTCTTGACAGTTCTCTTTAGGAAGACCGTTTGCTGGTCAGATTCCTCTTTCTGTGTGGTAGAAGGCTCCTGCCCAAGTGAGTGCAGTGTAGTTGGCAGAGTGCCTGGGGCAAGCTGGGCAGAGGAGGAGCACTGAGTAGTTTGGCAGCTCCTGTTATTTCAGCTCCATGAAAGGTAATTTAGTTTTCATGTAATGGGGAAAATGCACATCTTGAAAAACCCATCTGACAGAAACATTTAGAGTTGTGCTGTAGCAGTCTGTCATAGTCAGGAGTTTAAATAAGATGAAAAGTATGAGGAGATAATTGTGTGGATAACTTGGCTGCTATTGCTCTGTCCTCTTCCAACTCTCAACCAATCTTTTCTTTTATCAAGTTAAACTGGCTGCATTCCATGGCTGGCAAATACCTGTGTTTGTTTGTGCGTTCCCAAAACAGGAATTGGGTGATTCAGGTTGGTGAAGATGCATTAGATGAAATTGCAGATGGTGTGGGGAGACTGGGATTCTGCTTGAAATATCTGGGAGTCTGTGCAGAGCTGGTTTTTCATTGCTGAATTTGCTGTGAGGCTTCCAGGCTTTAGCCAGCAACTTCTGCTTCTACTGATACTGTGAATTCCCTGCCTAGATAACTGGATATTGAAGTATATGAGGCTAAATGGAGATCTAATGGGAAACCTCTCAGAAGAAATGGGAACATCAGTGAGTATTGGCTAGTTAACCAAAATCACTTATGCTGAAGTGTAGAAAATGAGTTTTGAGATGTCTTGGTGTCTGAGCACTCCCCTGTAAAAGCACTGATCCCAACAAGGAACCCCTGGCATCAAAATGTTACTTTTAATAGTAGGAATGCTGTGTAGCAGGAGAAACCTTGGATTCTGAAAAAAGCAAATGCTGTTGCCGCAGTTTCCATGCTGGAAAGCAGAGAGCAGTGACTTCCAGATTGCTGCCTTCTGTCCTGATAACAACAGTGGAAATGCAAATAGAATCCTGAGAGACTGGAGCATCAAACAGGACAAAAATGACAATCTGGAGTTAAGGAGGATTTTCTTCAGTGGCACCTGTGTGTTGTGGTGGCCTTCCAGGGGTTGTCAGACATCTGCATTCACTCATGGATCCTGCTCAAGTGGATGAGGTCTTACTATTTTTAGGAGTAAAGGAGAGGACCGCCTCTGCTATGAGGATAGTCGGAGCGAACTGGGGTGGTTGTTCAAAATGGAGAAGAGAAGACTCTGGGGGACCATAGAGATGCCTTCCAATACCTGAAGAGAACCTGCAGGAAAGCTGCAGAGGGACATTTTACAAGTGTCCACTGATAGGACAAGAGGAAATGGATTTCGGTTGCAGGAGAATAGGTCTGAGGAAGAAATTCTTCACTATGAGGGTGGCAAGACACCGGAATGGTTTGTCTGGAGAGGTTGTGGATACCCCCTCCCTAGAGATGTTCAGGGGCAGGTTGGATGGGACTATTACCTGAGCTAGTTGAGAAGTGTCTCTGCCCATACAGGGAGGTTGGAGTAGATGATCTCTGAGGTCTCTTCCTGCCTGAGCCATTCTATGATGATTCTCTGATTTGCGCAGAACTTGATCTCTATCATCTTTGCCAACTCGTGGCAGACAGGAGAGGTGCCTGAGGGCTGGAGGAGAGCCAACATCACTCCAGTCTTCAGAAAGGGCAATAAAGAGGTTCCAGGGAACTATAAACCAGTCAGCCTCACCTCCATCCCCAGAAAAATGATGGAGTGGTTCCTTCTGGAGGGCATCTCAAGGCACTTGGAAGAGAGGATTATCAGGAGTACTCATCATGGATTTACCAAGGGGAAGTCATGCTTGACTAACCTGATAGCATTCTATGATGCCATAACTGAATGGGTAGACTCAGGGAGAGCAGTGGATGTAGTCTGCATTGACCTTATCAAGACCTTTGACACTGTCTCCCATGATATTCTAATAAGCAAGCTCAGGAAGCATGGGATGGAGGAGCAGTGAGGTGGATTAGGAACTGGTTACAAGATAGAGTTCAAAGAGTGGCGATCAATGATGTTAAGTCCAGCTGGAGAGCTGTGACCAGTGGAGTCCCCCAGGGGATCAGTGCTGGGTCCAGTCCTGTTCAACATCTTCATCAATGACATTGATGAGGGCACAGACAGAGTCTCCAAGTTTGCTGATGTGGTGTATTAAGAAGAGCGTGTCCAGCAGATCAAGGGAGGTTTCTTCCTCCTCTACTCTGCCATAGTGAAGCCTCATCTTGAATAGTGCCTTCAGTTTTGGGCTCCCTAGTTTAAGAGGGACAGGGATCTGCTGGAGAGGGTCCAGTGGAGGGCTACAAGGATGATGAGGGGACTGGAGGGCATGACTTACGAGGAGAGATTGAGGGACCTGGGGCTGCTTAGTCTGGAGAAGAGAAGACTGAGAGGGAATTTATTAAATGTTTATAAACATCTGAGGGCTGGTCAGGAGCTGGGGGACAGGCTCTGCTCACTGCTCCCTAGGATAGGACAAGGAGCAATGGGTGTAAGGGGCAGCACAAGAGGTTCCCCTCAACACAAGGGGGAACTTCTTTACTGTAAGGGTCACAGAGCACTGGAACAGAGAGTTTGGTCTGTGCCAATGTCTGAAAACCCTTCCAGTGCAGAAATATTTCCTCATGTCCAGACTGAGCCTCCCCTGGGGCAGCTTGGAACCGTTGTCTCTGCTCCTGTCCCTTGGCACCAAGGAGCAGAGGCTGCCCCCTCCTCACCCCAACCTCCCTGTAAGGAGGTGCAGAGAGCACTGAGCTCTGCCCTCAATCTCCTCTTCTGCAGCCTGCACACCCCCAGCTCCCTCAGTCCCTCCTCATCCCCAGCTGCTCCAGGCCCTTCTCCAGCCTTGCTGTGGGGAAATGGACATGATCTTGTTGAAGTCTCTTGCAGTTGGAGTTCTCCCTAGAATCTGGCCTTTGCAGGTGGGGAGGGAATGGGCAGCAGCAGAAGCGATATAAAAACCTTTGGATAAGTGCCGCAACTAGAAGCTGGATTCTTACTGATACTGAATTTTGAGTTATTACTATTTCAGATTGGGGTTTAGATATTTATTCATCGCGGTTTATCTTAGGGATGTTGGGGCAGAAACCAAGCTGTATTTTTGCTTCATTACATCAGCTTGCTATTGTCCTGGATCCCCACACTTTAGGTTTACCAACAAACTAGGCAAAAACTGGCAACAAGCAGATCGAGGGCACTTCGGGGTTGTGATTTCAGACGGGGAATGTCATTGAGTTAGAATCTAGTAAATGCAGCAGAGTGGAGTTGTGGTAATAAAAAATGGCACTGGCTCTCCAGAAGTGTTCCTGGGTGACATCTGGCCACAGCATCTTTAGGAGAAAGTCTCAGCCTGGTGACGGTGGTCAGTTGAACTGGACTTGGCACCTCTCTTGGAGTTACTGAATTGCTGACTTGTTCAAACAGGAGGAAATACTCTTTTCAGAAGGAGTCTGAAACTGTGTGCCATAGAATTGGTGCTTTGTGGCTCAGGAGAAGGACTAATCTGCTTGCAGATTTTGGGATTCACACACTTCTAATTTAGAGATGGACTGTATGTGTGTTGATGGTGTTGGATGGGAAGGAGCCAGATGATCAAGTCAGAAGACACTGTAGAATAATAGAATGACGTTTGGGTTGCAAGTGACCTTTAAAAATCGTCCAGTCCAACCCCACTGCTGTGGGCAGGGACATCTTCCACTAGGCTGGGTTGCTGAAAGCCCCATCCAAACTGTTTGTGAACGCGTCTGGGGATGGGCCATGCATAATTCCCCTGGGTGACCTGTTTCCAGGGATGGCTAAGAGCACTCTTCTCAGTTGTTGGATAATGCTTCTGGCCTTGGCCCTGCCAGGGTTTGTGACCACTGGGGCACGTGGCTTCAGTAGAAGATGTTCAACTAAAGACCTGCCCCAGAGAGGCAGACTGAAGGTGTGCCCTGCAGTGGACTTGATGGGCACACTTGAGGAAAAGGCAGTGCAAATGGCACTACAGGTGATGAGCTCTGCTCTCTCTATCCTAGTGCTCTCTTCCTTAGGACTCTCCTTAAATAGTGACTTCCAGGGCTGCTGCTCTGTGTGTTGCTGTAAAGCCTGGTCTTTCTATGGCCCTACAGTTTATTTTTAATTCACCTTTTGGCATTTGCATGGCAGCTGATGACAGCTCATGAAGATCATCCTTCTGGTGTGCTTGTGAAGATGCTCTTAATCATTTCAGCAGTAGCTGGAGCTTTGCATCTCTGTACAGCTGATGGCTATAGACTCTTTGCAATAGAGAACAACTTGCAATATCTCTGGTATTATCCTGCGACAGTGATCACTCCATGAAAAGATGATATGTGCGCTCTGTGGTGACTTGTGTGTCCCTGAAAATGTGCCACTGGCCTGCAGGAAGCACAGGAAGTCAAGCACTGTGTTTCAGTTCAGGTAGTGTCAGATCAGTAACATGCCAGGAGACTCTAATAATATGGGAAATTGTGACCACTTGTGTGTAAGAAGGAGGAGTTTGAGCAAACATGGAGAATGGTCTGGGATGATTTCAGTATTCATTGGATGGGAGGATACAAGAGTTTGAGCCCAGCCTGTGGAACAGATTGTTGTTGTGTGTAGGAAGTGTCTTCTAACACCTGGCAAAGTGACATAAGAACACTTAAGAAGTGGACACAAAACCAATTACAGATTGTGGCAGAGGACACTAAATTGGGTGGCAGAGCTGATCTGCTGGAGGGTAGGGTGGCTCTGCAAAGTCTAGGAGCTGGCCAGCAGTAATCCATGAAAGCAGGAGCTCCAAAGGCTTCAAAATGTTTACAGGCCATAGGATTTGGACCCATGCTGTGATTTCTTGTCTTTGGAAATCTTGTGTATAAGTGCTTCAGCAAGGAAACCTGGAAAATGGAGACAGGAGGCAAGTGGAGGTGGTATATAGGTGATCTGTCTGATCTTCTGCCATGGTGAGGTGAAATGCTGAAGGTATTCAGTCTGGTTTTGAACAGCCGGGTAGGTTTTTTGGGTGTCGTGTGAGGTTTTTGTTGTGTTTTGGGTGGGATTTGGTTTGTTGGGTGGCTGGTTGGTTTGTATGACAGGACCAAATTTTACATTTGCCAGCAGCAGAACATTTTACCAGCTCCTTCATGAGAGCCTTCTAAGTGGGAGGAAGCTGCTGCTGTGCTGCCCCTCATAAGCTAAATCTCTGCTTTCTTAGCCTTTGCTCAAGGGCCATTCTTCTAAATCCTGTGGATTTCTCCCCAGAATGTTTGTGCTTTGCTTACTGTGGTGTTCAGCTTTGGCTGCAGAGGTCCCGGATGGGGCCTCAGGGCTGAGTTGTGAAGACTTCATTCCCATTCTTCCCTCAGGCTGTACTGCTGTGTACACTAGAAGCTAGAGTAAGCCAGCAGTGCTGCCAGAATTAGCCAGTGTAAACATATGTGTAGCTGATGTGAGCAGTGTTGGGAAGCAGGGCTGTGTAAGAACTGTTAACTTACTGTTTGTGTGCAGTGCTGAATCTCTGGCATGGTTTTGCAGGGACTTCCCTGCTGCTCACAGCTGGGAGGGAGCGTGTGACTGGTAGCCAAAAGTCTGTGGCTCTGGCTTTACAAAGACTGGGCAGTCTCTGTAAGCCAGATGGATGTGGTGTGGGCAGACCTGGCTGTCATTTCACATTTTATTGTGGAGTGGCCAAGTTATTGTAAGCCTTGGCAACGCTGAAGTGGCCTCAGGTAGGGTGTTTGAGCCAGAGAGCCAGTGCTCTTGGATCTGTCCAAGTGTCTCAAGCAGCTTATCTCAGTCTTCAGAGTTCATGCTCAGTTTCAGTCAGCCAAGTAGACTTCTGTATCCCATCATAGGCGTCTGCCTTGATGACAGGACAGGGTTTCTTCATATCCAGCAACACTGAGTTTGAATACTGTAAGCCAACCCTTAGAAGCACTGCAGCAGTGAGGCAGGATGATAGACCAGGGTGCCTGGCATATGCTGGCCTAAATTGTTCTTGGGTCAAAGAGATTTGGTAAGTATTGATTCTTTCTTTAACGAAAAACAAATTGGATAATCTCCAACTGGAGAAGTGCATTGTCTGAAGACAATGTTTCAAACTTCTAAAGTATGAAGTCAGTATTTATTTGGTATTAATTACAAGCTGGATTGTGGGAGACATGGTGCAAATCCATCTTGCAGAGATGTGCATATATCAAGCAGTGAATCTTTAGAGCTGTGTTATTTACAAGGTTTTTGTCTAGTCCAACCCTTTTAACAGCTAAGGAATTGAGCAGTTACTGATACCTCACTGGTGAGGGTAGCTCATGTATGAACCAGTGACCATTGCCTTTTCTATCATCTGGGGTGTTTGGGGTGGGTCTGTGGCGGAGGGGGAAATCTGCCCTTATCGCCCGTGTGTGGCGAAGGGGAGAAATTAACTAATGCGAGAGAATATTTATAAAAATGTATATATTTATTAAACTTCAATATTTGTCAACTCTCGCCACCCCCAACCACTGAACTTATAATATTAATATTTATTCGTACACAGTTATGAAGACATTAAGGGTATAATCACAAATGGCTAATAACTATAATACAATGACTAGCATAGGACTATTAACAGAGTTTTCCCCGTGGCTACTGCCGCTTGGGGTCTATATACTGTTTGCCCAGCAGAGTGGGCTGAAAGTTTTCTGCTCTGTGGCAGGCACAATAGGAATTAAAGAGATATTTACTCACTATTTTGACTAATTATAAATCACCCTCCGGGCTACGCCACAGCCTCTGTAAAGTGTCCAACTCCTTAGGGTCTTCGCCCGTGGACTCCAAGGCTGGAATACTCCCGGCTTCAGGGGTGATAGCCTCTCACCCGTAGCTGCTGGGTCCCTCCGGCGGCTGCGTCCAGGGAGCTCGTAGGCAGCACTTGCAGGTGCAGATGTGCAGACGAATAGGTCTGCTCCTGGTATCTCGTGGCTGTGGCACACACCAGGGAATAAGGCAATGGGCGTGCAGAGGGATGCACGGCTGCACGGGGAGTCTGAGCTCCGTAAAGGCAGGCTTGAGTGCATGCACCGGCGAGCGAAAGAGGAACGCTGCCACCTGAGTGCACCTCTATTTATGAACTGTGGGCCGAGATCGATGGTCTCATTGGCCACCAATAACCAATCGGGCTTGCAGTCAGCCAACCTTGCCATAATAGGCAAGGAGCCACAGGCCTGGACTTTCCAAACATGGGGCTCACATGGGCCTAGCACCCGGCAAGCGTGAGCTGAGCATGTGGGGGCTTCCACAACCTAAAGCCTGGGCAGGCCAGACTCCACGTGGCTCCAGGCCTGTTGTGCCTCTCTGTGCTGGCCATGTGCTCACCCCTGACTAAAAGCAGGAAAAACATGTCCAGGCAGAGCAAGGCATATGCGGGTCTGATTTTGGGCCTATGGGCCCTCCACGACAGGGTCAAGTGGGTGCCATTCCTTGGTGCATTTTATACCTGACAGTATTTGCACATTTGATGTGCAGATCTCAGCCCTGTCTGCACTGCCAAGGCAGCTGTGCAGGGGTGTTTGTGTGTGTGTCTAAAACAGGCTGTGCTGGGCTAGAGGGAGCAAACTGCTCATCTGTGCCATGGTGTATCAGTCCTGTGAAGGAGTCGCATGAACACCTTTGCATGGGGCTGCTCTGTGTTGGCCTTCACCTTCAGTCCTGCAGCAAAGAAACTCCAAAACTGGAGGTCTTGCAAAGAAGAGTCTCAGCATTTCTGCTGCGCAGTGTTAGTGGGGCAGGGGCATGGATTTAATCTGTGCTTACAATTCTAGACACGTTTTCAGAAGGTTTGTGCCTGTGCTGTGCCCTTCAGAATGTGAAACTGTCATGAATGTCAGCTAATAGCATTAGCTGTCTGTTCTTCCTGCTCCTAAAGAAAAGCTCTGTTGGAGCTAAGCCCTCTTCATTTTGGGTAGATGTGGGTGGGAAGGAGGTACCAACTTTGCATTTGAAATCGGAGAAATCTTCACATTCAGAAAATATTAAACCAAACTTGTGGGGTAATAAAAACTCTGGTTTTGGCTTTGACCCTTGGCATTATCGTTATTCCTCCAAGATTATTCCTGTTTTTTAGTTGTTATTTTAAAATTATTTAGAGGGCTGAGCTGGGAGTTTGGGACAGGTCACAAAGCTGCCAGTTGAAGAATAGTTTTTGGTGCCCTGTCCTAGTTCAGTGACTGCTCGGGGTTAGCAGGTCCCTTGCAGTAGCTGATTTCATGGCATGTTTGCAGATTACTTGTAACTAATAGTGCATGTGGCTGACATCTAAACCAGTGTCTTTGCATTTTTTTTTTTTGTGTGACTTCCCTACTAACCTGACTGAACCAACGTGCCCAAAGGGATTGGTAAATTGTCCACTGCTGATGGCAAAGCCTTCGCAGATCCGGAAGTGCTCCGAAGACTGACGTCGTCTGTCAGCTGTGCGCTGGACGAAGCCGCTGCGGCACTCACGCGGATGAGAGCAGAGAATAATCACAACGCAGGACAGGTGGACAAGTACGTACTGACTGCTGTGCACCCGCAGGCTCCCGGCCTTAGGACTCTGCTGTTTTGAACTGCAAATCTGGTGAATTTTGTACATAGTTCTTGGTCATGTATCTGCTCCACTGCTAGCAGAAGAGAAGCTGAGTTTCCAGGTGTAACTGTTGTCCTGTCAGGTTGTCGGCTTCCAAATGTGAAAGTACAAGAAAATGTTACTTCTAACCTTCTGCTCTTTTTCTGTACTAGAAAACTGATTCCTTTTTCAAAAAGGAGATAAATTCTTAGCTGTAGAAGAGGTGATTCTTTAAGTACTGCCCCAGCATACTTCACTGGAACTAATGCCTAAGGTTCGTTGTACAGCACACTGGTGCTTACAATCACTGATTTGTCCCAGCACACTGCTCAAGAACTTAAGGGGAAAAACTATATAATTTGATAAATGATAACTAATGAGGGTGGCATTTAATTCCCCTGAGGATTTGTCCTATATCCTCCTGCATTGGTAATTTCAAAGTACCTTTAGGAGTCCTGCAATGTGTTGCACTCTGACCAGTGATGCAGATGTTTGAGCTGAGCTGTTGGGATGATGTTCCTGCGTGTAGTGTTCATCTAGGATCAAAACATGAAAGTCTGAATGTCCTCTTGAAATGTAGACTTGGGATTTGCAAAGCAAAGTGCTTACAGTAAGAACAGTCCTGAGGTGTTGAGGACAGATTTAATAGAGAGATTGGACAGATGCAGTTTCATTTCCTAGCTACAGCTAGATAAATCACAGGTAGCTCAAAACAAGAGGAGATGAAAAGATACTGGGGAAGCATAAAAAGGAAGCATACAAAAGGTAGGAGCAGACCAGATGGCCCATGGGGAATATAGACACAAATCTCCAAGCATACAGGGATGTGGTTAAGAAGACCAAAGCCCACTTGGAGTCAAATCTGGCAAAGGGTATGAAAGAAAACGAGATAAACTAGTGTGAATGTATGACCTGCAAAAGGAGGGTGAAGGCCTTGCTCAGAATACGGCAGAGGCTGTGGAGGAGGGAGTGAATGCTGCCTTTGCCTTGGACTTTACTGGTGAGATTTGCTTTCAGGAATCTGAAGCCTCTGAGATTAGTGGGAAAGTCCAGACCAAGGAGGGTATGCTTTTGCTTGATATCAGGTGAGATCAAGCATTTAAACAGGTTGAATGTAGCCCAGTGAACAAGCTCATGGGACCTGCTAGGATGCACACACAAGTACTGAAAGAGCTGTACTGAATATCACTGTGAGATCAGTCCCAATGTATTGGAAGGGTCATGGGGAATGAGAGAGTTTCCTGAGGACTGCAAGAAAGAAAATGTCAAAGCTGTCCTCAAGAAGCTGTCCTTTACTAATTCTCAGTCCTTTAGCTGAGTCCCATCACTTCAGTGTATGAACTTGGCTGTGTAGCCAAATGATCAACTTCACCAAAATGCCACTTGTTTTGCTGAAATACTCAGTGATTACAGTGCAGATGGAAGTGGTCAGATGCTGGATATCCTTACCAGGTCAGATCTCAGCTTTTCTCTGGCAGCAGCTAGCAAAGTTTATTTCATTTGAGGGAGTTTGGTTAACGAGTCTCTTTTAGACTTACTGTAGTTTAATGATCAGGCTCTGAACAGTTGAAACTTGTGTGCTTTCCCAAGGGAACTTGGTCCTGGAGTTCCTACTTTCTTCATTGTGAATAAATTTGTGGAGTGGAATTCTGCTTTTTGCTGTAAAATACACAAGTTTGAGGGGTTTAGTGAATCTCAGTGTAGCAGTTTTTGTTAGAGGAAGTAAGCTTGCGCCACTTTTAAATGAAACATGCTGACAGGAGGGCATCGTGTGCTCTCCAGTACTCTTTGTAGCAGAAGGCTCTGCCTCCCTTCCCCTCCAACCAGGGCAGTGGTTGGGTTCCCAGTGGCTGAGGACCCGTGACTGCTTGCATGAATTTCCTAAATGTCATTGTGTCAGCAGTTGGAGCAGTGTAGCTGAGCTGGTATCCAGCATATCTTGCTGTTGGTTGCACTTGTGTTCAGCAGTGCTGATGGGCTTTTTCTTGGGAAAAAAAATTAGAGGCCAGGTGACTTGGTTTGGAATTAGTGGTCAGACCTTGGTCTCCCTGCCATGCTCAGTGTTAATGTTCTTTGCCATCAGGGCTGTTCACTCACTGCCTTCTGTCTCTACTATAAATTTGCCAGGGTCGCTGTAGTCAGTAGTTTGTCAGCCTGTGCGCATCTGGCATTCCACCGAAGTTGGAGTAACGTTGGTGAAGTTTATTTCTTCATCTTGTGAACACCACAGATGACCTTGCTTTAAGCACTCTTTCTTCATCTAGTCTGTTTCAGAGCTTGTGTGAGTTATCAGAGGATGAGGATGAGCTAATTGAGACACAATCTGTGTTTCACCTATGGGAATTATGTGTGTATAGGTCTATGTCAGTAGTCTGTGAACTGTATTCTCTAGCAAGGCTCAGTGCTAGTGTCATGAGTCTTTTCTTTAGACTAACTTGCACAGGGAGGCTGCCCAGCAGGGGTGTATTCTAAGCTCTCTCTGGGGTGGCTTCTTTTCCAGTCGCAGTTTGGCAGAAGCGTGCTCAGATGGGGATGTCAATGCTGTCCGGAAGCTGCTGGATGAAGGAAGAAGTGTGAATGAACACACTGAAGAAGGGGAGAGCCTCCTTTGTTTGGCCTGCTCAGCAGGATATTATGAATTGGCACAAGTAAGTACCCTTGCAAACCTTGGAGAAGCATTGTCTAAGGGATTTTGGGAAACCATTCAGCTGTTCTGATTAGAATATTTTCATGTTTTTTATAATTAGCAGCACTGCAGTTAATCCAGCTCACTGTGGGCTTCCAGTTATTGTCTTTAATGAAAAATGTCATCCTGTATGCCTTTAGGTCTAAAGGCTTTATCTGAGAAGTGTGCCTTGTTTTTTGATGTATATACTTCTCTGGCACTGTTGTAGATGAAGCCAAGCTGCTCTGCCAACAGGCATTGGAAGAGGATCTAAAATAGCAGCAAAACCAAATGCTGCAAGGCTCAGTCACTCAGTACATCTTGAAAATCACATGTGTATCAGCAGTGCATAAATTGGTTGATTTTTGACTTGGATACTTTTGAATCTAAGGGCAGAATTTGTGCTTATTTTAAATTGTTTAGATGCAAGTTCTCTGAAAGTGACCAGCTTTGTGTTTCGGTGCTGGACAAGAGTACAGGGAGAAAACCGCACCTGCAAACTTGGCCTGGTGCTTGCTGTGGTCATTAATGAAAGTTTGCACTGTCTCTGCTGTCATTCTGCTTAGTGAACTGCACCGTAAGGTGATGCTGACTGAAGCAGATGTAGAAACTCTGTATAGCCTGAAGCAGAGCACAGTGCAGGTCGTGGGGAGTGCTGCTGTGCTTCAGCACTGGGGACGGCACTGAAGGGAGTATGTCGGCTGGCTGGGGAATGGTTGTGGCAAGGCTCACTGAACTGAACACAAAATGTTACTGCTACAGCTTACCCAAGTGAATGGTTTTCTCTCCAGGTGCTGCTAGCAATGCATGCAAACGTTGAGGATCGAGGGAATAAAGGAGACATAACTCCCTTAATGGCAGCTGCCAGCGGAGGCTATGTGGACATTGTGAAGCTTCTCCTTGTTCACTGTGCAGATGTCAATGCACAGTCTTCAACAGGTAACTGGGAAGCAGGAACACAGAGTTAGAAAGAGTAGCACAAGGCATGCACTTCTGAACATTTGTGTTTGATGGCTCTGATCACAGGACAACATGGCAGCAGCTCTTAAGAGTAGAACTATTAAGCACACAGTGCATGTGCTCAGTGTCTTACCTGGCTGTTACCGAAGGCTGGTTTCAGTGCAAACTGTCATGGGAAGCACTCCTCTGCAAACCCCCTTGGTGGTACATGAGTAGAAAAATACAGGAAGTTTAGTTTCTCTCAGCTGTGTAGCTCAGAATTACCCAGTAAAAGATGACAGTGGGGTACATGGTGGAGAGCAGCTGTTTTAATCTATTGCTTTTCACCAAGAGGAGGTACCAGTTCCTTGAGCATCAAATGTTGTCGGCATTGCTGATGCTTCACCACAGCTTAACTAACCTTTCTGAGAGTATTAACCTGCAGCTGGATTTTGCTCATATTGAGTTAGAATGTAAACTTTGTTATACTTTTAAAAATTTTGGGGGTCTGAACTAGGAAGTGTTCTTTTTATCTTGATGTTTAGCCATATTAAGCAGAACTTACCTTAAACTTGACTGTAGCATTTCTAATGTGAGCCATATGTGATTGTCTGTCACTTCCAGTAGCGGACTTTGCAACGAGAAATTTATTTTCATCCAGCCAGTAAGAGTTTTTCAAGGGATTACAGTATAGGCTTATGCCAACAAACCCAGCCACCCTCCCCAGCTTTGCAGTGAGGAGGAAACTTACTTGTTGATTGTGGTTGTTCAGAGGTGTTAAAACTCGTTTCTTTTCCTGTATTAGGAGTGGGTGATGGAAAGGGCTTTCATGTCATCTTCTTCTCTGCAGGGAACACAGCTCTCACTTACGCTTGTGCTGGGGGCTTTGTTGACGTAGTGAAGGTGCTATTGAAAGCTGGTGCCAATATAGAAGACCACAATGAGAATGGGCATACCCCCTTAATGGAAGCAGCCAGTGCAGGTCATGTTGAGGTTGCAAGAGTATTGCTGGAATATGGTGCAGGAATCAACACTCACTCCAACGAGTTCAAAGAAAGTGCACTTACGCTTGCATGCTATAAAGGTATTGTCTCTTGCCTTCTTTTGTGCTTCTATGTAAAATGATGTGCTAGGATTAATCTAACAAAAGGTTCCAGACATACTCGGAATATTTTCTTAAAGAGTTTTGAAACAACTTGGATTGTGATTTTCAGCTCAATGTTGCTTATTTCTGGTGCAGTGATGTTAAGCCTATCTACTTGTCTACAGATGTGCTGGATGTGCACTCGACATTTTGCAGATGAGAACTTGTGACTGGCTGTGTCCAACCTTGTGCACTGACACCACCACTCTCTTCCCCCGCTGCCACCTTCCCTGTTTCATTCAGATCCCCCTCACGACTATCTGCAAGTTCTGAGAACATCTCTGTTAGTTGTTAGGGCAATGTGAAATTAGGCTGAACGTTCCTCAAATACCTGATGTGTTATTACTGGATACATGTTGGATGATGCCTATGAATGCTTATGGATCATGAACTGTATGGAATTTCTACTTAATTTCTTCTGCTATTTGAAGTTTCTATACCAAGTAACTTAGCGCAGTGGTAAGCCAATGTGTGTTCAGGGTTGTGGGTTTTTGTCTTCTGAAAACCTCCTTGAAATTTCCAGTAGTTGTTTTTCTCCTAGGAGGAGCATTAGGGACGCAAGTTATTGTCATAGTAACTTCAGGCATTTCCTCTGTGGTCGAACTGGAGGATATGTATCACCATCTGCAGCCCTGCAGCTGGACTTGTCATGTACCTATTGCAGCATAGAGTAGTCCTTACAGAGAAAGGTCATCAGTGCTACTCCTGAGGACATTGGAGGAATGTTCTTGTTTCTCATTACCTGAAACTTCCACAGAGGGATGCAGTGGCAGATCTTCACTGACTGGGTTTCCTTTGGCAAGGTGGTCCAGCTGCCTTGCTTTCCTGTCAGTTCATGCAAAACTAAGTCAGGTCTTGGAGGAGAGTGCTCATTGAGAGGATGAAAATGCATAACTTGGACAAACCCACAAATGACAGAAGCCATAAGAGAGCTGAAAACAAGTACTGGGAAAATGTAGTAGAAGCTTTTAGAACTGATAGGACAAAATATGTGGATCTTAATTCCAACCATTATGTGTGATAATGCTGGAATTCAAAAGCTTGAAGTTGAGATCTACATGGACCTGTCTTTAAAGCACAATTCCTCCCCTCCCTGGTTGTATGCTGCCTTGGAAAGTCTAATTGGTCTGCCACTCTAATAAGCAGTCTGTTACAGCTTGAAGTCACAAGGAAAGGTTTCTGTTGCACAAACCTGAAGTGGAGAGGTTTGTCTTCTTCTCTTGGCTGGGGAGTGCCTTTGGGACAGACCAAAATCTGGCTGGCTGCTTTGCAAGAGCACTGTTGATTGTTTAAACAGAGCAGGTTTGTGAATTAGAACTTGGAAAACTTGTGCTAGCAAACACCTGAAAATCTGAATGATGTCATTCATATATTGCCTGACTGCTCAGTGCTCATGGTGTTAAAGTGTTACTCACTCTGCTCTGTTTCCTTTGAAGGCCATTTAGATATGGTTCGGTTTTTGCTGGAAGCTGGAGCTGATCAAGAACATAAAACAGATGAGATGCACACGGCGCTGATGGAGGCCTGCATGGTAAATAGCCTCTGCTTGTATGGCTCTCAGGGAGAGAGGACTTGAAGGGTAATAAAATCAAGTGAGCTTTTGCTAAGGAGCTAGTTGGGACCTGCAGGTGAGCCTGTGTTAGTCTGATAGGAAGCAAACTTTGACTATAGCTGCCACAGGTGGCCAGCTTCTGCTGGTCTTGATCTGACTGGTAATGGGGAAAAGTTGCTCTATTTTTTGAGTGCGATGTGTTGTTTTAAATGCACTCTGTGTGAAGTGTGAGGGTAACCAATCTGTGGTGCACTGCTCAGCCTATTCCAGGTTGAGCTGAAGTCACTGTTCCTTTTGGAATATAGGATATTCCAAAAATGGAATAGGAGATAGTTTTCAACCTTTGCCTTTTAAAGAAGGTGTCTCAGGTGTTGGCGCTCTGAGCGTTACAGAAATGCAGGGGGCATTACACTTGTCACTTATCACTACAGGAAGTGTTTGACATGTGGAGGTGGTTTGCAAGGTTTCTGTAAGCAGTGCTGTGAGGTTTTCTTCTGACAACAAAGCAGCAGGTCAGCAGTGGGTTAGTTCTTAGCTCTTGGGAAACTTTCAAAGCAGACATCACCAGCCACTTCCCTTTCCAAGAGTTTCACCCTAAGAGAGCACTGTTGTGTCAGGGCATGTGTCTGCAGCCAGCTTCCACTAGTCCTCACCTTTAATCTGTTCTTCATGCTGGGGAGCTTCTTGGAAGAAAGACCAAGGACTCTGGTTTCATAAGAAGCACATCAAGCAGAGAAAATCTTAATTTGCTCCCAGTAGCCTGTAATCTTTAGGAGATAGCTGCAGCATTCCTGCAGGCTTCTGAGAGCTAGAGGATCAAGTGTTCTTTTAGTGCACCGAAGTGATGACCAAGTGGCCATGGTCAGATTCTAATGACACACTTCACACTCATTAGACACACTCTAATGACACAGAGTGAGATGGTGTCTGGAACAGGCTTCCCTGCAGAGGAGCCCACTGCTGATCCCAGAGTCCAGGGTACAGCTGCAAGGGATGTGTGCTGTCACCTGCTCGAGGTTGTAGTGACTGCAAACTGGAACGGTTTTGTCAGCCCACTGCTCTCATTTGAAGTGCCATGTCTGAGTCCAGTGCTGGAGCTTGTTTCATGTCTTTGGCTGCACCTTTGCAGCACATGATTGTGACTATCCCAGTGTTCCATGTGTTCCAGCCATTGAATGCTGCAAAGATAGGAAGCTGAGGTGTTTGCTTTCCTTTCACTGGTGATATTTAAGTGCCTCTGAGGTTTGGTCAAGACATAATGCAACACCTAGGATAATGCCTTCAGTTGGCTGAGGTGGTTGTTGGCTTCTAGCCAGCTTCTCTGAGGCCAGAGCTTGTCTTCTCAGCTACTGCCTGCTTCCTGGGCAACGCAGGAGTTGTTTTTGGTATCCCTTGTGCCCCCTTTCCTGCGGACTTGTCCAGCTGTTGAAGTTGCTGGCTATCAGTTCTGGTGAAGTTAGGATGGGTAGATGTAAGTGTGCTTCAGATTGCTGATTTCAATATGCAATAAGTTCTTTTGATTTTTGGAATCAGGGCAATTCTTGGCTTTAACTTTGAAAATCACTCCTGAGAGTCAGTGGGCTTGGACATCTCTGGCTTGAACTTTGGGCAGAGGGATTTGCCAGTCTTGTTATTGCCCTTGTTTTGCCCAACTTGAGATTTCCTTCAAGGACACAACATAAAAATGACTACTGTTTTACTATTCAGATTGGCCCATTTTAGGTCTTCAGGCAGAAGTATGCTTTAGCTCTGTAGCAAAATCTGTCAGCAGGCAGTTGGGCTCATTTAAAGAATTAATCCATCTTAACTCAAATCCTAGGAAAGCCATGGGGCTGCAGTTCCGGAAACCCAGCTGACAGCTGGCTCCTCCTTGGAAGAGCCCTCTGCTTCTTTGGAGGTCAAATGGTGTACATGGTGATGCAGCTTACACCTGAGCACTTGCAGTACACAAAGGAGAAAGTGGTTTTCTCTCCACTGAGGGACACACAGAGCCTGCTTCAATTCCAGCCTTTTACTTGGAGTTTCCTTTCCCTTCCTGTCACCCTGTTAACTGTGTGTGCTGAAGAAAGCTCTAGTACAAGATGTCCTCTGATTAGACCTGCAGGGCCTCTGTTTCTGAGAACTCTTTGCATGACTTAAGCCTTCCCATTCCATTAGCTGTCATTTGTCATCTGTTTCAGTTTTCCAAGATCTTCATACTGTTCCCCAGATTTGGGTTCCAGTTTCTTAAGCTGCTGGGGGAAAGATCCCCGTGAGTTTTCTTTCCTGGTGCTTAAGTGTCCTTAGGTTTTGCCCTGTCCAGAGAGATTGTGGCTCTCTACAAACCCCACTTCAGGTGAAACCTGGGGTTTTGGTACTTGAGCTCTTTCCAGGAACTTTGGGAAGTTCTGTAGTAGTTTCTTGGGAAGCTGACAGCCAGTGTTTTGTGTGGTAGGGACTCAGAGGGACAGTCTTGGCAATCTCCACTCTCTTCCCTGTATGGCAAAGATTGCTTCACCCCGAGACACTTTCCAGTCTTAAAGCTTTATTCAGGTCTTCCCTATTCTTGTTACCTCCCTCAGTGTAACTGATTTTCTTTGCATATAATTTTCCTGGAATCTAGGAAATGCTGGTCGAAGATTTTTTTTTTCTCTGTGTGTCTGTAGAAGCCATGAATTAACTACAAAGAAAGGGTTTTTTGTCCTCTCCAGTGCTTGTTTTAGGGGTTAGTCAAGAAGTGGGTTTATTAATTACGGTGCTGCTTTGTCATCTCTGTTATTTTTGTACCCTTGCTGTTTTGCTGGATAGTTAAGAAAGTTCTATTCCACAACTCTTCCCCTACTCCCCCAAGAAAAAGAAAAGAAAGCAAAGCTCCCAATATGTATCTACCTTTTTCCTTCATGAATTTAAACCTAACTTAGATGTAGGTAGGACCTAAATGTCAGTTTAATCCGAGTGTTACCGTAAGCAGGGAGCTATCGTAAGAGAAGAGGCCCTGTCTTTTAGAAGGGTTTTCAGCCCTAGTGGTTTCAAGTACGGCAGCAGGTGAGTCCAGCTGTTGCTGACCCGGTGTCCCATTTGTTGACAGGATGGGCACGTGGAGGTGGCACGCCTGTTGCTAGACAGTGGTGCCCAGGTGAACATGCCTGCGGATTCCTTTGAATCCCCGCTGACACTGGCGGCCTGTGGGGGACATGTGGAGCTTGCAGCTCTCCTGATAGAGAGAGGAGCTAACCTGGAGGAAGTCAATGATGAAGGCTACACTCCTCTCATGGAAGCTGCCCGGGAAGGCCATGAAGAGATGGTAGCCTTGCTTCTGGCACAAGGTGAGATTCCTGCCTTCCCTAGGTTGTTGGTTCTGAAGAATGCGGTGGTGGCTGTTTGCCATTAGGTGTTCTGTGCAGGTTCCTCCTGTGCAGCTTGTGGCTGTTACTGCTCCTTGCTGTAACTACACAGCTACACTACCCCAACTGGAGCTGATGAGCATTTGCCTTCCTGCCTCCCCTGCATCAAATGTTAAGGTAACATTGGTTTTGTTTCCTAGGGGCAAATATAAATGCACAGACAGAAGAAACACAAGAAACAGCTCTTACTCTGGCGTGCTGTGGAGGGTTCTCTGAAGTAGCTGACTTCCTTATCAAGGCAGGAGCTGATATAGAACTTGGCTGCTCAACACCTTTGATGGAAGCTGCTCAGGAGGGCCATCTTGAATTGGTGAAATACTTGCTGGCAGCAGGTATGTGTACAGTGTAAATGGTCTAGCCCACAGATGTTGTAGCCTTCATGTTCTACATGATAGAAGATACCTGCTTTGCTGGTGAGGTTGTACCAGAGAACCTTAGCAAGAGGAAGAGAGCATGTGTCACACTTCGTTATTATCTGATACTTGTAACAGAGGAAAGTCCATGGAGCAGCACTGGATTCTGTTGCATGTCTGGAAACACCTGGGCTGTTTCCAGCTAACTGCACTTAGGGCAAAATGTGGCTACAGATAATACTTGAGTTTCTGTGCTTTGAGGAAGCCACTTGTGCAGTCTCCCTTCCTGAATAACCACTGCTTTATGAACTGTACCCTGAGAAACAGTGTACAAGGCAAGTTCTGGAATGTACTGCATTGCTGTGATGAAGGAGTTCTGCATTATACGGGATGTGGTAAAAAGGAAATCTTGCTGGAGTTGGGGGAAAATGACTCTTAGGTGTGAACTGCTGGAGCAGGTCCAGAGGAGGCCACCAAGATAGTCAGAGGGTTGGAGAACCTCCCCTGTGAGGACAGGCTGGGAGAGTTGGGGCTATTCAGCCTGGAAAAGAGACGGCTCCAGGGAGACCTCAGAGTGGCCTTCCAGTACCTGAAGGGGGCTACAGGAGAGCTAGGGAGGGACTGTTTCCCAGGACTTCTAGTAACAGGATAAGGAGCAGTGACTTTGAGTTAAAAGAAGGGAGATTGAGACTTAAGATGAGGAAGAAACTGTTGAGAGCGAGGTTGTGCAGACCCTGGCACAGGTTGCCCTGGGAGGCTGTGGATGCCCCCTCCCTGGAGGTGTTCAAAGCTAGGCTGGATGAGACCTTGAGCAACCTGTGCTGGTGGGAGGTGTCCCTGCCCATGACAGGGGCTTGAAACTGGATGATCATTAAGGTCCCTTCCAGACCAACTAAAGCTGGTAGAGAATAAAGTGTAGCAATATTGCTTAAAGTAGTAAATAAAAAGCTGCATTTTGGAACTCTGCCTTGTTCTGGAGACATTTATTTTGTGTGCTCCTTTCTAAAAATAAGCATAAAATTAGCTGGATGTGTAATTCTAGAAAGTAATGTTCCCTGCTCAGCGAGGGACAGTAACAACTGTGTCTCTTTGTGCAGTGACACCAGCATGTGACACCCATTGCCAGCTCACTTGGAATGATGCTAGCACTTCTGATAATGCAGGAAGTTAATTGGGGAACCTTGTTTTTCTGTCAGGGAGTTAATATATCTCACACCTTGAAAATACAAAAGTGGGTAATGACATTGGCAGGGTTGGGGCAGCTTGATGCATCACACAGCAAGAGGCATGCAGAGGGTCATGTAACTGGGCTACACAAAGCCAGTGAAAATAGCTCAACACAACTATTGTTAAAGTATTTTGAAGAGTTGGGAAGAAATGCCAGATCAGAGATGTCTGGGCTTGTGCTGCTGGTGCTGACTTAGTAACATGCATTTGGCCTGGCTGGCTGTGCTGTGCAGCTTGCTGGCATAGGGGTGGTCTAGACCGTGATCTGGATTTACTTTTATTTGTTGCAACAACTAGAATCTTTCTTGCTGCAGAGGGACCTCAGGAACATACAGGCTGAGGTGCCTAGATTGCCAGCCATGCTTTTTCCAGGCCTTGGCCTCCATCCCCTCCTCCAGAGGATTTTCTTTCTGCCACAGCAATTTTTTACCCTAAGAGCAACTGTTATGGAGGCAGGGAATTAATGTGGCCGAGTCAAGAATTTATAGAAAAATAGAGTTATTTTATTTTCCTGAAAACCTGCCCCTAAAACTAGATACAGAAATCAATTTAGTTTTAATTAGCAGGTTCAGTTGGTTGAGAAGATCTACACGGATATCATAGGTAGACTTGACCATTTTGGAAGTCAGAAGTTGGAAAAGGCTTAAGCTATTAAGTATAGCGTCCCCACTATCAATATAAGGCTGAGCCAAAGTTACTCACAGATGAATCAGGCTGGCTGAAAGGAAGGGCGGTCCAGATGCTTGTCCCTTCGGATCTTTCAGAAGCCTCTGAGGGTCGTTAAGAGCTATAAGCTGCATAAAGGGGGTGCTTAAGGTGGAAGACCTCCTTCGGAGCTTGTCTTCCCGAGTGCCAGGGCTCCTTCTGCAGAAGCTATCCAGGCCGGGGAGAACTCCAAGGCAGGAACGAGCCCCAAGGCGGGAAGTCCCCCCAATATTTATACCCTTCCTAGATACAGAGCTGAGTTACCACTTCCTAGGCACGAAGACCACAGCCAATCCCCAGCCGATTGCAGCGCGGGCACTGCATGGGGCACCCCTTGTGCTGGAAGGGCTCCTTGCTTCCCCTCTTCATGCCTGCAGGGCAGGGGTGGGGAACAGGTCTTATCATGCCTTTTCCTCTCCCATTCAAACCACAGAGGGAGAAGAATTTTGGGGTACACAGGACTCCAGGACAGCAACATCCGTGGGCTGTGCAAGTGGTTGGTCATTAGGACATAGCTGTTGTCACAGATAATGTGCTTTGGGTTTTGTATTCAGCTGATGTGAGAAACTTTGTAAGGAGATTTCCGCTAAGAGAAACTCCATCCTGTGCTTCCAGGAGCCAATGTTCACGCCACCACTGCCACGGGAGACACAGCTCTGACCTATGCTTGTGAGAATGGCCATACAGATGTTGCAGATGTGCTGCTTCAGGCCGGTGCTGATTTGGTAAGACTTCTGCTGCATCTTGTGGGGAAATGACTTTGGTTTCGATCTATGCTGAAGCTTAGATGCTTATGGAGCAGGAAGATGGTTCGAGCAATGGGGATTCATACATGAGTGTATAAAAAGGCTTGGTAGAAACTTCTTAAAACAAAGCTGCCTGTGCAAGTTGGTTTGAGAAAGAAACTTTCTCTTGAGGTAAGCTTTCATCTGCTCAGTGAGAAGTTTGAACTGCAGCTGCCTCTTGTGGCAGCCAATTGCCTTCATTTCAGTATAATCCAACATTACTTGCTTCACTGCTCTGAACTGAAAAGATTTTAGTATTAGAAGCTACTGCTGCTCTGTTTTAGTGTCAGTTTCTGCACACTGTGAGTCTTAGCTTTTTAAAACTGCACCCTGGAACCCCCCAA
Organism: Tricholaema leucomelas; assembly: GCA_013400475.1. NCBI lineage: Eukaryota > Metazoa > Chordata > Aves > Piciformes > Lybiidae > Tricholaema lacrymosa > Tricholaema leucomelas. The sequence continues at coordinate 28,396 of WAAF01019269.1, forward strand.
ATGAAGCAGTGCCTGTTCAGTGACCAGTAGCAGAGGAGCTCCAGAACTCTTCCTTTCACCTTCCTTTTAGCTTATTGCTCTGACAGCCTTTCTTTTCTGTAATGCATTTAATCATAACTAAGTTGTTTACAGAAGTTCTTTGGCTTTTTTTTTTCCATACTCTGGAGGAGATCTCAAACAGCCTTTTTGTCAGCTGCAGGGATTTAATGTTCGTTTGGATTTTAAGCAGCAAAAAGCACTTAATGCCTTAGCCTTAACGACTTAGGTAAGGCAGAAGCAGGGGAGACTGTTCTTCTAGTTGCCTTTCTGTGGTTTTGCCCCTTTCTTCCACACTTGTGGGGTTGTTTTGGTTTGGGGAGGGTGTTAGAGTTTTGATTGGATATTTTAGGGGTGAGTTGTTGGGTGTTTTTCTGTTCCTTTTAAATAATAACAAGAGGAGTTCCTCACTGAGCCTGCTAAACCAGCATCCTTCAGTCTTAAATGCAGCTGGTTGGTTTGTCTGGGTTTTGGCTGTTCTGGTGGTTGTAGTTGATGTGTACAGATACCAGTAAATGCTGTAACTGTGAGTTAGCATTGCTTCACCCTGCCCATGAATATACTTTTTTGCAGGTCTCATTAATTCCTCTGCAGCACAGGTCTGCTTCATATGTTCCTAGCATGGGGGGAGATGATGCTAGTGGAGATGTGTGTGCTGGGGGGAGTTTGGCACAGCTGCTGCACTTGGCTCAGTTCAGTGCTGGGTGGTGTGCGTTAGCCGCTCCAGCAGAGGTGTAACAGGTCTGGGAGGTTTTATTAGGTGCGCAACAAAAGTACTGAAGTACTTGGTTAGGAAAAGGTGTAACCTGTGAACTGACTCCTAGGAGCAAGGTCTGAAAGGGGGCAAAAAGATATGAATTGCTATGCATAAATTTTTAAAGCCAGGCAAGGGTTGCTGTTTCAGTGTCCCTTCAGACTACTAGAGTTGGATCACTTTTATCTTTTACCCTCTCTCATCACCAAGGTGAGCAGCACTTGTGGCCTTCAGTACATCTTTTGAATGTTGCTGAGAAAAACGGCCTAGCTTCTCTCTCTAAAATGCTGTTTTCCTGTGTTTTCTCATGCTGCCAATCCAAATGGGCAGCTGTCAAGGAAAATACTTTAAGGAAGCAAAGGAAAAATGCAGAGGAAGAGGAGGATTTCTGTGTTGTGTAAATCTACTATGTTTGAATTCTGGTTGTAGGAAATGGGGAAGTGCCTGCAAGAAGTGAAGCGAAGCTTTGAAGCGTTTTCCTTTCACACAGCTCTGTGTTGCTTTATATGATTAGAAGTTGTAAGTAGATTTGAATAAATTGCTTTCTGAGGAAGGTTTCTGAAGTGTGTTACTTTATGATGGAGTATGACAAAGCTTCTTTGTCAGTACTGTGGGATATTATTCCTCTACATTTCATTTTTTGTAATTTAAATGAAGTTAGATAATTTCACCAAATCATTCTAGAAGGTCTGTCATGGAGAAGAGAATTGAATGCAGATCTGTACTTAAACATCTGATTGGTCCCCCTGCATTAGTTTGGTTAATTTTACTGTCCTGGTGTTCAGGCACAGCAAATGAAAGAGCTTCTTTAGCTAGTTTCTTTTTCTGTTCTTTTTCATTCTGCTGCATCAGCCTTTCCTGAGGTTGCTTTCACTGATGAAAACAGGGCAGGCAGCAGGGACAGGAGGGGATCATCCCCCTGTGCTCAGCACTGCTGAGGCCACCCCTCGACTGCTGTGTTCAGCTCTGGGCCCCTCACTGCAGGAAGGACATTGAGGGAATGGAGCCGAGAGCAGGGCATTGAGGCTGGAGAAGGGCCTAGGGGCAGGAGAGCAGCTGGGGGTCAGTAGAGGCAGAGGGAGCTGGGAGTGTGCAGGCTGCAAAAGAGGAGGCTGAGGGCAGAGCTCATTGCTCTCTGCAGCTGCCTGCAGGGAGGTTGGGGTGAGGAGGGGGCAGCCTCTGCTCCTTGGTGCCAAGGGACAGGAGCAGAGGCAATGGTTCCAAGCTGCCCCAGGGGAGGCTCAAGCTGGAGCTCAGGAAATGTTTCTGCACTGGAACGGTTCTCAGACATTGGCACAGGCTGCCCAGGGCAGTGCTGCAGTCCTCATCTCTGGGGCTGTCCAAGCAGCTGTGGCTCTGCTGCTCTGGCACATGGTTTAGTGTTGAGCCTGCAGTGCTTGGACTGGATGAGTTTGGAGGGCTCTGCCAGCTGGAGTGTTCTGTCATTCTGTGATGTTCTGTTGTTTTCCAGACACCTTTGTACCTGAGATTTATATACTGGTCAGTGGTGAGCTGGCCATCCAGCATGTTCCCCTGTTGTGGGTCCTTTTTGATGAAAATGCTGGTTATGGCTTAAAAAGTAAAATAAGAGAGGGCTGAGGGTTGTTCCCTGACTGCAGGGACAGATGTCACCTACTGGACATTCCATGCTGTGCAGTGCTGGGCCTGGCAGATGATGGAGGCTGGGGCTGTGCCCCTGTGTCTTTGTGGGTGGCAGTGGCTCTGCTGCTGCCCAGCAGAGAGGGGTTTTCGTGATGCAGTGCTGGGAATATGCAGTGAGCAGGTCTGGGTTGTGAGACAGAGGCTTTGAAGGGCTTCTGGCGAGAAGCAGAGACTCACCTGATGTCACATCTTTTCCATGTTGCATTTTGGGAGCAGTCCCTGATGATGACCTCCCCTGTGGCTCTTGACAGGGAGGGCTGTGCTGAGGAGGCTGCTCAGGAGCAAGCACTGCATGTCCAGGGATCCCCTGCCTGAGCTGCTGGGCTGGCCCTGGAGAGATGTCGGCACTGCTGTATTTTCCTGCCTTTGCTTTGCTTTGTGTGCCACCTGCATATCCTGTTCTCGTCCAGAAGAGGAAGGCAAGGAGCACAGTTTCTGAGGATACATCTTCCCCCTGATTCTAGGTTGAGGAAGGGCAGTCAGCTCTTTCCTCCCCACATGCTCTTGAGTCAAAAGAGCTGTGAGCACTGGCTGCCAAGATCCGTTGCCGTCCCTCCTCCCATCTCTTCCAACTTAAATGCCTTTATCCCATGATTAGCACAGCACAGAGTTTACTTTAAGATGTTTCTCAGGAGTCTCTTCAATTGCTTGCAGGTCAGGACTGAGTGGGATTTGAGATGCAGACTTTGAGGCAGCAGATGTGGAGAGGAGCCTCTGTCCTGCTGTGTCTGCCAAACTGGCAGGGCGCTGGAGATGCTTCTTTCAGGGAATCATAGAATGGTTTAGGTTGGAAGGGACCTCAAGGATCATCCAGCTCTAACCCCCCGCCACAGGCAGGGACACCTCCCACTAGAGCAGGTTGCTCAAGGCCTCATCCAGCCTGGCCTTAAACGCCTCCAGGGAGGAAGCATCCACAACCTCCCTGGGCAACCTGTGCCAGTGTCTCACCACCCTCACTGTAAAGAACTTCCTCCTAACATCCAGTCTAAATCTCCCCTCCTCCAGCTTAAACCCATTCCCCCTCGTCCTGACATTAGCAGACCTTGTCAATAGTCCCTCCCCAGCTTTCCTGTAGGCTCCCTTCAGATACTGGAAAGCCACTCTAAGGTCTCCTCGAAGCCTTCTCTTCTCCAGGCTGCAGAGCCCCAACTCTCTCAGCCTGTCCTCATAGCAGAGCTGCTGCAGCC
>WAAF01019269.1:32235-63954 GCA_013400475.1 Tricholaema leucomelas
TCCTCTGTCCATATCACTGACAAAGATGTTACAGAGCACTGGTCCCAGCACTGACCCCTGAGGAACACCACTTGTCACCAGTCGCCAGGTGGACATTGCGCCATTGATCACCACCCTCTGCATGCGACCATCCAGCCAATTCCTTATCCAGTGAGTGCTCCACCCATCCAGTCTGTGCTTTTCCAGTTTGGTGACCAGGATGTCATGTGGGACAGAGTCGAATGCCTTACTCAGGTCTAGGTAGACGACATCAGTTGCCCTTCCCCTGTCCATTGTAGCTGTGACTTCATCATAAAAAGCCACCAAATTTGTCAGGCATGATTTGCCCTTAGTGAAGCCATTGCTGGTTACCACCAGTCACCTCTGCTTGGTTTTCCATTTGCTTTTGCAGAGCCTTCAGGAGGATCTGCTCCATGATCTTTCCAGGCACAGAAGTGAGACTGTATGATGCTTGTTGGAAACAAGTCACCCAGCTCAGTTTGCTGAACTGGTTCCTGGGCATGGCTCATGTTCAGTTGAGGCTTTCTTAGTCTCCAAATGGAACCTTGAGCTGAGGCCAGAGCTTGTTTTATGATGGTGGTGAAACAGTGCAGCAGGTTTTACAGAGGAGCTGTGGGTTATCCATCCTTGGAAAAGTTCATGGGTGGGTTGGATGAGACTTTGAGCAGCCTGACCCAGGGGACTAGGTGATTGTTGAAGGTTCTGTCCATCCCAGGCAGTTCTGTGATCCCTAGGTGAGAAGGGATCCCCATCAGAGCTGTGTCTGAACCAGAGGTTATTATTGCCACCAGATCTTGGCACAGAGAGGCTGCTGCTCTGAAAAGCAGGAGTGTGCTGTCCTCTCTAGGGACTGCTCCTGCAGCCCAGCTGTCCCACACCTGTTTGAGGGCAGGAGCAGGGAAGAGCTTGAGAACTTTGCTGGATTCGGGAAACAGGGTGGCGTTATGAGAACCAAGAGGAAATGATGGCTGAGGTGAAGCTTCTTTGGCTTGTAGTGAATTTTTGCTAAGTCTGCAGTGCAAGTTGTGCTAAGGAGCAGTGTCAGCTCAGCAGTTCCTGCTGGGGAGCTGCTCAGCCCTAAACAGAATTCCCATCAGTTTGCATCTCCTTATGACTAATTGCTTATGAAGCCTGGCTTGTTACCGACTCTTCTGATGCTTCTCAGAAGCCCTTCTTTAAGGGGTCTGTCTTCTCTGCATCCTTATGGGGCCAAAGTTCACCTGTGAAAACCTGTAGCAGAACCAGCCTGGCAGGTCTACCGCTTCCTCTGGGAATGTGTGCATTTGAACCTGACTGCTTCTGCTAAAGAAGGGAATGGCTTCAGTCTAAGAGCTTCAGCTTGTGATCCCATCTGTGCCTGAACTGCACTGGAGTTTCTTAGAGCTTTGCAGGGTCATAGTCTCAGCTCCTGCCACATGGACCAGGGTAAATTTTGCTTGTTTACAAACTTCTTTGTGGGAATGAAACACAGCTTTAGATTTTGTGATTCATACAAGAAAAACTTCAGAGTTCAGAACTCTAAAATACAGTTTCTTCAACTCCTGTTTTTCTAAGCTGTGTTATGGTTTATGAGCTTGAGGAAAAGTCACCAGCACTTCAGTAATGCTGTTACTTACATGTGTGGCAAGGACTGGTCTGATCTCATTGGTGAGTGGAGACTTGTGTTGTCTTTTTTCATTCTTTGTGCCTTTACTGGTGGATACCTTCACCTCAAAACTTGTGTGAAATGAGACATACGTGGTCTGTGTGTTTTCCCATGGGCGCTGGCTTAAGGACTTCAAGGCTCACAGAGTATTGGTGATGTTTGGTGAACATCTGACTTGTAAGCTGTGCACCCTGGAAGTGCCTGTTTAGGTACCTGTTGCCTTTCGATGCAGCAGCAGAGCTGGCTGGAATGCTGTGCAGTGAAGGTGGGCTCCTCTGGGACAGTGAGGCTGCTCTGGACAAAGTGATCAGTGTAGCTGAAAACAAAACAGAGTGTGGGGTTTGGGCAGCAAGAAGGTCCCAGCTTTCCTCAGCTGGAAAGTACAGAGAAGAGGTTTAAATTGGGGTTGTCTAATCTGGGCAGCCTGGTGCCTGTCTGTGAGGCTGTTCCACAGGAGAGTTGATCTGGTGATGGGGTCTACCTTTGTCCTATGAGATACATCCTATGATGCAATTGAGAGAGGGAAGAGAACCCTTCAGGGCAGCTTTCTCTTTGCATTCTTCCCGTTTTATGCTTCCAAGCTCTCCCCTAAGCTCTTCATACTTGTTGGAGTTGCATTCCACGTAACTCCACTGGAAAAGAAAATAAATCCAGAAACGCCAAACTACTTCTGTGATAAAGTACAGAAAGATGCTTTTGTCACTGCCGGATCATGGCTTTGTCTCCAACTGGGAACATCACTCACACTAGTGAGGCTCCTTAATTAGAAACTGGCTTTCCTCTGTGTGTGACTCTGCCTGTTTGGTCACCAGCAGTGGAACATCTGTCAAAAGGCCACTGCTTAACAGAGTTGGGTGAAACAGGGCTGGGGTAGCTGTGCTGTCAGGACAGGAAGGGATTCAGGAAGCTGCCGTATTTTTCCATGCTGGTTCTGCCGCATCAGGGGCAGATCAGACATTTCAGGTCTATTTAGACTTGCCCTTCGGTTCTCTACAGACGAAGCAGAAGATGAAAGACTCCCAAGACTGACTTTGGGTGTTGTGTTGCAGTCTCTAGATTGTGCAGTGCTGTGAAATACTTTTTGCCAGCGAACAGAAGGATGCTCTGTGGAACAGTGACCACAATGTTGTTCTGTTGAACAAGGTGCTGGGCGTGACCTTTGTGTTCTCTTCGTCAATCGGAATGGCTTGTGGTAGGAGTTCTAGCTTGCAAGAGCTGCATTGCTTGGTCTTAACTTTATGCTTGCTTGGCCAAAACCAATAGAAGAGTTGTCAGCTGATGGACCTGATCCATTTGGTTTCACATTCCAGGTCTTCATGACCAAGCACACCACCTATTTGTAGAACAAGAGCCGTGAGTTCTTCTCTTTCCTTCCGCAGGACAAGCAGGAGGACATAAAGAAGACTGTTTTGGAGGGCATAGAGCCGGGCAAGCATCAGGTGAGATTGGCCTTCGATGCTTGTAAGCTGCAGCTCAGGATACAAGCTAACAGCAAGCAAGGCTTTAAGGCTTTTTGGTTCCTTCAGAACTCCAAAGCCTTGCAGTGGAGACTCAGCACCTCATCTCTGTCTTGCATTTGCTCTTCCCTTGAGTTTCCAGACCTGTTTTTTGACAGTGTCTCAGCCTTCAGCAGGTTGCCTCTCCGAGCCTACTGGCATGAGGAGCTGTGTTAAACTTGTTAATACATATCAAACTTCCTCTGAGAGCTTTCCATTTCAGATACTTCAAGCTAGATACCTGCTTCAGTGTTCAGGTACCTCTGAAGTGCTGGTTTGCTGTGTACCTTGGGAGTCTTATCTAGGACAATCAGGTTGTTGACTGCTGGAACACTGTGGCTTTTGGGAGGAGTTCAGGCTTGAGAGTTAGCACAGTGGCACAGGGTAAGGACTGCATTGCTTGGCTGCTGTCTTGTATCAAAAACTTGTTCTAAATAATTTTCCTTAGGCGAGCATTTAGATATCTGTGAAATATTCACTGTTGCATGGTGAAAGGAAGGCTCTGGGGAGAGCTGACAGCAGCCTCCTAGTACCTGAAGGGGCTGCAGAATAGCTGGGGAGGGACTTATGAGAAGGGCTGGGAGGGCCAGGATGAGGGGCAATGGCTTTGAACTGGAAGAGAGGAGACTGAAACTGGAGATGAGGAGGAAATTCTTGAGAGTGAGGGTGGGGACACTCTGGCAAGGGTTGCCCAGGGAGGTTGTGGATTCCCCCTGTCTGGAAGTGTTCAAGGCCACGTTGGATGAGGCCTTGAGCAATTTGAGCTGGTGGGAGGTGTCCCTGCCCAAGGCAGAGGGCTGGAACTGGATGATCATTAAGGTCCCTTCTAACCCAGATAGCTATCTGATTCTGTAAGAGAGGCCTGTTTGAAAGCTGAAGAGAGCAGCTGGACCTTTAGCTGAAAATGCAGATTTTGTTCTAGAACAAACTCAAGGAAATTTTCAGATGAATAACCCTTGCCAACCACAGAAACTTGTCACCAAGGAGAATAAAGGGGTCAGGGAAGCCCTTAGGTAGCTAATCTTCGAATTGCCTAAACCAGAGAGCTCAAGATCAAGAAGAAAAGAATACTAGTCGTGGTTGTAAGGTGTTTCTGCTGCCTCTGCATTTGCTCTGCTCTCTGGACTGCTGGGTTTACCGAGAAAGGAAATCACCGTAGGTAACTGGATTTAAGGGATTTTTCCCTTAAAACTGGAGTTGATGCTACCTGCTAGCCTTTGTTAGGGCTAGAGTGCTGAAGCCACAGAATTAATTTCTTCTGAAGGCAAACCATGCATTTTTACCTTCTGATGTGCAAAATGCCATCAAAATTCAGGAACTTGCGAAGATCTACATCAGGTGGCCACACAAATGGTTTCCTTTGGCTGGGCCAATGGAGTGTATGGTACTGCAAGTATTGGAAGTGCATAATAGTTGAAGATCAAGTTCTGCCAAGTGACAGTTGGTTAAACTGGGCAGAAGAAGTGCATTGCATTTCAATGAGGAGGCCTCCTGACACTCGTGGGTAAGACTTCAGCAGTGAAGTCTGTTAGGAATAGAGAGTGTTGCACATGATGACATCTTGCTGCTGCTGATCTGCAGTGCTAGGTTTGAATGCAAGATGGGATCACTTCTCAGTGTTGAATATAGCTGAGATGAACTAAAAGAGATTCTGCTTCTTGCCATGTAGAAATGTGCAGTGACTGGTTTGGGCAGCAGTGCTCTGGTGCTTCTCAGTGAGTGAAGTGGTGCCTGGTCCATCTTTTTATCCACAGCTGCTCTGTCTATGATCTGCCAGCAGTAGCAGGGGTTTGCTTTGCATAAGGCAAGCTACAACTTTCCATGGTAGAGGAAGGAAAAAATATGCCAAATAACAGACTAAGCATCAGAGCTGAGGAGCATGCTGCCAATTGTAGCCCATCATAGGGCCACATGCTAACCTCCTCAGCCACAGACACGTCTGCCATACAGACATCTCAGCACTCGTTGCGCTGCAGGAGAATCTACTTACTTAGAAAAACAAACCAAGAAGTGACTTCAGTATGAACTCTGCAAGGCTTCTTATCTGCCTGTGTCCACTGGCATTAGACTACCAAGCAAGCCAAGAGATCACTAAGGTGGTGCTTGAATGTGTGTTAAAGCAGTGTACAGTGATACAGAGTTCTTGTGGAAGTCAGGGGCAGCCTAACCCCAACTAGAGCCAAAGGTTGGTTTGTATTTTCTCCTCAAGGTCAGTCTCCAACAGAAGATACAGTCTAGAGCTCTTCCTGGGGTGTAGGAACAGAGAGCTAAGTGAAAGTGCAGCTTGTAACAAAGCCATATGCCAGAGAACATATGTGGAGTTTTCAGGAATGCTGGCACTCTGAGGAGAAGTTGATTTGATCTGTCAGAGCTATTCTTGTCCTTTTATGTTTGTAATTACAGTATAATCTATTGCCACTGTTAAATGCTCTCCCTGGCAGATACACATGCTGTTTTGGGAGTTAAAAATGAATGCAGAGCTTGAGCTCTTAGATATGTGATCAAAGACTCTCCAGTCCTGGTGTATCTTATTGATCAGACTGAATATTCAGAGCACAGATACAAGCACTCCCAGGAAGATGATCTCCTCTGCCCTGGCTACTGTGGCAGGGTTCCTGTGTATTATTAGTCAGCATTCTTTGGGTGTTGTTTGTGTCTATGCAGCATACAAATGCCCTACTTCTGTTACCTCTCCAGTACAGTTGTGTTCAGCCACCTTTTTTTCCATATTCATGCAGTTCTTAACTTAAAAAAATGTTACTCATTCTGGTTTTGTTGCTTTGTATCATCCTTTTGTCTTTTACTTTATTCTCCCATCCTCTTAATTGGAGGCTTTTTGTGACCTGCAGTGACGTTCTCATTTCAATTGCTAATCCTCTTCAGTGTATTTTCCAAACCTTGTCTGCACTTCAGATGTGGTTGCAGTTTGGAAGGTCTGCCGTGCAGCATCCAGCAGCTCTCAGAATTGTTACACATTAGTTTATAGGTATTTCTGTGCTTCTTCCTGCTGGTGATGCTTGTGTTATGTACCTTTCTGCAGAGAAAACTGGACACTGCTGTTCTCAAGTGTGTTATGCAAGTGAACACTAAAATACGAGTGGTGAAATACAAGAGTAGGGAAAATTCCACATCTGCTGACAGTTTGTTAGATCATAGGATGTGGTCTTGATGCTTTTTGAGGCTGTGATTCTCTATCCGAGGTAACTGATGGCAGTCAGTTTATTTGGTTACAGTCAGCTTGCAAGATAGGTCTTCTGCTTGGACAAGTAACTGTGCTCCTGTGAGGGGATGGCTCAAAATCTGAGACAATGTTGGAATTGTTTTGCCCTCTTACAGTCTTATTCTTCTTCTTTCCAACAGGAACACGAATCTGAAGGTGGCAGAACCCCACTAATGAAGGCTGCACGAGCTGGCCATTTATGCACTGTGCAATTTCTTATTAGCAAAGGTAAAAGAGCAGTTTAGATAGTAAAGACAAGACCCTAAGTGCCACTTTACCAGTCTGCGTATTCGTGATCTTCCAGAGTCTGGCTGTGTGTGTGTGGACATTTGTCAAACTGTTTAGCTTAGTTTGTAGTGCAGTGAATCTAGTTACTCTTTCTAGATGAATAAATAGATTTGAAGTAGAGCAAATGTGTTCAGTTCCTGAAACAAAATGCCCCCTGCTTCACTGCTTCAGAGCAAAGTGCAGTCCTGGTGTGCCCTGCACTATGGAGGGATACTGAGAAGTGCTTATAATGAAAATGTCAAAGTTGTGCTTTGTACATCGAGTGTTTCCTCTACTACTGCTGTCTTTACTGCCACATCTTTACAAGCTGAGGATGATGATGTGTAGAAGCCAGTGGTTATTCGAAATCCCTCGCTTTTTACCCTGGAAGTGCAAAGGATTAGGAAGAATAGAAGAGACAAAGCTTGTCTCAGTTCCAGAAAAGATGTGCTTACCCTTGATGTTGAAATTTCTTGATGGTTAATTCTGAGATCTCTTCCTAGGTGCCAATGTGAACAGGGCTACAGCTAATAATGACCACACGGTGGTGTCACTGGCATGTGCGGGAGGCCACCTGGCAGTCGTTGAGCTCCTTCTGGCTCACGGAGCAGATCCTACTCATAGGCTCAAGGTATTCACTTATGTGAGGCGTTGGCATAGGTACTGAAAGAACCACGTGGTCGATTTAATGGATTAGTAAATGGCCTATTTGAAGTGGTCATATCTTATATGGTGCGTCAGGGAGCTAAATTAATCCGTTGGCTTTTTGTTTCCCAAACACTCTCAGGATGGCTCAACCATGCTCATTGAGGCTGCCAAGGGAGGACACACCAATGTTGTCTCTTACTTGCTGGATTACCCCAACAATGTTCTGTCAGTTCCAGCAGCAGACTTGTCACAGCTCACACCTCCATCTCAGGATCAGTCTCAGGTGAGGCAGGAGGAGGTCTTGGCAAAGAAGCATTTCCTCAGGAGTTAACTTGTGGAGCTAGTGTCAGTGTGAGCACATACAGTGGAAAGAATTAATTAAACAGTCTGCAGTTGTTGTCTGCAGGGTCCTGAAGAATGCTGACCATTATTTCCTTTGCTTCTTCTTAGACAGCATAGTCCCAAACTTACTACCTTAGAACGTTATTTTCTTGGTTGCACTTGCTTAGTTTTTTGTTTCAGCAATTCTAGACCCTTGTGATAGTACCCCTCAAATACTGAGAAGGGAGATGAGAGAGAGATGGCTGTACAGCCAGCTTATACAGAGGGAGCAGAATTATGAGATAGAGTTTACAGTTTCCTGGCCCTGTCTAGCCTTTGCTGGAGGACTTTAAGGAACTCTGTTGTTCTTACAGACATCTAGGCTTAAACCCATGGCAGTGCCTTCTGCAGGCTTACTGAGGGTGCCCTCAGTCTCCTCCTGTGGGTCACTGGTAAACATATTAAAGAGGGCAGGCAATGGAGATCTGGTGTAGGAATGTATCTGTGTAGTAACACTTGAAGATCTCTTCCATTGCAGAGGGTTTTGGTGGTGGTGGTGTGTTGTGGGTTCCTTGTTGTCACCTGACTGTGTCTGTCTCTTCAGGTCCACCGTGTGCCAGTACATACACTTGCTATGGTGGTACCTCCCCAGGAACCTGACAGGACTCCACAAGAGAACTCACCACCTGTCCTGGGAGTGGTGAAAGGTCAGTCTGTAGCCACTCGGAGAATGGATGGAAACTGGTGGGCTGGGGAGAACTTTATTAGAGCTTATGCGTAGTGTACTCCACTCTCAAGTCTTGGACACCTCTAAAAAAATCTAACTTAAAATGATTTTCTGTAGTGCATAGGTTTTGCTTATTTTCTTGTGCTCTGCAGTACAGAATACAAATAGAGACTGGTCAGGCAACATTTATGATACTATACTAATTTACTAGAAATACACTGAAGAAATTGGTTGTGTTAGCTGCCATAGTGCAGACTGATTAAAAAACATGCATAAAATCAGATGTGATATTAACTTGTCAGTATTCTACATGGGTCACCTAGAACAGTTGCAACTATTTTCCGTGAACCTAAATCACCAACTTCTATACACTGGCAATACAAATGTGTTGACACTGTAAAATGCCATTGCAGCTCTTGTAAGTTAAGAAAGGAGTTTTTGCTTTGACTATGATTGAACTGACTGGTTACAATTATTTGTGGTTGTTAAATGGGAAATGTAGCAGTTTGCTTCCAGCGATGGATTCTGTAACAAATTCTTGTCTGCAAAGAAAGAGAAGCTGATTCTCAGGTGTAAAGTTAAAAGCTGCAGCTCCTGATGATGCAGTTTTAAACAGGGCTGTCGAATGCCACAGTCTCACAAGCTCTGTTAGCTAGTTTTGCTTAGCTCTTTCATTCTGAGAGTGCTCAGTGCTTCCTAAAACAAACAACCCCACTGGGGCACAAACGAAGAGAGAACAAACCCAGTGGCCCAGTAGCAGTGATGCTGAAGCCTGCAGCCGTGCTGTCCTCTTGTGCATAGTGCCACATCACTTCTTACACATAGCTCCTCTTCTCCTAGGATGTGCCAGACCTGAGGCTTTGGGTTTCATAGAACACATGGACAGAATGTGCAGCTTCTGCTTCCAGTAAAACAGCTGTGCCTTAGCTGTGCCCTTACAGCTCAGTGGCTGCTGGCCTTGCCGAGTGGGTTAGTGCTCTGGAGGCGCACTGTTGGGTGCATGGGAGTCAGTGATAGATTAGCTGATCACGAGTCAGAAGACAGCAGTCACAAGCTTAGTCTCCTGTTGTTTAATCAGTGCTTGTCATTCAGGGAGTCTCTGTCACTGAAGAGCCCCCAAGTGGGCATGTTTTCAGCAGTGCCACGGTCGTGGAACTGGCACAGATCTAGTTGCTTCTGGTGTTTCAGGACATGCTTCATGTTTGTAAGCAAGACTAATCTGTGATGTGTTGCAAAGGATGGAGAAATCCAAAACGTGTCATTGGGCTGATGAAGCACTCCTGAAAGCTGTGTGCAGAGCTCTTCTCTGTCAGATCTGTAGGGCAGAAATGGTCTCTGTGTGATGTGATCATCGCAGTGATGCCACTCTGTGGCTTCGACTGGGCTAGGTTTCACCTTCTCTGCTGAATTTACAATCTTCACATGTTGTACACACAAAGCTTTAATGTGCAGGACTTTCACTGTGAGATTTCTTGGAGACAGGGGATATAAGAGGGTGGTCAGCATTTCCAGGAGTGAGAGGCCATGTCCTTCTGTAGCAAAATTGTTTATCCTGGGGAAGACAAATCTGTGGCCCCGTGTGTTGTGTAAGCCCTTAGGGAAGAAAAGCATGGAGTAGCTGGCCGTAAACTTAGTTAGAACAGTCTGGGCGTTAAGGAGCTGTATTAGCTTGGCAGGAAGTGCAATAGTAGCAACTTGATTGATGATGAAATCTTGATGATTGCAGCACTGGAATGAGCTTTTGTATTAATGCTGTGATTCAGATGCACTGGGAGGTTTTTCAAGAGGAGTTTATGGCCTAGTTTTGAATTACAGTGTTACTCTTCAGTGAAACAGGAAGGCACATCAAATATTTGCCATTTGAACAGTTATTTTTGTGAAAAACTAATTTGATATCTGTGCTTAGGAACTGGAAAGATAAACACTGCAGAGCTGACAGTGAGTGTAGGCAGCCTCAGGGAAAGGTGATCTGCAGGACAGTCTCCCACTTACAGTGCGAAGGGTGAAAGCACAGCAGTTTCCATGGGGCTCCAAGTGCCCCTGCTTCTGCTTCCCTGGGGCAGTGGGGTCTTGAGCAGCACAACAGTCAAAAGTAGTGCTATTAGGCTGTGTCAGGAGATCTGCAGGTGCTGCTGTTGGTCATGGTGCCCAGTTTGTGAAGGCAGCTCCTGCTTCCTAGCAATGGGGTCTGCAGCCTCCAGCACAGGTTGGCTCACCAGAACCTGGTGAGCATGCAGCCCCAACCCACAGCTGTAGAGCTTTGTTGGAAAGCAGCAACTGGTGCAACAAGGGGTGCCTAGGACTCTGTGGAAAGGGGCAATGTTGTGTTCTTCCTGGAAACACTTGAAGTATGCAAGGTGACTTTTAACCATGTCAGCATTTGAGGCAGCCTGGTTCTGGAGGTCGAAGGATTGGTTAACTTGTAAATTTCCCTCCAGGTTTCTTCTACTTCATAGCTGATCTGCAGCTGGGCTTACAAATGACAGAGTGCTTAAAACCTGTCAACATGCTCTTGTTGGACTTCTCTGCTCTTGGTTTCACATGGGCAGTACTTTGCCCCCCTCCTCATTTGGGTGTGTGGCTTTTTAGGATTCTACACGACCCAAGAGCAGTGACTGCAGTGACTGACATGAAAGCTGCCCACACCTGTCTCTTGCCTCCTTCAGCAGGACTCTTGGAATCTGCTGGTTCTTGAATTTAGGCATTTGGTGTATGGCATCATCTGGGCTAATCTGACAATCTGATGGCTCAAAAAGGGCAGACAGACAAGTTCCACATGGTTTTAGTAGCTATGCGGTCAGTAAATCTTTGCCACTGCAGTGCCTGGCTGAGCAGTTGCAGACAGGCAGAGGTCTCCTATGCCCTGTGATGTAATGAGCACAGGGGCCAGGTTAACAGCACAAGTGAAGATGACATTGCTGTCACTGAGGTGAGGGCATGAAAAAGACAAGTTGAGAGTCCTGCTTTTCCTTTCTGCCCCCTTTCAGACTCCTGTGCTGAAAGCCCAGAAACCTGTTAGCTGTCTCCTGTGGTTCAACATCTTCTGATTAACTCTAGCTATTTCCTCTGTTTTCAGCCTGGGTCAGCAACTGCCCCAGATACCTGGCATGTGTTGCCAAGTGCCATACAAGCCATGTGGCTTTCTGACTCTGTGAGTCAGAAGACCTGGATGGAGCACTTAGTGCCATGGTCTAGTTGATTGGCCAGGGCTGGGTGCTAGATTGGACTGGATGATCTTGGCGGTCTCTTCCGACCTGGTTGATTCTGTGATTCTTCTCTGTAATTTAGGGAGAATGTTTCAAAACAGAACATGTAGATCCCCAGGAGCATGAGTGTGTAAAAGTCTTCTCAGTGGTCTTTGAAATTCTGCTGCTTTTGAAGCTTCAGTCACCTGCCTGCCGCTAACTAATTGAATTCCATCTTTGCAATTGTCCAGTCAGATACCATCAAGCCAGAGGAACCCTGGGAAGAAGACAGACATTGGAAAGGCATTGGGATCTGTGAATGTCAGAGTTAAGTTTGGATGGGCTTCAGCCCTGTGGCTGTTGCCTGCTGGGTGCCATTGCACCCATTCCCTGCATGTTTGCCACAGAGAAGGCTGAAGGAGTGGGAGAGCTTGGCAGAAGTACTGCATGGTTCACAGGAGGAGCATGGGGAAATACAAACTCCTCATTCAGCCTCCCCCAAATCATCCTGTACTTGATAAAGAAGAGCTCAGTGTGTATCAAAGACTGTAGCAGGTCAGTCTGCCTGGGCTAGGGAGCTGGGCTAGGTTTTGTTGCCCAGGTGGTACAGTACTGTGCTGTGTGCATAAATCTGTGTGGGGAATGCCCAGCCCCACCTGCAGAGCTGCATAGCTTACCAACTGGATTTCTTGCAGCTGAACACAGGATTCTCATGAAAATGCAATACTGAGCCGATCTTATTCCTGTTGATGAGACAGGTGAATTTTAACTGCAGACTGCAAATCTAGCTTGGGACTTCTGATTAAAAGCAGATTTATAATGTACAAGCAATTCTGTTAACAAAGCAAAGCTCTTGGACTAGGTTTGTGCCTCCTAACATCTGCCTGTTGTCCTGTGAGGAGCGGACTGGATCTAGTCCTTTGGTTGGCGTTGAGGATTTTGAGGCGTGGATTTGTTGATCTGGGGTTTGGTTTGGTTTTGTTTCCTTGTGTTTTTGTTTGGGTTTTTTTGGGTTTTGGGGAAAGTTGCAGCTTTGGTTTGGACTTATTTGTTTGTTTTTGGTGGTTGTTCAAGGGTTCTTGTTTGGTTTTAAGTTTCGAGTAGAATTTGACAGACTATTCCCTATTAGGACAAATGGAGATTTGTACAGATTTATATGCTTAGTGTCAGCTCCAGCAGACAAGATGTATTTGAAACATCTTTTGTAATGTAACTGTTTGGATTTGATACATGCTTTCATTTTTTTCCTGCATTTAACAACTCTAGAAATTAGAGAGCTGTCAAGTCCCCAAATTTTCATTTCATCAAAAGTAAAATATAATGGACCTGCTTCAGGGTGGGGGCTAAGATGAAAACCACTCATTCGCAATGCAAGTTGTGTTGACAAACTTCCTGAAGAGTAGAATGGATTGTAAAAACAGACTTCTGGCCTTGCTCGTTCCTGTTGGTAAATATGTGCAGGGCAGTGTTGGAAAGATGGAGACAGGCTCTGCTCAGAGATGTCCAAAGGGCAACAAGAGGGCAAACAGGTGTCAGCTGGAGTAGAGGAGGTGCCACAAAAAAACTTTGTCACTGTGAGGGTGCTGGAGCCCTGGGGCAGGTTGCTCAGAGAGGTTGTGGTCTCCTCTGGAGACATTCAAAACCCTCCTGGGTGTGTTCCTGTGTGACCTGCCCTGGGTGATGCTGCTCTGGCAGGGAGGTTAGACTGGATGATCTTTGGAGGTCCCTTCCAACCCCTAGCGATCTGTGATTCATCAGTTAGTACTTCTAGGGTAAGATCTGAAGCAGACTTTATGTAAGAAGTTTCTTATCTTTTTCTCAATTCTCAGACACTTCCTTGAAATAAATATCTCAGTCTTCAGACTTCAGAGGACAGTACCTGCCTGGGGTACTGCGGTAAAGTACAAGGCTGCCATTTGGGTGTTGGCAAGTGCAGACAACAGATCAGTGGCTTTGGGGGCAATAAGATAGTTTTAAGTAAGTTTATTTTGGACTGTTAGCATCTCAGCTGTGCTGCTTGATTCACTGTGAAAGTGCATATCAATTATTTCTCTCCTGGGAGAAGACATCCTGTGGATTACCAGTCGTGACTAGAAGAGAATCAGAAGCACTTGGAATGAAATCCATCAACCTTACCAATAGGCAGTAACCCTGTGAGATGTGAGTGTGTTGTAAGCAACTTTAAATGAGAAGGTTTTAGTTGCTGAGGACTAGAAATATGAAGGTTGTTTTTCCAAACTCTTGCTCACAGTGTCTAGGACCTTTTAAAGGTTATGTGCAGCCAGGAGGCATTCACAGCTGGGAGTGCTGTCCTTCCTGCATGTTGTGGGGTGCTTAAGTGACCAGCAGTGCTGCTTGGGAAAGACTGCCCTGCATAGGTGAACTCTTGCAGGCGAGTTACTTGGGAGATTATCTGCAGTGTAAGAGAGAAGTGCAGTAGGTTTCCATAGGAAACATTTCCCTCTTATTTCCTGGAGAAAAGTCAGAGAAACTGATGAGAAGTGTTTGTGTTATACTTTGATACCCAGGTGGAACAAGTCAGGCAAGGAAAGTGGTTGAGTTGTGTGATGCTTTGGGTGTTCCCTGCCCCCTACCACTTTGGAAAATCACCCAGACTAGACTCTGGAAAGGAGTGAAGCTTAGCACAATGACAAGCAGATATTTACAATAGATACAGTTATAGACAAGTTAAAAAGTTATACAGAAACACGACACCCCTCCCAGAAACCAGAGTCTCCAGGAGGGGCTCACAACCACCCTTCCACCTTCCTCCCACTCCTCTCCCTTACCCCAGATCTTGCCTTACATTCAAGGAAAGTTTGGAAGGTCAGCCATAGAGGTTAGGGAGCAGATGGGTTAGTCACACAGACGGCAGGTTAGGTTAGAGAGAGAAGACTCTGTTATCTGTGTTTGTGTTCTTGTTCTTATACATCTCAGCAAGCTTATGAGTGGAGTAGACATCATTGTTTCCTTTTCGCAGCCTGTAATCTAGTTGTTCTCACCAAAACATTTTAGCTAGGCTCAAACTAGCACAAGTTGAGACCTGCTGACGAAGCTAGAAGGGAAGAAGAGGCAGTGGAAGTGTAGGGGTGCTGCATGGTTGTGTAGGGATGGGGGTGTGAAGGCCAAGATGTGACTGAAACCACATGTGGAAAGGGGTGCAAAGAATAACAAGAAGGGCTTCAAGAGCTGTGTCAGGTGGAAAAGGAAGGGCAAGAAGAAGCAGGTTCCCCTGCTGAGCAAGGATGGCAAGCTGGTAATAGTTGTTGAGGTGAGGCTGAGGAGTGTTTTACCTCAGTCTTCACTTCTCTTCTCACGCCTCCCTGCTCAATGGACTGCCAGACAGGGGCCTGGACCTCAACATCTTTCCCACTGTGGGATCAGGTTTGTGGTCTGTGTGTTTGCACAGAACTGCCTGAGGAACCTGAGTATACACAAACCTATGGGACACCATGAGGTCCATCCCGGAGTCCTGCCAAGCCACTCTCTGTGCTGCTTGGATATCCCTGGCAGTCAGATGAAGTCCCTGGAGACTGAAAGAAGGGAAACATCCAATCCATTGCTAAAAAAGGGAGAAAGGAGAGCCCAGGAACTACCAACCTGCCAGCCTCACCTCTATACCTGGGCAGATTGTTAACCAGATCCTTCTAGAAGCTCTAAGGCACACAGAGGGCAGGGAGGTGACTGGGGCCAGCCAGCATGGCTTTACCTAGGACACCTCTTGCCTGACCAACCCGGCAGCTTTCTACAGGGGAGTGACCACAGCAGTGGACGAGGGAAGGGCAGCAGATGTCATCCAGTCTGGGCAAGGCCTTTGGCACAGCCCCCACAGCAGCCTTCTCTCTGAGCTGGAGAGATGGGATCCATCCAGGGGACTTGCCAAACTGGAGAAGTGGACCTGTGTGAACCTTGTGAGGTTCAACAAGCCTGAGTGCAAGGTCTTGCGCCTGGGTTGGGGCAGCCTTCAGTATCAGTCTGGGGGCTGGTATGATTGAGAACGGCCCTGTGGAGAAGACCTTGGGAGCACCAGTAGATGAAAAACTGGACACAAATGAGCAATGTGCAATCACAGCCCAAGTGCCTACCAGCAGCAGGGGCAGAGAGGGGATTCTGCCCCTCTGCTGTGCTGAGACATCACCTGCAGTGCTGGGGCCAGCTCTGCAGTCCTCAGCACAGCAGAGAAAGGGACCAGTTGGAGCAGGGCCAGAGGAGGGCACAGCAATGCTGGCAGGGCTGAAAGTCCTCTGCTGTGATGCCAGGCTGAGAGAGTTAGGCTTGGTCAGCTGGGAGAAGGCTCCAGGAAGACATTCTGGTGGCCTTGCAGTGCTTCAAAGGGCTGAGCAGAAAGCTAGGGAGAGAGTTTTGAGCAGGGCCTGTTGTGACAGGACAAGCAGTGACCTGGATTTCACTGGTCTTCAGCCTTCGTTTCCTCCTAAAGACGCAGACAGGCTGTTGCTTTAGGAGCTGAATTGGCTGCTTTTACTGTTGCTAAGTTGAATCTTGTAGCAGGTTGATTGTGCGCTGGAGTGATGCTCCAGAAAAGATAAATGAACAGAAGAGCCCAGGCTGTTGAGGGGATTTCCCATACTGCCACTGTCTGAAGGCAAATGTCTGAAGTAGTCTTCAGGAGAATTTCTGCTTTTTTCAGGGCACTGTGAAATAGGAGAGTGTTGGAGAAACCAGGAAATGCCACTTGTGGACACTTTCAGTGTGATTGTGTGGCAGTGCTCAGGTATTCGAAGCTACCAACAGCATCTCCAGCTTTAGTTGAAGCTGCTGTTCAGCTGTGCCTGGTGGGTTTAGCAGATTTTGCTTTCCATTGTTGGCGTCTTCCAATAATCCCCAAGGTTACAGGTTTCAGCTATTTCCTGGCATGGAAACGGAGCTCTGGAATCTGCAAAGTAGCCATGCCGACTGCACGCTTGACTACTCTGCACCTCTTCTGGAGATTCACCCAGCTCCTTCCCTTAGAGGTTCCTAACACCTGTCTTCAGAAACTGTCTTGCGGTCACTGTCTGGAAGCACTGTTGGCTGCCAGACCAGCCTCGGCTTCTGCTCTCAGTCCATGTGTCGACAGAAAGCTGTGCTTCTGTTCTGCCCTTGTGTTTGGAGCAGACTTTTCCTGAGATCAGGCTTGTTTTCTCCCCAGGTGGGATTTAATTAAAGGGGGACAATGGTGGACTGCATTATTTGGGGCCCCTATGAACTGCAGCTCTTCTCTCCCAGGGTGAGGGTAGCTGTCCAGAATTGCTGGCCCATGGGCATTCTTTGGGTTAAGAGGGGTGCGATAAATATGGCATTTTGAGAGCAGTGCAAGGGGTTCCTGTCATGGTTGTGTGCTTGAGGCAGGCTTAATTTGCAGTCTGTAAAACGTTTCTGCCACTGCAGTTGTGGAGTAGCTTAGGTTTCAAAAGATAGCAGCTGACACTTACTAGTTCCTACCAAAGATACAGACAAAACCTTTCAGAGAGTTTTTGATCAGTGCACACAGCTTTCAAGACGGGTCTGCAAAACTCTCATCCTAAGTCATGCCTTTTAAAGTGAAGAGGTAGCTCAGTAAACCCTCAGTACACTGCAAGAGCCAAGCCTCAGGTTTGAGGTAAACACCCACCAGCCGTCATGAAGAAGGCATTGGTAAGCTTTAGTCTAAGTTTTGTTGTCTTCTGAGAAATTGTCTGGGAACTCACAGTTCAGAGCCAAAATAACAGCAGTGCTTGGAGTAGTTTCTCATCTGGATCTGCTGACCTGCTTCAGACAGCTGGACGGAGAGTTTCCTGAAGACTGTCTGCAGTGTTCGGGGTGCTGGGCTGTTTCCTGAGCTTAAGTTTTTTGTTGTTTCACATAAATTTGGATCTGGTTTGCTGTCACTCCATTATCTGGTAAAGGCAGTCAGCAGCTGTTTCAGTTCTGTTTTAGTATTCCTACATTCTTTGTATAAGAGAAAATTCTCTTTTGAGGGAGAGTTCTTACCTTTGTTTGCCTTTTCAGTTGGTTCTTCCAGAAGGGTTTGATTTCCAAGTGAGGTCTGTCTGACTCCTCTTTATGCAGCAATGCAGAAGAGCCACCTTTGAGTTAGGGCTTTGCTGAAGGATGGCACAGAGAGGCTTAAATTGTAATGAGTAATTGGATGAATCTCCTTTGTAAATGCTTGAATTTGGGGGGTTTGGTTGGATTGGGTGGAGGGGGTGTTGGCTCTTACAGTTTGGTTGTTCTTTTTGGTTGATTGAGCTTTTTAAGCAGTTCGGTATAGCAAAGTGAGGAAGTTAAACCCCTTACAATTCTTAATTGAAGTTTCTTACACTGAACTAATTAAAATTTCAGCATTTCATAGATTGTTACTAGCATGATGCCCTGGAGGGGTCACAGGTGGCTTTGGAAGGGCACTGCCCTGCCTTGGTGACCTCACCAGGCTCCTGTTGAAGATTCTTTCAAACTTGTCTTAGTGAGTGGGGCTGCGGATTTGTTACTAGTGAGAGGGAGACAAGCAACCTGGTACTTTTGACTCGGAGCTTTTTACAAGGTGCTAAGGTTACCAAATCTCTCTGCACATGAAGGCTGCATTGTCAGGGTTCTGTTAGTGTGGCACAGCTGGCAGGCTGCAGCAGTCGGAGAAGCACTGCTTTAGTTAGGACCCTGCTGTGGCTGCCATTGTCTTCTCTCACATGCGGGTGCTGCTTTAGCTCTGCTTGCAACCCTGCTGTTGGAAGTTAGCCTCTGGAAAACAGTCTGATTGCACTGCACCTCAGAACAGCTTTGGGAACTCAGTAAATTACTTACATTTCCTTGCTCTTTTTGCTGATTTCATTTCCCGGATGCATTTTTACCTGTATCAGAAACCAGAAAGGTTCCTGATTTCTTAGGATTAAAATAGCTGTGTTCAAAGGGAGATGAGGATCAGTACTGACAGTTCCAGCTCTATGCTTTGTCCCTTCCTGCTATACCATGAAAAGCAGGGTTTAGCATTCTGTGCTTTGACAGATAGATGTGCAGTCTCAGTGGTAAAGCTTTTCAGTGGTTGTTGGGGTTTTGTTTGGTTGTTTTTTGGTTTGTTGGTTGGTTGGTTTGGGGATTTTTTAATTTTTAATTTGGGGTTTTTGGTTTGGTGGGGTTTTTGGTTTGTTTTTTTTATTATTTTGGCTTGATTTTGTTGTTGGTTTTAATTATTTTTTTTTTTCCTTTTGGTGGGTGAGAGGGGAGGTTTGGGGTATCTTCAGCATGGCATTTTTTCAAACATTTTTCATGTGCTTAGGTGCATCCAAGCAGAAGTCAAGTTCCCTGCAGGTAGCAGATAAGGACCTACTGCCACCTTTTCACCCATACCAGCCTTTGGAATGCATAGTAGAAGAGACTGAAGGCAAGCTGAATGAACTTGGACAGAGAATTAGTGCCATTGAAAAAGCACAGCTTAAATCATTGGAATTAATTCAAGGTGAACCTTTAAATAAAGATAAGATTGAAGAACTTAAAAAGAACAGAGAAGAACAAGTACAGAAGAAGAAGAAAATATTGAAGGAGCTGCAGAAGGTGGAAAGGCAGTTGCAGATGAAAACCCAACAGCAGTTTACCAAAGAATATTTGGAGACCAAAGGTCAGACAGACACACCACTGCCCCTGCAGCAGCAGTGCCCACTTCCAGGGGTCTTCCCAGAAGTGGAAGCTGATAAGGGTCTGCCAGAGGATAACTTTTCAGGGTTACCTCAGGTTGACACAATCTTGTCTAAAGATGATGAGCACCAACAGTCTCCAGCACCTGCTGAACAAATAGATTTTGTCCCTATCCAGCCTTTGCCAGCACCACAATGTAATTTTTCTGGTAATTTAGGTTATAATGGGACAGAGTCTCTTGAACTTCAGAAAGCATTAGGGAATCAGCAGAATGTAGGACAGCAGCAGCAGATTGCTGGGCAGGGACTCTTAGTTCAAGAAGCAGACGGATTAATGGTTGCCACTCCAGCACAGACGCTTACCGACACTCTTGATGACCTAATAGCAGGTGGGTTAAGAACTATACCTGTTTTTGCATTAATTTGTGTGCTTAGTTTCCATTTCTCTCCTTCCCTCAACAACATCTTGAGGTTTTCCAGTCTGGGAATACTTGCATAAGAGTGAAGTTCCTGATCAGTGCTATTAATCCCAACAGTTCCAGTTCTAACACCAGACATGAAAACAACTTTTTTCCAAGTGCAAAGCTTCCTGTACTGGAGACCTGGTTTAGCCTTTTTGGCCTCATCTTTTTCTGTGCTTCTTTAAAAAGCCTTCTCCTGAGTGGTTAGTGGTGCCCGTTAGGAAACCTGAAAGTGTGACAGTTTGAAAGCTTCTGTAGAATTTCCTGTACAGGCTTATGCCTCTGTGACATTCTTCAGTGTAGAAGCCATCTTTAGAAGAAAACAAATTGCTGTCACTTGTATGGGCCAATGTGTCCCTCTGCTGCTCCAGCCTTACTGTGGTTAAACACCACCTGAAATCAGCCCCTAATTGCTTCGTTCTGTAACGGTTTGTGTGTCCAGAACACCCTCTAAAAACTGCTTGTTGTACAGGAGCATCTGCTTGTTAGATATTATGTGGCCAAAACTCGTCCTGATGAGAAGCAAAAGTCCAAACATCCTCCCGTTGGTTGGGAACAGTGTGAAGAGGAGTGAAAATTCCCACCCGTGGGTTTGTGTGAGTGCCTCTGTGCAAAAAGAGCTGTTGCTGTGGTTGATTTATTTCTTGGGTTTGCAACTGGAGATGTGTAGGTGTGTAGTTTATTGGGTTTTAATTCAGTGTTTTTCAGCTTTTCTTTGCACCTTTGTGTGTCCCTCAGCCCTTTTTTTCCTATCTTCTCTTTCCACCTTCCCTTTGTAGTCACTGCCTTGTTCCTTTCACTCCATCTCAAGGTTGTAGGAAGTGGAGTAAGAGCTTTTTGCCAGTTGTAGACTTCTAGAGTGGTGATTGTGTCAAGCTGGTGAAAGTGGGTATTAACTTGCCATGCAAACCACAGGTGATGTCAGAGTGCAGTGTGTGGTACCAGCTCCTTTCAGCTGTACGGGGTGGTTCGAAGTTGTGTTCTTCCCTTAGAGAAAACAGGTTCAAGTGCCCTCTTTTCTGGTCCCTCCCCCACTCTCCCTTTCTCTTCAGAGTAGTCAGCCAACATTAAAGCAGAAAGACAATTGGATTATTCTTGATTTTTATTACTGAAGGTTTAGTACTGGGTTGTGTGAGGGGGAGGAAACTGAAATGATTCATGCAAAACATAGACACCAAGGGCCTAGTCCTTGGAGTGGTTCCTCATGCTGGCAGTTGAATGTAACTTGACCCTGTACAATCTTTCACTGCTAAGAGCTGCATCTTACATCTAAAATGTTCGCTGCACTCAAATGAGCAACTGCTGCAGTCACAGAATCACAGCATCATTCAGATTGGAAAAGACCCTTGGGATCAAGTCCAACCATTAACCCTTTCTCTACAAAGATCACCCCTACACCATGTCCCCCAGCAGCAGTCAGCAGAGTGCAAGAGCTGTGCTGCTTGCAGACTGCTTGCAAACAACCAAGAAGACCTTTTTAAAGTTATTTTTAAGATGACCTTGAACAGACATTGACTCATTTCCTTGAAACTGCTCCTGCTTTGCTGAGTCATTAAAGGTGTGGCTTGTCATCCTGCCAGTGAAGCATGTCCCTTGGTCATCTGTGCCACTGGTGGAGCTGCAGTAGTGATGGTGAGTGGTGTGGTTTGCAATAGGCAGGAATAGAGTTACATCTGGTACTGGGTCTGCTTCAGAAGAACAAGATCCAGCTGTTGGGTTCAGTCGGCGTTTTCCCTTCTGCACCAAAATCCCTGCAACTGCTGTCTTTAGCAGTGGCTATGTAAGAGGCACCTCGTCTGAGACTGCTGGTGAGGGATAGTTTGCACTTTGTCAGAGCCTCGAATCTCCATTTCACTCAGCTGTGGCAGTGCACACAGATGGAGTATTTCTCTTGCCAGCCTGCTGGCGTCGTTTTTCGGCAGCTAGCTATTGAGATGGTCAATGGTGAGGTGCAAAGTGGTGGAGTCAGTTGCTGGTAGATGTGTCCCCAGGCCCCTTCTTTCATGAAGCTATGAAGAAGTAACAGAGAAGCCTGTGGGAAGTCAAGCGAGGCCTGAAAATGGGGCAGCTTTTTCTACTCCAGAATGGTTTGGTTGTAGTGAAGTTTATCCAGATGTGCTGAAGTGATCCAGTCTTTGAAGGTGACTTATGACAGTCCAAATTTTAATGGGGTTTGCAAATGAGATGTAGATGTGCAGTTTAGAGTGGGAAGGCAAGAAATTGGTTTGGATCATAACTTCCAATAGAGAAGGACATTTTGGGTCTTGTTTACATTACTGAGATTTGGTGTTTGGAGGTGTCTTGTCTGGTATAGTTGGGGTTTCATAGCAGTGGACACTGTGCACTTACTGTAGGAAATTTCTAACTTGGCAGTGTTGTGAGTTGAGCTTTTTTTCAGGTTCAGTGTATTTAGGGTGAGGAACCTTCTTTTGTTGCTAGGTTTTGTGCATAGCTGGAATATTTTTCTTCTGCTCAGCTTGTGTTTTCAGTCAGGAGGTGGCATCTCTCTGTGCTTCTGACTCTCCTGCAAGCTGTATTTTGAGAAACTTAATACCATTCTTCGGTTCTGAAATCCTGGTGGTGCGTGGTTATACAGAAGTGGAATGATTTGAAGTGATGGTGTGGAAGGTGACCTCTGTATCACTGTGTTCAGGGTTGCTGTTTGGAGTAAAACTGGTTACTGGCAACATCTGGGCTGAGAACTGATGGCCCAAATGGAGTGCCCAAGGTGCAAAAGCCTTTGTGCAGTAACATGTTACTGAGGCTTCATGCACAGGCTGCAAGTCTGCACAATCATGAAACAGTACTGCTTATTGGTCCTGAAAGCTCCACTTCCTTTGAGAAAAGAGGAAGTGAAATCCAAGCCCAGGATTCCTGAACATCCATACTCACAGCATGACAGCAGTTAGGTAGATTCAGTTTCAGACTGCAGCTGCAACCTCATCTAGAACTACTTGCTCCATGTTCTGCCGGTGCCTTCAGAGCTGTACTTAGGTAAAATACCAAGCTCTTGCTGCCTTTGCTTTTATTCATACTTCCTGTCATATTTTTCCATAACTTTGGAAAACAGTCATCCATGTCTTTGAAGAATCATCTTCAGTCACACAGCAAATCTAAGAAAGTCCCTTTGGAAAGCTGCCATGTAGGGAACCTGGCTTTTCTCAGTAACTTTGTATTTTTTATGTAATGTAAGTCTTTTGAACACCAAGGCCTGTGGAAACATCCAAAACCTATGTCACACACTAGGGATTTTCAAAAATTGATTTTTATTTTACTTTTTTTTTTTTTTAATCAGTGCCTTCCTGGCAAGAAGCCAGAATACCTATGCAGTAGGAAACAGTCTGAATGCTGGAAAGTTTACTTCCTAGTTTTCCCAGAGGAGGAAAGTTGCACATTTCTGTAGTCTGTTACAATCCTAAGGTGTAGAAGTGCTGAAGGCAATCGTCCTGTCCCAGCTGGCGTTTTTTGCCCTCCAGACAGCCTTTCCTCTTGTGGACATGGGCAGTGCCAGCGCTGCTGTGCACTGCTGAGCTGCAGCGCTTCACTGGTGCTGTGTTAATGCCAGTTAGTGAGCTGAAAGCCTGGAGCGAGTGTGTTGGCATTGTTTCACGAGATGGCTCATGAACTGTTGGCAATGTCGGTGTGAGTTGCTGAAGACTGGCAAAGAATCCTTAGCATTCTTGGGGCCAGTGTCAGACTGATGAAGCCTGAGGACATATTCTGGCTCTCCCTGGTAGAGAGAGGCGGGATCAAAGGTGGCTCTCACCTTGTGTCCCATTGGCAGGACAGGCTCATCTGCCTGCTGGAGATTCACAAGAGCAGCAGCTGTCCTGTTTCTTCCTGTATTCAAGATTTGTAATCAAGGAATGGATTTAGGGAAATAGGAGTTAACTCCAATTTCATGCAAATGTGTGTAAAGGGATGTTGGAACCACTGCTGCAAGTTCATCTCTGAGTTAGAAATCTGTGCGTTAGACTAAGCTGAATCAGCCCCCAGAAACTGGAGGCAGAAGTTCTTAGCTGCTTTACTCAGGAGAGCGTGAGGCTGCACTGGGCAGCTTGCCAGCTATGCCAAGCAAAGAAAAAAGTACACTTTCAAGAAAATCCTGAAGTTCTGTACCCTCAGTAGTCAGAGGGGTGATGAATCAGTGGGTTTTGGAAGACTACTTGATATTAGATTTTATTTTAAACAAGAGTCTAGAGTATCAGTACAGAGTTTCTCTGCATTTCTCCTGCCTTGTGTGTTCTCTTTCACACTGACGTGATTGTGCTCAGCATACACTTGTGTGGTTCAAGCATGTGAAGATAACCTAAAGTATTCAAGAAATACCTTGGACGTTTTATTCATAGTTGTGAAATATAGAGAATTTGTGGAACCTGCAACAGCAGTGAATATGTTATACTGAAGACCTTTAAAGTAGCTCAAACAGAGCCCCTCTTGTGCCCCCTGCTTCATGTGTGTATCTCATATCTAGAGCTGTAAGATCTGAGAGCATTGAGCTGGTGTGTCTCATGAGGAAGGGCCAGGGTGATTTGGTGCCTGTATTTCAGAAGAAATAATCTTTAGAAGTCTGATTAGTATCTTGCACTTCAGTGCATTGAGGAGGAAGACAAGGGTGTTGCATTAATTGCTGCTCATCTGCTGCTGTAAGTGGTGCTCCATGGTGTGCAGATTAAGTGTGCCCTTCTGACCTGAAACCTTTCATCCAAACCCGGGTTGCTCATGAATGGGACTGCGTGAAGCATGAGGCAGCTCTGAACTCAGGTGTGGGCTTTCTTGCTTCACTGTGGCAGCCAAACCTTAATGCTGGTTTCCTTACATGCCAAGGAGGATGCTTTGCTTACAGAATACACTTGGAAAGTTTCACCTCCCAGAATTTTTGATGACCACCCTGCCATGTTTACAGACCTCAGCTGAAGTGACCCCTTTAAACTTGCTCCAGTCATGCATACACAGCACTACAGGCTGGCTGAGTGGTGCTGGTGGGCATGATGAGGATTTGGGTAAGACCCTTCCCTCTGAGTAGCTCTTGCTGTGCAGTTTGTCAGTGGAATCGGGAAGAGTGAGGTGGGAAAGGTTTGCAAAAATCTCTCACGGGCATCGCAGGTTGGAGTTCATCCTTCAGTGTCCCCAGGTGCTTGAAGAAATTAGGCAAAATGCAGCTGTGGTACTTGCACTCACTGTAGTTAAAGTGCATTTGCAGCTAGTCCATTCCTTGAATCTCCAGATCTCCATGATGAAGTCTGACAGGTGGTGAATCAGTAAGAACAAACTGAAGGGAGCACAGTCAATTCTCAGCTTTCTTGGTTTTGTTGACTGCCTCCTCCCATCTGCTTCTCTTCCACCCTCCCTGGGTTGTTCTGAGACCTGATCAATGGTGTATGCTGTCATGGGTCAACTTGCATTAGGAGCCTTTTCTGGAGCCTAGGCATGCCTTTAGGTGAAGGACTTCTGAGTTCCAGATGGAGCTGGTATTCCTGGGGATTATTTTTGTGCTTTGCACACAATAGAGCTCTGACAGCACGGGTTACTATTGAAGAGGGGTAACTAATTATCTTCCGGCGTCATGCTCCTGGTGCACACAGACTAATGCATACAGTTCTTTCCACCTTAATGCCATTTGGAGGCAATGCTCACAGTGCTAACTACCAGGCAGCTGCTTTGTGCAGGACACCAGCTCAGGTGTTTCTAAGAGCACTTGATTTCATTGTTTCCCCCTCCTACTCTTCTGATATTGGACCGTTGCAGTTTGATAGGACTAAATAGCTTTCGCTATGAAGTGCCATTGCTAGGAGCAGATGAATAATGTTGTGTTACTTTTCAGCGGTGAACAGCAGAGTGCCCAGTGGCTCCACCAGCTCCCTGCACACAGCTGAGTCCCCAGCATCTGAGCCCTGCTCACAGGCAGCAGGCACTGTGCCCTCGCAGTCGGTGCTCCCCATGTACCCGTCAGTTGACATCGATGCGCATGTGAGTTGTTGCAAGGGCCTTGCGCGGGGTCGGTTTTCTCTTGAGTTCTACAAGGCAAATAAAACTGATTCAGTACTGTCTGAAGTACACTAAACTTCTTGTTGAGTATTTTTGATTTCTGACTATCTGTTTCTGTCTTTTCCCAACCGTGCAGACCGAAAGCAATCACGACACGGCGCTGACACTTGCGTGTGCAGGAGGTCACGAGGAGCTGGTGTCTGTGCTGATAGCACGTGGGGCCAATATTGAACACAGAGACAAGAAGGGTAAGCTAAAGCAAGACCACAGTTTGATCTTCAACTACACCTGGAAATAGCAAATTTCCAGTTGGGATATGGGACTTTTTGCTGTACCAAATTATTAAAGCTTGCAAAAATGCAGAATTCCATTTTTGCACTTCATGCACAAGTCCTGTCCACGCGAAGCCAGTGACACTGCTGTCTTCCCAGCTGTGAAAGGAAGGGCTTCTGAGTGCTATCTTAAACACGTTTTGGAAATACGAAGTACTTTTGTCCTTATGATTCACCTTCTATGAAAGACCCTAGCATGCTAGACAGCAGCCTTGGCTGGCAAAGCTAGCTGGGATCAGTTGCCAGGTTCCCAGTAACAGAGGACAGCAAGACCTCAGGTCTTCAGATCTAAGAGAACAAAACCACTACATCACTCTCCTTGGAACTGTCATTAATCGCTTCAGGTAAACAATGTGTATATGTGTTCGTGTGGTGGAGGTTTGTTAAATAGGATTGAAACAGACAGCTGTGACCTCTAAAGAAATGAGTTGGTCAGAACTTAATGCAAGCTTATGAGTGAAATCTCAGCAGTACTTGGTTTTGAAGAGACTTCCATTCTATTTGGCAGGAATTAGAGCCTTGATGTATCAGAGTCAGAAAGGTTCTGAGATGGCCGTTGTCCATTAACCCTTTTGTCTGTTTCCTCTCCTGAATACTTCTGAGGTTGACCAGGTTCCGTTTAACATGAGCTCTCATTCCCAGGTTTCACACCTTTGATCCTGGCTGCAACTGCTGGGCATGTTGGTGTAGTGGAAATTCTGCTGGACAAGGGTGGGGATATCGAGGCACAGTCTGAGCGCACAAAGGATACTCCACTTTCGTTGGCATGCTCTGGTGGGCGCCAAGAGGTACAGACACACTTGTCCTCAACGGGCTTGAGCTGGGTTTTGTAAACAGTTTCTGGTACAGTGGGGTTTATTTTGTTTGGGTTCCTTTATGATACAATAAATCATCCTTTTCCAGGAAGGTTTTTAATCTCTCTAAGTGTAGCTAATTGAAGTATTTTTCTTTTTCCAAGATGAGAGAGAATTTTATTCTTTCTTTCTTGGCTACCCCACTTTTCTTAGGTAATGATTGTTAGAACTTGTGGTCATTCTTCTGTTGCTACTTGAAGGTAAGAGCTATGGTGAGGGAGGTGAAGGTGATTAATGCATAGCTTTGTTCACCAAATACTTCCCTTATGCATCATTCCCACTCAAAACTAAAGCAGCCAGTGCAGGCATGGAAGGGCAAGAACTAGAACTTTGTGTTGGCAGTACAGAGTTGTAGCAATGCTGTGCAGGACTGGTGAGCAGAGGTGCAGGGCACATTCCACTGGGCTTTTAAGGACCTCTCAATCTTCTTTCAGCTTCTGCCTGGCTTTAAACTTTTTTCATCTTTTTTTTTTTTTGGTCAAAACGAGACTTGTTAAAGCCTTCCAACTTTTAGTCATGAGCATACTAGCTTAGAAGCTGGCATGGAGATGGTGAAGGGCTCTGTGCCAGTTAGGACATGGTAAGTATTGGAACTTGTAGAGATTAAAAAAGTTGGACAAAATTGGAAAGTTTCTACGCTGACTTTGCAAATGCAGATCTTTAACAATGGAAGTGCTGCTCTCTTTATGCCAGAATTCTACCTCTTATGTTTCTGGCTTAGCAGCTTGTGAGGGAGCCTTTTTTTCTGCCTGTTTGCAAAATCACCTAGCCTGTGTGAGTGACAAAATGAGGCTCACTGAGGTGCAGTACTCCCCAGAAATGTTTCTGTTTCCCCCCCTTTTCTGTCTCTTATGCAGCTTCTGCTAGAGAAGGGAGGTCCCTCTTCATGCTTGTTTCCTTCACATCAGTACATCTAATTTTTCCCATGGGGTATTTTGGAGAGGCCATTGAACAGAGATGGGCAAACATAGCTCAAGGGTCATTTGATTTAAAGTCGTGGGAGTTTCTGAAAGGGAGGTGGGATAGAGCTCTTGTTTTCAAACTGAAGATGCACAGGGAGAGCTCATGTCAAAGCCTCGCATTTTTATGAGGTAAAATAATCTTTGTGCACTGCTACAGGCCGTGAAGGTTAGCAGAGGTGCTCAGCACTTGCTACGCAATGCACTGTATAGGTGAAGGACAGCAGGACTGGATAGAGGGTTTCCTGTACTGTCTTAGCCATTAGTCGTGGAAAATGGTAGCTACTGGAAGGTCTGAACATGTGATAATGTCTTTTTCCTTTCTGGATGATAGCAGAAGCCCAATGTGTCTGTTAATGTGCGTGCTGTTTCCTCAGGTGGTTGATCTGCTGTTGGCCCGGGGAGCTAATAAAGAACATAGGAATGTGTCTGACTACACACCACTGAGCCTTGCTGCTTCTGGTGGCTATGTTAATATCATCAAGATTCTTCTCAATGCTGGGGCAGAAATTAATTCAAGGTAATGTGCTATGTACACCAGCTGGACTGCAGTGTAGCACAGACACTCATTGCTGGCTCGGTGCTGAGGCATAGGTGCTGTCATCTCTGGTGCTGTCAGACCTCCTCTGAACCTCTGTTCAGGTTGTCTTAATGCTTTGAAATGGCTTTAGCGGTCAAAAGCTTCATCTTCCTTACACTAAAAATCCTTAAAATTGGAATTATTGTTGTAGCCTGCAAACTTTCCTTTTCCCTTTTCTATGGTTCTGGGACCTTGGAGTAAACTGCCCAAGCATTCACGACAGCTCTGCCTTTCTGGAGATGCCTTTTGCAGGAAGAGGAACAAACTTGCACAGCTCTCTCTTAAGCATCCTCTGTTCATTTTAAGGATGTTTACACATATTCTAACACCAGAGAGAGTCTGAACTGTGCTACAAGCATGGTTTTGCTGAATGGCTCAGGTGCAGCCTTAGTTTTTAGTGTATGTATTTTGAGTTCTTGAGTCATCTGAAGCTCGCAGAGGAGAAGTGTGTTTCCCTTGTTCAGCATCTGCTGTTGCTCACTGCCTGTTATTACTCTGATGGTTTCTCCTAACCAGTTAGTAACAGGTCACTGTCTCTGTTTGCTTGTGTGGTATGTTCTTTTCTGACTTAAAAGAAAGCATTTTGTTGCTCTTGAATGGACTTGGGCTTCACAAGGCATTGCTCAGGCTCTGGGCACTGCAGTTGTGTCTGTCCCCACAGGACCGGCAGCAAGCTGGGGATCTCTCCTCTGATGCTGGCCGCCATGAATGGCCATGTGCCTGCTGTGAAGCTGCTGCTGGACATGGGCTCTGATATAAATGCCCAGATCGAGACCAACCGCAACACAGCCCTCACCCTGGCCTGCTTCCAGGGCCGAGCAGAGGTCGTTAGCCTGCTCCTGGACAGGAAAGCCAACGTTGAGCACAGGGCGAAGGTAAGTCTGGGAGTCGCCTTTCCTTCTGACTGGTCGTTTCTCTGAGTCATCAGCTTGCTTCAAATTGTCCTCTTACTTTGAGCCTCTTGGGGCTCAGAGGATTTATTAAATGTTCTGAAATACTTTACTGGGGGAGGCTGTGCATTAGAGAAAAGCTGACTTGATGCTCTGAGTTCCTAATGAACTTTAGATTGTCTCCTGTTCTGTAGTGATAAACCTTTTGGTTTAAGCTTGATGTGATGTGATGCTTGTTGAAGTATTTTGACTTTTGAGGGCAGTCTAGCAGGAGGACTTACAAAGGAGTGTTACTTAGAGATTTCTTGACTACCGCGGAAGTAGTGCAGTCAGGCTTTGTAAAGCTTTTACCTTGCTGTGGAACCCATGGCTTCAGTACTGTGACTTTCTGTGCCTCTGAAATACTCCACAGGTCCCATCCTTTGGTACTCTGGGACAGCTTTGTGTCTCCTGCCATAAAGCAAGCTTAAAGCTTGTGTAGACAGCCAGACTGATTTCCCCAGCACAAAGGAATTTTTGGTAACTTCTAAGGCTGCTGAAATAATTGCTGTGTCTGTCTACCCTGCCTGCTTCTGGAATGACTGTGGCTGGAGAAAAGGGGATATGGATAAAAGCCAGCTCTCAAATGGTCAGTTGGGCATGTTAGCAGCTGGTATAAGTATTTAACAGTCTAGCCTGGCATCTAAATTGGGCTCAAATGAGTTTCAGTGCTAAGGAAGGCTAGGAAAGAGCTAAGCAGTCAGGCTTGGAGTCTTGTTGTAGAAACACCTGATGTGTCTTCCTTCAGATCTGTTCTAACCTCTGTTTTAGAGATCCTGGTATCTGGTGGCAGTCAGCAGATTGCCTGGATTTGTACAAATCCAAGCTCGGGGTGTTTGGGTTTTGTTGGGGCTGTGTTGGTTGGTTGGTGGGTGTTTGTCGTTGGTTCTGTGGAGTTCTTTTAGTGTTTGCTGTTTGGTTGTTTTTCTGTTTGGGTCTCTTTTTTTTTCCTTCTTTTTGAGAAAGACTGATTGAAGTTAGGCTCTGAAACTAATTGTAAGCAGCTGAATAAATAAATCTGCTTTCCTGGTGTAGGAACCATGCATGTTGTGTCTGAAGTATACTGCACACATTTCACGTGGTGTACCTCCCTCTCTTGGCACAGACTGGCCTCACGCCTCTGATGGAAGCAGCTTCAGGAGGATATGCAGAAGTTGGAAGAGTTCTCCTTGATAAAGGAGCGGATGTGAATGCTCCACCTGTGCCTTCCTCGAGAGATACAGCTTTAACAATTGCAGCAGACAAGGGTCACTACAAGTTCTGTGAGCTCCTGATTAACCGGTAAATGTTTCTTCTCCTTTGCTCATGTTTGCTCTGTAGCTACATTCCTGTGGTAAGGGTGCCCTGCTTTGTGTTGCCTCATAAAGTGGAGAGCAAAGGGAATAGTAAGCTTTGGAAGTACGATGTAGCATCTGTTCCTTACTCTCCAGCATTATCTCAGAGAGTGCTGCTACTGCAATGTTCATTAGGATAATCAGGCAGCTGGGCCTAGGGTCTGGCTTGGCAGCTCTGTTGGCTGCACAATTCCCACCTGAGCAATCCATTGCAATCCTGCAATTCCTGCTGTTAACTGTGGGGCAAAGCCTGGAAGTAGCTCTCAAGCTCTGCAAGTGTAACTCCATGTACTGCTAAAATCTCAAGGGACTGCTTTGTCCTGTGAGGAGCCCCCACATGAGTGATGAAGGACCCCTGGTAGCTGCATAGCTGCAGTGCAGTAAAGGCTGCACTGGGTGAGTATTTGTCCCTGTAAGAGAGCTTTAAATAACCCTGTGGCACTGTGCTGCAACTGAAACTCAGATTTCAAGGACAGAATTTCTCTAGCCACTAGACTGCAGTCATTCCGTGGCCTGTTATCCTCTGATCTCACCCCTGTTCTTCCTCAGAGGGGCACACATCGATGTTAGGAACAAGAAAGGGAACACCCCTCTGTGGTTAGCAGCTAACGGGGGCCACTATGATGTGGTGCAGTTGCTGGTACAAGCAGGAGCAGACGTGGATGCTGCAGATAACAGGAAAATCACACCTCTGATGTCAGCGTTTCGCAAGGTAGGAGACCCATTGCACTTGTGCTTCAGTGCTGCATGTTTCAAAGCAGAGTTTCTTTTGGTCTGAAATCTAAATGCTTGTTTTGGGAGAACCAAATGTACCACAGAAGAACTGCTGGTTTGGTAACAAGGCTGCTGGGAAGGAGTTTGTCTGTGTGAGAGGTACAAGTGATCTCCTTTGTGAGAGGTAGAAAATGTCCCATAAGCCATGTTGACTTCAGTGCTGCCAGTTAGCCCCTATCCAAACACTCGTGCTGAGATTTCACTGTCTTGAGACTGCCATAGTGCCCTCTAAACTTCTGCAGGTTGTACTGCTTGAGATGGTCCTGCTGGAGCTGGGCACAAACCCAGTCTGCAACAGCTGTCTTGATCCAGTGACAAAGGGATGAAGAGGGAGGACTTAGGCTCTCTCAGGAAGGAAGCAGGGCACCTGGTCACACAGGAGATGGGGGAGGCTG
>WAAF01019270.1:1304-20844 GCA_013400475.1 Tricholaema leucomelas
TGGTCTCATTGGCCACCAATAACCAATCAGGCTTGCAGTCAGCCAACCTTGCCATAATAGGCAAGGAGCCACAGGCCTGGACTTTCCAAATATGGGGCTCACATGGGCCTAGCACCCGGCAAGCGTGAGCTGAGCATGTGGGGGCTTACACAACCTAAAGCCTGGGCAGGCCAGACTCCACGTGGCTCCAGGCCTGTTGTGCCTCTCTGTGCTGGCCATGTGCTCACCCCTGACTATGAGCAGGAAAAACATGTCCAGGCAAGGCAAGGCATATGCAAGTCTGTTTTCAGGCCTATGGGCCCTCCACAACACAACCTAAAAGAAAAAATTGTTAATCTATCAATTTTACCCTGTTAAAATTACTACAGACTTACTCCAGTTATAACATTCTGTTACAATTAACAAGCACTTAACATCTTACCCAGTAACTCCTAAGATCTATTACAATCAAAAGCTAAAAACATTATCAGGATTTGCATTGGCGAGATACTACTAACATGCAAAAATGTGAAACTACCACTTCAAGAGCAAAACACTTCACCACTGAAAGAAAAAATAGGAATCATGGAATCATAGAATTAACAAGGTTGGAAGAGACCTCTAAGATCATCCAGTCCAACCTAGCACCCAGAGTGTGGGCCCTGTGGAGCTGGTGCGGGGAGAGAGGGGACAACATCCCAGCACCAGGCTGTTGCGCAAACCCAAGCAGGGGCGGGGAGGGGGATGGAGTGTGTCAAGCCATGCTGGGTGAAAAACTTAATAGAGAAAGACAACAAAAAAATGCCAACTAAAGCGAGGCTCAGCCTCCCCAGTCCTCTCACAGAAGTCCTTTCACAGAATCCCAGAATTAACCAGGTTGGAAAAGACCTTCGAGATCATCAAGTCCAAACTGCCACCCGACACCTTCTAATTAACTGAGCCATGGCACTAAGTGCCTCATCCAGTCTCCTTTTAAACACCTCCAGGGATGATGACTCTTAGGACAGCAAGAATTTAAGCAATACCATCAACAGAGGAGGAGACAAAAAAAACTGACAATCAGGTTGAGAGATGAAGCTGAGACCTTTCATTTATAGATTGATTTTCCTATATCTACAAGCTGGCAAGATAACCTCTGCAGCCCCTGGCAACAGGCCATCTCCTTGTTCCTTTTCATTTTGTTTCTAGTTTTGTTAGTTTTCTGCCTGCCAGCTGCCAGTGTTTTTAGCCAGTGATAAAATCCCAGCATTTCAGGAGTAATTTTTTTGTTTCAAATCAAATTTCAGTGTAAAAGGCTCATCCTTCTCCCTCCCCAAGAAATGTCTAATGAGAAGAATCAAATTGGATGGTCCTGACAAGATCAAATCATTTTGATTCAACAGTACCTTAAGTGCTCCATTTTCATAAGGTAGACCCATTTTTTTCTGCTAGTTATGCCAGTAAATATTAAAAGCACCAATGAAATACAATGTGAGCATCTGAATTTGTTATTATCCTAGAAGTTCAAGTGAAAGGAATGGAAATGGGTGAGCTAAAAGGGGAATTTGTTTACTTCAACAGAATGAGACAATTTGCTATCATCAAGATATCATCAACATATCCACATTTGTTTCCAGGTCTTCCCTTGTGCTAGGCTGTAGTTTTATTGTGACTTACACGCTTTGGGGAAAGGGAAATAACCTGTTCTGGAGCAAAACTGTTGTGCTGGGAAACTCCAACCAACACTGCTTGCTCAAACCCACCTTTTCCCTGCTCTGAGTCCTCCTTACTCTCCACTATAGCTGCTATCAGCATCGCACCAAAAGCCCAGCTTCAAATCAACGGCAATTCTGCTGAGTGACCAACAGGGCCTCTGCCCAGGTCTATTTTCATCCTGGTTACCCTTGGAAGGGAATGATGGGTTTGAAGCACGGCCATACTCCTGACAGAGCAGCTACCAGCTGCAGTGGGACAGAGGCCAGGAGGAAGGTAGAAGCCATAAAGGATGATGATTTCCACCACTCTCAGACTTTTGTCCAGCTAAGACTCACAACACATGATGTTAGAGCATGAATAATAGAATTGTTTTGATTGGAAAATAGCTCCAAGATCATTGATTCCAATGGTCACAACATCAAGAGACGAAGGATTAGCAACTGAACGTGTTGCCCAGGGAGGGTTGTGGAGCAACTGAACAGGCTGCCATGGGGGGTTGTGGAGTCTCCCTCTCTGGAGACATTCAAGACCCACCTGCATGAGTTCCTGTGTGATCTGGTATAGGAGATCCTGCTCTGGCAAGGGGGTTGGACTGGATGAGCTTTCAAGGTTCTTCCCAGCCTCTGACATTCTGTGATCATTTACTTGGACCTGAGCAAAGCCTTCAACACTGTCCTGCACAACATCCTAGTCTCAAGCTGGTAAAACATGAGTTTGATGGATGGACAGCTCAGTGAATAAAAAAACTGTCTTGATGGCTGCACCCAAAGAGTGGCTGTCATTGGTCCATGTCCAAGTGGAGGCCAGTGACAAGTGGAGTCCCCCAAGGATGGGTATTGGTACTGGTCTTGTTTATCTTTGTTGGTGACATGGACAGTGGCATTAAGTCACCCTCAGCAAGTTTGCCAACAACACCAAGCAGTGTGGTGTGGCTGACACACTGGAGGGATGAGATCCATCCAGAGAGACCTTGACAGGCTGGAGAGTAGGGATTGTTCAGTCTGGAGAAGAGAAGGCTCTAAGGAGACCTTACTGTGTCCTTCCAGTATCTGGAGGGGGTCTACAAGAAAGCTGGTGAGGGACATTTTAGGGTATCAGGTAGAGAAAGGACTGGGGGGAATGGAGCAAAACTAGAAGTAGGTAAATTCAGATGGGAAGTTAAGAAAAAGTTCTTCACCATAAGGGTGGTGAGACACTGGAACAGGTTCCCCAGGGAGGTGGTGGGAGCCCCATCCTTGGAAGCTTTTAAGGCCAGGCTGGATGGGTCTCTGAGCAATCTAATCTAGTGTGAAGTGTCCTTGCCCATGGCAGGGGGGTTGGAACTGGATGATCTTTGAGGTCACCTCCAGCCCTGACAATGCTGTGATTCTGTAATCCAATTTAAACCTCTCCTGGCAGAATTTCAGGCCATTTCCTCTTGCTCTATCACCTGACACTAGGGGGAAGAGACCAACCCCCACCTCACACCAACCTCCTTTAAGGGAGTTATAGAGAGCAATGAGATCTCTGATTGAGGACACTGAGGTCTGATGGACCTTGTGACTACAAGAAGTAGGGATAACAGGCAGTTCACAGAGCAGTGATGGCCCAGATCTTCTTTCACTGTGGGCCCACCACACAGACTCACAGTCAGCAGTCATATGTATGTCCTCTTGTGGTCCACATACCAGAACTTTGCAACACAGGATGTGTTCACTGCGCCTCCAAGTGAATGTTCCCATGACCTCCAATGAAGAGTGGAGTATTGAATTCCAGTAATTATGAAACTGTTGAAGCACAAAAGCCACGACTCCAAAGCATACAAAGACACTTGGTAGGCTTCTCAGTAACCCATGGACCAGTAAGGAGCTGACAAAGCAATGCATCGTTCTTCCTACCCGGAATGAATTGATTCTGTCACCAGCAAACTAAGTGCAATCAAGCTCTTGACTTGAATCATAGATCGCACTTATGTCACAGTTAGCAGCAAAGTGAAGTGGAGCAGACAAAAAATAGAGAAGAGCCTGGCAAAAGGTCAGACCAGCAAAGAGTCTTCAACAAGGAAGGGAAATTAAAATGTTTTATTTCAGTGCATGAAATGCTTCCCAGTTTTCAGAGCTCCATGTAGCAGGGACATAGAGAGCTGCAGCATGTGTATATGATATATCCTCTCATCCGGTGTTCTTCCTGTACAAACAACTGATCATCAGGATGTCTAGGTCCTGAGGACTTGATAAGCTTAATCACAGACTCACACCACTCTTTCAGTTGGAAAAAGCCTTTAAGATCACTAAATCGAACCATTCTCTAACGAGGCTGATGCTAACCATGTCCCTCAGCATCACATCTCTGCTTCTTTGAAACACCTCCAGGGATGGGGATTCTGCCACCTCCTTGGGCAGCCTGTTCCAGTCT
The DNA here is from genome assembly GCA_013400475.1 of Tricholaema leucomelas. Classification (NCBI taxonomy): domain Eukaryota; kingdom Metazoa; phylum Chordata; class Aves; order Piciformes; family Lybiidae; genus Tricholaema lacrymosa; species Tricholaema leucomelas. The sequence continues at coordinate 5,373 of WAAF01019270.1, forward strand.
TTGAGAACCCTTTTAGTCAAGAAGTTTCTTCCAATCTCCAACCTAAACCTCTCCTGGTGCAACTTGAGGCCATTTGCTCTTGTGCTCTTGCTTATTACTTGGGAAAAGAGACCAACCTGCCCCTGGCTCCAACTTTCTCTCATGGAGTTGTAGAGAGTGAGAAGGTCTCCTCCTTTTCTGAGGCTGACCTCCTTTCCTCCAATCTAAACAACCCCAGCCCCCTCAGCCGTTTCTCACCAGACCTGTTCTGCAGACCCTTTGCCAACTTCATTGCCCTTCTCTGGGCCTGCTCCAGCACTTCAATGTCTGTCTTGGAATGAGGGCCCCAAAACTGAATCCATCACTTAAGGTGTGACCTCACCAGTGTTGAGTATAGCAGGACAACCACTTCCCTGGTCATGCTGAGAAGAAGTTTTGTTTTCCAGTTTGCTAGGTAGATCAACACTGAGGCAAAAAGTTGTTCCAAAAAACCTCTCTCTCTGCTTGGGGGAAGCCCCCAGAGAGAGGAATCTGTTGTACAAGGAGAGTCAAACTGCACAGATGCCTTAGATTCACTTAACATCAATCTAATTGTCTCTGCTCCTGAACAGAGTTTGAGATTGAGCTTTTCCTGAGGCAATCATGGAGCCTAGTAGGGCAGCCAAGTCTAACTCTGTTTCCCCCATCTGCCACTCTCTAGAATCTCCTTCCAGGCATTGATTAACTTTTTATCCAGATGCTCATCCTACATCCTTGGGCACCAGAACAGTTCCTCTTGTCATTGTTCTCATTCATTCCTGTTCTTGAGAGTTTGTTGGATCAATGCACCCTACAGGCTGAGATGAAGAGGAATGGCTTTGGTCATGGCATGCCTCTTCCATTTGGGTGCAGGTTTCCTCTTTCTATCACCTCCAGGTCTTGGTCAGTTGGGTGCAGGTTTCCTCTTTCTATCACCTTCAATTCTTGCTCTGCCTCTCCCTTTCTCTTTTCCTACATGCAAAGGAAATCACTAGTCCACAGCAGGTCCCTGCCAACAGCCAAGTGCTTTGGTATTGTAAAAACTACCAGGGACCAACACAGGCATGATCTGTGAGCAGGCAAACACTTCAGTTGGCTGAAAGAATGATTAGTCCCCCACAGTCACAGCATGGTGTGAATTGGAAGGGACCTCTGAAGATCATCTAGTCCAACCTGCTCCTAAAGTAAGACCAGCTAGGTCAGATTGCAGAGATTAGTAGCAAGGGATTTCAGATTGTTAATGCCAGCAAGATGTGTTGATTCGCTGTGATGGTTTGGGTGTTTCCCACCCCCACACACACTTTGGAAAATCACCCAGACTAGACCCAGCAGCTCTGGAAATTGAATGAAGCTTTATATTTACAGCTTAGCACAAGACATGAGCAGATAGTTACAATAGATACAGAGATATACAAGTTAAAAAGTAATACAGAAACACAACAGCCCTCCCAGAAACCTGAGTCCTCAGGAGGGGCTCCCAACTGCCCTTCCACCTTCTCCCACCCCTCTACCTTACCAAATAAGACTTTGCCTTATGCTCAAGGTAGCTTGGAGGGTTGGCCAGAGGGGCTAGGAAGCAGATGGATTAGTCACACAGATGGCAGGTTAGGTTAGAGAGAGGGGTTGAACCCCAGAGAGACTGAGAGCAACTCTGTTATCTATGTTCTTGTTCTCATACATCTCATCAAGCCTATGAGTGCAGCAGACGTCACCACTGTTTTCGTTTCACAGCCTGTAATCTAATTCTTCTCACCAAAACATTCTAGCTAGGCTCAAACCAGCACACTGGCACAAGCAGAGCATTGACCTGAAGACTGCCATTTAACGAGAGCTTTTAAAATGAAACCTCCTTGCAGTCAGGCCCCAGCAGGAGGCAGAACAGCTGTGCCACAGTCACAAAAGTTCCTGTTCCCAGGTAGCCCTTGGTTTAATTATAGTGCAGATAGCTTTTGGCTGGGATCTTAAGGAAAACCATGTTTACTATGAGGGTGGCAGAGCACTGGACCTGCCCAGAATGGCTGTGGAGCCTCCTTCTCTGGAAGCTGACAACACCCACTTGGACGTGGCCCTATGCAACCTGGTATGGGTGCTCCTGCTTTAGCAGGAGTGTTGGACTAGATGACCTCCAGAGGTCACTTCTGTGCTAGTTTGAAGCTAGCTAGAATGTTCTGGTGAGAAGGACTAGATCATAGGCTGTGAAATGAAAACAATGGTGATGGCTACTTCCCTCATGGTCTTGCTGAGATGTATTAGAATAAAAAGGAAAACATAGATAAAGTCACTTTGCTCTGGGCNCGTCTGGGTGATTCCTAAAGAGGAGGGGGGTGGGGGGGCGGGGAACACCCAAACCACCACACCTTCCAATGACTATCATTCTCTTCCAACCCCTATCATTCTGTCTTTCTCTTGTTTTGTGATCATTCAGCTGTTTCCCTTCCAGCCCAAACCACTCTATGATTCTATGACATGATGCAACTGCTTAGGCATCCATATTTGATCATCAGATGTTGAAAAGCTCTCAGTTCACTTGCTGTGTGCCCAGTTCAAATGTTTTCCAGTCTAATTCTGCTCTCAATAAAAACAGCAATGAAATTACCCACACTGAACTCTACCCAAGATCAGTTCAGATTCCTGTGTTATGTATTTTGAGATCAAATGACACCAAACTCTTTCACAGCCAGAGAAGAGGACTTCATCAGCACACCAGCCCTCACGAGTGGGTGAAACCACAGGATCACAGGATGCCAGGGGTTGGAAGGGATCCAAAGAGATCACCAAGTCCAACACACTTGCCAGAGCAGGACTATACAATCTAGCTCAGGTCACAGAGGAACACATCCAGACAGGCCTTGAAAGTCTCCAGAGAAGGATTCTCCCGAGCAGTCTTCTTTACCTAAGCTTTACCAAAGCAAGCACAAATTAAAACCCTGCATTATTCCTCAGCTGAAATAGGGACAAGCTGCTTTGAAAAGTGTGTGACAGCATATATTTCTTCTTAAAAATACTATTGGATTGAAACAGGCTACTTTGGAATGCATCCCCCTCAAAGGAAATTTGGGGGTGCAGTCAGCCTGGAAGAAAACAACAATCCAAACAACTATTCAAACGTTCCTTTCTGAATCTTTTATCTCTGAGATCTCCTGGGGCATGGCTGTGAGCCCACAGGGCTGGAAACAGTCTTTGTTTCGGTAGGAAGGAGCTAGAGATTCTATCAGCCTTGCTACAATGCACAGAACGACTCTGACATCCACTCGTTTCTTACACAAGCCTTTAATGAAGGCTAAATGCAAGAGTAAAAGCAGTCAACTCTCTGTTCATCAAGAGCACATCGTGCCACAACAAAGTGATGTCTGGGTGACCTGCTTTGAGGGGAAGAGGAAAGTAGTGGCTATCAGGAAGGGTATCAGCTGACACGAGTGAGGTCTTCTGGTGCTGCACTGGTAAAGCAAGTTAATGGTGGGGTGAAGTAACCAGGAAGCACAAGCAGTGGTTGAACACTGCAAAGCAGGTTAATGTATAGTGTGGTTGAAGTAACCAGGAGGCACCAGCAGTAGTTGATCACTGCAAAGCAGGTTAATGTATAGTGTGGTTGAAGTAACGAGGAGGCATCAGCAGTAGTTGATCACTGCAAAGCAGGTTAATGTATAGTGTGGTTGAAGTAACGAGGAGGCATCAGCAGTAGTTGAGCACTGCAAAGCAGGTTAATGTAGAGTGGGGGTGAAGTAACCAGGAGGCACCAGCAGTAGTTGAGCACTGCAAAGCAGGTTAATGTATAGTGGGGGTGAAGTAGCCAGGAGGCACCAGCAGTAGTTGAATCTAATTAATACATTTATTAATTACAGAATGGTTAACTGATGTGGCCCAGAAAATGTTTGAGAGATTGAGAGTGACACTGTGGGGACAGGGTCAGGGTGTCTGAGGTGGGTGAGGGATGCAGACATTCATTAAAGACACACAGGGCAGGAGAATTCAACAGCCTAAAAGTGATGCTGAGAAGCAGTGAGAAGTTGAGTGTGGCACACAAAGGACAGACCCTGGGTGAGGAGGCTGCTCTGGCAAAAAAGGCAGAGTTGATTTCATAGAATCATAGAATCAGTCAGGGTTGGAAGGGACCACAAGCATCAGCCAGTTCCAACCCCCCTGCCATGGCCACACTACCCTAGAGCAGGCTGCCCACAGCCTCATCCAGCCTGGCCTTAAACACCTCCAGCCATGGGGCCTCAACCACCTCCCTGGGCAACCCATTCCAGCCTCTCACCACTCTCATGCTCAACAACTTCCTCCTCACCTCCAGCCTGACTCTCCCCACCTCCAGCTTTGCTCCATTCCCCCCAGTCCTGGCACTCCCTGACAGCCTCAAAAGTCCCTCCCCAGCTTTTTTGTAGCCCCCTTCAGATCCTGGAAGGCCACAAGAAGGTCACCTGGGAGCCTCCTCTTCTCCAGCCTGCACAGCCCCAACTCTTTCAGTCTGTGCTCACAGCAGAGCTGCTGCAGCCCTCTGAGCATCCTCCTGGCCCTGCTCTGGACACTCTCCAGCATCTCCACATCCCTCTTGTCCCAGGGGCTCCAGAACTGGATGCAGTACTCCAGGTGGGGTCTCAGCAGAGCAGAGCAGAGGGGGAGAATCACCTCCCTGGCCCTGCTGGCCACACTTCTCCTGCTGCAGCCCAGGCTCTGCTTGGCTTTCTGGGCTGCAAGTGCACACTGCTGGCTCCTGTTGAGCTTCTCCTCCACCAGCACCCCCAAGTCCCTCTCCTCAGGGCTGCTCTCCAGCCACTCACTGCCCAGCCTGGATTTCTGCTTGGCATTGCCTCGACCCAGGTGTAGGACACTGCACTTGGTCTTGTTGAACCTCCTGAGGTTGGCTTGTGCCCACCTCTGCAGCCTGTCCAGGTCCCTCTGGATGGATCCCTGCCCTCCAGCCTGGCTGCTGCACCACACAGCTTGGTGTGGTCAGCAAACTTGCTGAGGCTGCACTCAGTGCCTCTGTCCATGGCACCAACAAAGATGTTGAACAAGACTGATCCCAGGACTGATCCCTGAGGGACTCCACTTGTCCCTGGCCTCCACTGGGACATGGGCCCATTGACAGCCACTCTTTGGGTGTGGACATCAAGCCAGTTCTTTATCCATGCAGTGGTCCACCCATCAAACCCATGTGGCACCAGCTTGGAGACCAGGATGTGGTATGGGACAGTGTCAAAGGCCTTGCTCAGGTCATATAATGGTTGAAAGAGACATTAAAGATCACCTAGTCCAAGTACCCATGCCATGGGCAGGGGCAACTTCTACTGGACTAGGTTGTTCGAGGCCCCAGAGTTGGAGCCTCCATGACTTCTCCAGGCAACTTGTTCCAGTACCTCACTATCATCATGGGGAAGGATGTCTTCCTGATGTCTAGTCTAAATCTAGATTCTTCTAGTTGGAAGTCATTCCTCACCCTACCACTAGTTACCTTTGGAAAAAGTCCTTCTCCAGCTCTCCAATAGGCCCCTTCAAACACTGAAAAGCTGCAATAAGTTCTCCCTGGAGCCTCCTCTTTTCCAGACTTCTGTCAGCCTATTTTCACAGGAGAAGTGCTCCAGCCCTTTGAATATCTCCCATGGCCCTTCTCTAGACCTACTCTAACAGAGTCTTCTTGTGTTTGAGACACCAGTGCTGGACACAGTAGTCCAGGTGGAGTCTCACAAGAGCAGAGAAGAGGGAGAGATTCTCCTCCTTCGACCTGCTGCACATGCTTCTTCTAATGCAGCCCAGGGCACAGATGGTTTTCTGGGCTGCCATCTCATGTCGAGCATCAACCATCACCCCCAAGTCCTTCTCCTCAGGACTACTCTCTATCCTCCACCCAGCCTGTATTTGTGCTTGAGATTGCCTAGGCCCAGGTGCAGGACCTTGCACTTGGCTTCATTGAACTTCATGAGGCTGGCACAGGCCCTCAAGCCTGTCCAGTTCCTCAAGATGGCATCTCTTCCCGTGACAGCCTGGTGTCATGAGCTAACTTGCTGAGGCTGCCTAGATCCCACTGCCCATGTCACCAACACTTTGATCAGCACCAGTACTGGCTCCTGAGGAAGACAACTCTTCACTTGTCTCCACTTAGACACTGAACTGTTGACCATCTCTCTTTGGTGCAAAGATCAAGCCAACAGGTGGGTAAGGAATGTCTCTCCAATTTAGATCCCAGGATGCTGGGGGTAACAAATTCAAACACTTTGCACAAGTTGCAGTAGACAACATTGGTTGACCTTGCCTTGCCCAGCAATGCTGTTACCTTGCTAGAGAAGGCCACCAGGTTTGTCAGGCATGATTTGCCCTTGGTGAAGTCCTGTTGGCTGCCACCAATCATCTCCTGGTTTTTTACATGCCTTAGCAAAGGAACATGAAAGAGTGCTTTTGCTCCAGACACCTTGGGGCTGGCGAGGGCTGGACTCAAGTGTTGTACTTGATCTTGATGAGGCAGCAGTGTGCCCAGGTGGCCAAGAGAGCCAATGGCATCCTGGCCTGGATCAGGAACAGTGTGGCCAGTAGGACAAGGAAGGTTATTCTGCCCCTGTACTCAGCACTGCTCAGGCCACACCTTGAGTGCTGTGTCAAGTTCTGGGCTCCTCAATTCAAGAGAGATGTTGAGGTGCTGGAAGGTGTCCAGAGAAGGGCAACAAAGCTGGGGAGGGGCCTGGAACACAAACCCTATGAGGAGAGGCTGAGGGAGATGGGGGTGTGCAGCCTGCAGAAGAGGAGGCTCAGGGCAGACCTCTTTGCTGTCTACAACTACCTGAAGGGAGGCTGTAGCCAGGTGGGGTTGGGCTCTTCTCCCAGACAACCAGCAACAGAAGAAGGGGACACTGTCTCAAGTTGTGCCAGGGCAGGTCTAGGCTGGATGTTAGGAGGAAGTTGTTGTCAGAGAGAGTGATTGGCATTGGAATGGGCTGCCCAGGGAGGTGGTGGAGTCGCCATCCCTGAAGGTGTTCAAGAAAAGCCTGGATGGTCTGGTTGACTGGATAGGGCTGGGTGCTAGGTTGGACTGGATGAGCTTGGAGGTCTCTTCCAACCTGTTTGATTCTATGATTCTTTGAAGCTGTGTTTCCAGAGCTATGCAGAGGCACTGCTGAAAAGCTAATGCGGAACAGTAGGAAAGAGGGGCCACTTGTAGCATGCAGTAGGTGAGGAAACAACAGATTCTCCCAGGAAACAAGGGACTGAGCAGGGACTGCCAACGATTTTTTAAGAAGTGAAAGGGAGCAGGAAAGAGGTAAGAGGCTAATCTCTCTCTTTATCTGGGCTAGGAAGAGAAAAAAAAACAGCAGAAATTTCTCATTTTCACAAGCACTTATTGCATAAGAAGAAAATTCTTCACTCTGAGGGTGACAGAGCCTAGCACCAGGCTACTCAGGGGCGCTGTGGAGTGTTTCTCTCTCTGGAGCCATTCCAAACACACATGGACACGTTCCTGTGTGGTTTACCTTGGGTGATCCTGCAGGGCATTTGGACTACATGATCTCCAGATGTCCCTTCCAGCCCCCCTTCTGTGTGATTCTATGACCTCAGAGAGGAGTTCAGATTCCAACAAAGCAGGATGCCTCCAGCAACCTGTAGCGGTCTTGTTCCAGTTGGAGTTTGGGAAAGGATGGTGTAAGAACCATTCAGGTGTTTCAGGGTGCCAGATTCCCTCACCACCTGCAGGCCGTGAGTTTGGCTTCACCTTGACAGAAGGCATCGGTGCACTGTAACGGATGAGCATCACCCCTCTCATCAGTTAGTGAGGTGCTGTGACGGATGTGGGAGAACCAGGATGCCTCAGAGGTCTCAGGTTTTGTGGAACTCTGTTTCTACTTGCAAGAATGCCCTGGAAGAGAAACCTGCATGCACAACTCCCAGTGTGGGCAGTCTTTTCTCAACATCAGCTGCAAATGCGTGACACTGCATGACACTGGTGGCAATCTTAGTTTGTCCTTGATACTTGAGAAGGGGACTAACTGAAGTAACAGCACCCCGCTCTGCGTTCCTTAGCATAACACCAATTCATCTTCAGGTAGAAGATTCATTCCAAATTTCATGGCATGCTTTGGTGGAGAAGGAGCCTTTTGCTAAGACATTTGTGTGAGCTTCAGATCTGCTGTGACCCAGACCAGCTGGCAATTTCCCACAGTCCAAAGAAAAGATTCCCAAGTACATAACTGGGAAGGATATTTCTTTTTTCCCATAGTAACATTACATCAGCTCCAGGTATTCAGAAGCATATTAGGTGTTTGTGTCTGGCACACTTTCCTTTAAGATGTACAGCTTCACCTTTCCCCCACATTACCTTCTTTTTTGGGAGAGCCTTAATGAAGACAAATTACTTTAGCATTTCATCTCTCACATCTCTAACCAGTCATCCAACTAACACATGGGACCTGGTGGCAGTCTAGGTAGAGCCTGCAAATCCTTTTGCACTGGTGAGGTCACACCTCAAACATTGTGTTTGGTTTTGGGCCTCTCACTATGAGAAGGTCATCGAGGTGTTGAAGCAGGTCCAGAGAAGGGCAAGAAAGCTGATGAAGGGTCTGGAGAAGAGGTCTGGTGAGGAGCAGCTGAGGGAACTGGGGATGTTTAGTCCAAAGCAAAGGAGAGTGAGAGGAATCCTTCTTACTGAGGGAACTGGGGATGCTTAGTCTGGAGCAAAGGAGAGTGAGAGGAATCCTTCTTATTATCTGCAAGTCTCTGAAGGGAGGTTGGAATGAGGTGGGGGTTGGATATTAGGAAGAACTTCTTTACTGAAAAAGTAGTCAGGCATTTGAACAGGCTGCCCAGGGAGGTGGTGGAGTCATCACCCCTGCAGGTGTTCAGGAAATGTGTGCCCATGGCACTTTGGATGTGGTTTAATGGCCATGGTGGTGTTAGGCTGATGGTTGGACTCAATGATATTAAAGGTCTTTTCCAACCAAAAGGACTCTGTGATTCTATGTGAGGTCTGTTGGCTGCTCCTCCACAAGCAATTGACACGATGTCAGAAGATGCATTATAAAGTGTCAGACTTTTTTATATATTATAAGCCAATCACATCGAAGTTTACTCAGCACTAGGCTGTGCCTGAGTAAATGCATGCCAGAGACTCAGACTCTGTGGCATAGTACTGTCCTGGTCTATATGGAGACTGAAACATCAGAGCTAAAACCTACACTGCTCTTTGTTCTTGACAACAGCAACTTTACTTACAGTAGCAGACAAGCAATGATACCTCTTCTGTAGAAGAGCATCCCAGTGTTGTGGAGAGGAAATCAATTGGTGCGAGATGATATTTTATAAAAATATATAATTTATTCATTTTCACATTCTGAACCCTCACCACCCCCAACCACTCAATTTTAATACTGATATCTGTTCTTACACGGTTATGGAAGACACTCTAGGAATAACACCCAACAGTAACCAGTTAGTAACTAGCAAACATTCAAACTATAAACACAGACAGGAATTTCCCTGCGGCCAAATGCCGCTTGGGGTCAATATGCTGCTTGCCCACTAGGTGGGCTCAAGCTCTTTCTGCAATAGCAGGAGGCAATAGAAATTACAGAGCCATTAAAGCATTTACTCACAAATCCTTATTAATTATCAATCACCCTCCAGGGCTATGTTACAACCTATACAAATGTCCAATATTCAGGGAACTCTGCCTGCAGACATCGAGGCTGGCACCCTCCCAGCTTCAGGGGAAAGGATGCAGACATGCAGACAGTCTCTGATCTTGTTCTCCTGGCTTCTTCTGGGCGATCTGTGTATACGTCCAGGAATTCTAAGCATCTAATCCTAATATGTCCAGGACCTTCAGGTGCAGAGGCAGATGTGGTGCAGTCTCAGCACCATGTCACTCTGGGCACACAGGCTGATCGCGTGCAGACAATCCAGGGTCCGCTCCTGGTAACTCGCAGCAGTGGAGTTTACCCGGCAGTGATAAGGCAGTGTGCAGTAGGGTGCACGGCTGCACAGGGGACTGAGCTCTGTAGGGAAAGGCAATACAGGCAAATAGCAGCAAGCAGTGAAGCAAAAGCAAGAGCGAGCAAGCAGGCACACACATTGTTTACCTGTGTACCTCCTATTTATCACATGTGGGCCAAGATTAATGGCCCCTTGGCCACCAGAACGACCAATCAGCTTGGCAATTAGCCAAAGCATACCATAATAGGCAAGGAGCACAGGCCTGGCTGCCCAAATATGGGGAGAGCATGGGCTTTGTACCCAGTAAGCCATAAGATAGATGTGTGGGCTTATACAACCACATTATACAACCTGGGCCCTGGGCAGGCCAGGCTTTATGGCTCCAGGTCTATTGTGGCCCTCTTGTGCTTGTTTATGTCCGTTTGATGTGTTTACCTCTGGGGTGGCAGTTAGGTAAACATGTCCAGGCAAGGCAGAACATGCATAAGCCTATCTTGGGCCTATGAGTGCTCCATGACACCCAGCCAGGGCTCCCGGCAACAAGACAGCATGTGGTGCCACTACATACCAAGACACCCTCTTAACTCAAAGCTTGTCTTGAAGTTCTGCATGTGCCCGAGTTTCACTCTTTTGCTAACAGAGGCCTGGTCCAAGGCACTCACAGGCACTATTTCCTGGAGCACTTCGCCTCCTCAAGAAGTTCCCCAGCTTTTCCTCTTTCTCATTCATTGTTAGGGACACCCAGTGACCAGCAAGAGCCATGTGGCGAGTCAATGAAACCATAATTAACAAGGTAGGCTGACCAAGGAAGTTCTTGGTCTGTTAATTTAGTAAGTCATTCTCACTGCTGCAAGTAGAGAAATCAGCCAGGCAGGATCTTTGGCGTTGGAAATCATCCTTCCACTCTTCAAGCCGTTTGCAGAATGCCAAGGGTTGCTCTAGATCCTGCAGGATGCACCAAAACTAAGACTTTTCAGATTGGTTTAAGATACAGATAAGCCTTGGGGCCTGCATTTTGGTGTGCTTTAAGGGATGTGATTTTCAGGTAGGAAATTTTCAGCTTTTCTTTATTTTCAGCTTTTCTTTTCAAATGAGGCTTCATCAGGATCTCTCAGTTGGGTGTCTGAAAAACTAGACAATTCATACCATCTTCAAACCTGCTTTCCTGGTAAAATATGGTTATTTCATTGCTTAGTGTGTTGCTGTCATTTAGCTGAGTCTCTATTCCCTACCAGCTTGCATCTGAGGTAGATGTCTCTGAGGTTATCGTGCTCCTACCACGCTTTGTGCGAGCAGGAAACCACACAGGGCAAAGTGCCTGAGAAGACTCTGCTTGGAAAGAAGCTGCAACAGCACTGAAACAGTTCATCAAGAAGGCAAATTGGAGAAACACCTTATACATACCTCAGCCACAGCAAAGATCATCACTGGAAGTTCATGTTCTCTACCACACCCAAGTCAATCTGCTTTGAGATGCAAATATAGAAGGGAAATGTTCTTGGTCTGGTGCTTGCCACTGCAGGAATAATCTGTCACAGTAACCAAAGGAAGAGGATCTAATCCAGGACTCTTCTTGTCATCTCTTTTTTTTCCAAAGTAGAGTCTACAGAAGAGGAAGAGGAGTGCCCAGCTACAGAGCACCACAGCCACGGGACATGACACGGAGACAGAAAGGTGAATGCACCACAGTTGCTGGTTTGACTTGCCTCTTCTGGTGGACTTCAAGTTATCCACGGGACAGCAATGTGCTGTTGTGGCCAAGAAGGCCCGTGGTACCCTGGGGTGCATGAATCAACATTTTTTGACTTGTACACTTGCTGTTGTGCCATGCAGGACAGGGATTTTGTGCCATGCATACTCTGCTCCTGACCCTGGTGTGGTAGATGGCGTGGTATGGGGCTAGCAGAGATGGCAACACAAGTAGTTCTCCAGCCAGAGCATGCTGCTGGTGCACCTCACCTGCTTTAGGAATTTTCCTGTGAAATGCCACAGCAGAGGTGACCAACCCAGCATGTGGTACCTAGGGAATTTGCAGGACAGGATGGAAGAGCACAGTGACAAAGGGGGAAGCTGGGCAGTCATGGGCCAGTAGCGAGATTCTTCACTCTGAGGGTGGAAGACCACTGAAACAGGCTTCCCAGAGAGGATGTGGAGTCTCCATCTCTGTAGACATTTCAAACCTGCCTGGACATGTTCCTGTGTGATTTTCTCAAGGTGACCCTGCTCTAGCAAGGGTGTTGGACTCATTGGTCTCCAGAGGTCCCTCTCATCCCCTAGCATTCTGAGCTTCTGTGATTTTGTGAGTCACATTGCTTTTTGTGTCCCTGCTGTACTGGTCAGTACTCCCTTGGCACTACTGAAGGGGTGCATAAGAATCATGGACTCTGCAAGGCTCCAGCCCTGAGGCTGGTTGGGTGAATGTCTCAGCATGGTTTCCTCTGACAGCTGCTGCAAGCAATCTGACTAGTAACAGGCTGAACACAGAGAGTGCTGCAGCTCCCAGCCAGCTCCCAGCTAAAAGGGCCACACCATTACGCCATTAGTCAGAGCAATCGCTTGTGACGGTGGCGGTGACCTGAAGTTGCTAATCTGGTTACTGGGGGAGGGCCTTCAGCCATGAGGTTGGCACGTGTGAAGTGAGCAAACCGAGCCCTCCTTTGCCACCCCTGAGCTGCCTGCCACATTCAGCTCTCAAACTGAACAGTGAAAACAGTAGTGACAGTTGAAAATCAATGTCCTTCACAGCTAATCCACTGGTGGAAACAGCTGCTGAGATGATGTCCAGACCAAGATGGTTTAAACCAGGGCTGGTAGCTGAGAGGCTGCAGCCTCCCACCAGGTCTGACCTAGTGTCCAGCTTCTCATCCACCAGAGCTCCCAAGTCCTTTCCCACATAACTGCTATCACCTCATCCCCCAGCCCGTGTTGATAGTGAGGATCATTTCAGCCTGGGTGCAGGACCCTGCACTTGGTCTTGTTGAACCTCATGAAATATCCGAAGCACAGTGTGGTTTGCCTGGAAAAAGCACCAACCTTAAATATGGAGGCAGTCTCTGCACAGGGGTCTGTCTGTTCATCCCTCTGGTGAGCAGTTGTTATTTCAGCCCTGGTTTTAACTCTGTTCTGTAGGAGAAAAGAGGTTTCAAAACATGCTACAGCCAAGGGACACATCCAGAGGGCAGCATGCCTTAGTGTCTTCTCACCAACTCACTCATGGTCTCCTTGATTTGGAAACATCTCAGAGGACTGAAAAGAGGCATAAATTAGCTGAAAGGACAGGCCTGATGATTCATTGCTGTTTTCAGATAAAGGGGATGTAGTGGTGTACAGCACAGGGATGAGAGAATTATCTGCTTGAGGTGCACAGCTCTACCTAGAGAGTCTGGGTAAGGGGCAAAACCCACCCATCACTGACTACCAGCATGCCTGGGGTAAGCCACAAGCAAAGAGCCAGGAGTCAGACTTCCTAGCATTTCATGGGAGAGCAGGAAGATGGCAGGATAAAGACCTGGTTGTTCCAGCTGACAGTTGATTAAGTATGAATGATCAGTGTGCCCATGTGGCCAGGAAAGCCAAAGGCATCCTGGCTTGGATTAGGAACAGAGTGACCAGCAGGAACAGGGAGGTGATCATCCCACTGTGCTAAGCACTGGTGAGGCCTCACCTTGAGTCCTGTCTTCAGTTCTGGGTCCCTTACTGCAAGAGGGACATTGAGGTGCTGGAGAGTGTCCAGAGAAGGGCAATGAGGCTCATGAAGGCCTGGAACACATGGCCTGTGAGGAGTATCTAAGGGAGCTGGGGTTGTTCAGTCTGGAGAAAAGGAGGCTGAGAGGAGACATCTACAACTCTCTGAAGGGAAGTTGGAGCAAAGAGGGGGCAGCCTCTTCTCTTTGGTGTCAAGACATAGGACCAGAGGAAATGGTTTCAAGCTGTGCCAGGGGAGGATCAGGCTGGATGCTAGGAAATATTTCTTCACAGAGAGGGTTCTCAACCATTGGAATGGTCTGCCCAGGGCAGTGGTGGAGTCACCATGCCTGGAGCTGTTTAAGCAGTGTGTGGACCTGGCCCTTAGGGCCATGGTTTAGTGTTGACCCTTCAGTGCTGGATCAAGAGTTGGACTGGGTGGTCTTTGAGGACTCTTCCAAATGGATGATTTCTGTGGTTCTGTGAAGGGAAGCACAACACAAGACTTCTGCCAGTGCTCTTCTGGGTACAAAATGTCTCTCTAACAATGGAGTATGAGGATGTGGGAAATCTTAAAAGAGCAGCAACCTTTGACTTTTGCCAGTAAAGAAGACTAATCTTGCTTATTGATTTTGCTATCCAGAGCTCTCACCACCCCCACCACTCAGCTTAATAATATTTTGGTTCTTACACAGTCATGGAAACATTCTATGGATAATATCTACAGCTAATATAGCCAGCAAAATACATAAACAGGAATTGAACTGGAAGAGACTATTTCTGTGGTCAAATTCCACTTGCCCAGTAGCTGGGCTCAAGCTCTTTCTGCTCTGTGGCAGAAGGCAGTAAAGAATTACTAAGAGGCATCTAAGCATTTACTCACAGATTATTATTAGTAGTAGTAGTAGTATTACCCTCGTGGGGGCTGGCTACAGTCCAGACAGTGCCCAAATGCTCTCAGGGGACTCTGTCTCATTGTACATTGAGGCTTTGTGATGGTTTGGGTGTCCCCCGCCCCCTCCCCCCACTTTAGAAATCACCCAGACTAGACTCACCCTGCTCTGGAAATATGAATGAAGCTTATATTTACAGCTGGCACAATAGACAAGCAGAGAGCTACAGTAGATACAGTTATAGACAGAAATAGACAAGGTAAAAGGTAATACAGACACACAACAGCCCTCCCAGAAACCTGAGTCCCCAGGAGGGGCTCCCAACCACCCCTTCACCTTCCCCCTACCCCTCTCAACCTTACCCCAATCCCAAGGAAGAATCGAGGTTTGGCCAAGAGGACTAAGAAGCAAGGTGAATCAGCAAAGCAACTGGAGGGTGAGGTTAGAAAGCAAGATGGAGTTCAGCCAGCAGCCCCAGCTCCCCAGCAGGCAAAGAGCTGAGAGAACAGCCCAGAGCGAGGTGCCAGGCGAAGTGACTTTATCTAATGTTTTGCTTTTCCTTTCTACACATCTCAGCAAGACTGAGAGTGAAGTAGACATCACCATTGTTTTCATTTTACAGCCTATGAACTAGTTCTTCTGACCAAAACATTCTAGCTAGGCTCAAACTAGTACAGGCTTGAATCTTCCCGGCCCCTGAGGAAAGGATGCAGACAATCTCTGACCTTGTCTCCTGGCTTCCTCTGTGTATATGCCCAGGGGTTCTAGGCAGGACCTTCAGGTGCAGAAGGCAGATGTGGTGCAGTCTCAGCACCATGTCACGCTGGCCACACAGGCCGATCGCGTGCAGGCATCCAGGGTCTGCTCCTGGTACCTCGCGGCAGTGGAGTTTAGCAGGCAGGCAATAAGGCAGTGTGCAATAGCAGCAGGGCTGGGCACAGCAGAGAGAGCAGGCACAGAGCAGGGAAGCAAAGCAGGGA
>WAAF01019270.1:20968-33450 GCA_013400475.1 Tricholaema leucomelas
GGGGAAATTTAGGCTTGAGGTGAGGAGAAAGTTCTTCAGTGAGAGAGTCATTGGCTACTGGAATGGGCTGCCCAGGGAGGTGGTGGAGTTGCCGTCCCTGGAGCTGTTCAAGGCAGGATTGGACGTGGCACTTGGTGCCATGGTCTAGCCTTGAGCTCTGTGGTAACAGCTTGGACTTGATGATCTATGAGGTCTCTTCCAACCCTGGTAATACTGTGAGACTGTGATACTGTAATTGCCTACTGCCTTATTGTTTGCTGGTAAACTCCACTGTCATGAGCTTATCAGGAGCAGACCCTGGATGCCTGCATGCAATCAGCCTGTGTGGCCAAATGAGACTACACATTGCACGACATCCTGCTTCTACACCTGAAAGTCCTGCTAAAACTAGAAGTCCTGGACATGCACAGATCGTCCAGAGGAGCCAGGAGGCAAGGTCAGAGATTGTCTGCCTCCTTTCCCCAGAAGCCTGGGAAGAATCAAGTACCATGGCCAACATGACAGAGTTCCCCCTGCAAGCGTTTGGGCACTGTCTGGATGGTGGCTAAGTCCCATGAGTGGAGTAATGATAATTTGTGAGTAAAAACTTAAAAGCCTCTTTGTAATTCTCCATTGCCTTCTGACATAAGCAGAAAGAGCTCCTCCAGCCCATCTAGTGGGCAAGCGGCGTGTTGACCGCAAGCGGCATTTGACCACGGGAATCTTCTCTTCCAGTTCAATGAATGTTTATATATAATTTTCCTGGTTGTTATTTGATCTTGATATCATCCATAGAATGTTTCCATGACTGTGTAAGAGCCAAACATTGTTATTAAAATGAGTGGTGGGGGGTGGCAGAGTTCTGAGTATCAAAATCAATACACAATATTAACCTTGGACCAAATATCATCTTGTGCTAATGAATTTCTCCTCTGCAGCACACATCTACGTGTTTTTTGAACACCCCCAGGGATGGTGACTCCACTGCTTCCCTGGGCAGCCTGAAATTTAGTGTGTGTACCTAGAATATAACATAGAACACACAGGGCAGACTTTTGCCTTGATGCCCCAGGGAAACACTTATGTGTCCACCAGCAACTGCTCTCATTTCCCTTCCCTTAAAACGTTTTTTCAGTCTTGTAGCTCGAGTTGGCTCAACATGAAAGATGCAAAAATCCTTAAGCCCTTCAAATGCCACAAATAGAAGTGGGTGGGCAGAGGGGAGAAAATACAATGCTGAAAGGATCAGCTCAACCTTTGTGAGACAACAGTGTCCCCATAGGAGAGGGCACTTATGGGAAAATAAAGAAGCTGTGTTGATTTTGCTGCTCCTTCACTGCAATTACCCTAGCTGATGGACATGCCAGCTGGCTGATTCTGCCAGGGGCTCCGATAAAGGCTGATATTGGAGAGGAAAAACAGCTCAGAAGTGCTTAGTGTAGAACAGATAAAGCAGAAATTGCATCTATTTAAGATACACAAAATTTGTCAGGCATTGGAACGGGCTGCTCAGGGAGGTCATGGAGTCGCTGTCCCTGGAGATGCTCAAGAAACATGTGGACATGACACTTCAGGGCATGGGTTAATGGCTATGGTGGTCTCAGGTTAATGGTGGGCTCAACGATCTTAGAGGTCTCTTCCAACCAAAACAAATCTGTAACTCTATGAATTCACAGACAACATGAGCTCTTCAGCTGCTGATCCACTCTGACGCCACATCCTCACCTAACTCGTGGCTTTCCAGGACATGGGCTTCTCTGATGGCAAGACAGAAATGCCTTTTTCCTGAGGGAATAACATTTCAGTGTACTACAAGTGTATTTCCTTTGCATCATCTGAATGCTTGCAGGTCCATTCCCTACATGTTTTGTTGGTTACCATCATGTCCCCAGCAGCAACATCACAAATACTATCAGCAGTGGTTTTATGTCTAGTTAAGAAGGTTTAGCAAGAAGGCAGAAGTGTCTTGAGCATCAATCCGGTATCTGTAAGGTCCTCTTTGATTATCACTCAACACCATGTCCTTCTAATCCTATTTGAATCCTCTAACTATTGTGGTGGGCTGAAATCACCCCCAAAATAGTGTCACCAGACTAGCTCAAAAGGTTTGGAAGAAAAATGAAGCTGGCTACAAACCTAAAAGCAATACAATGTACATGCACAAAATGTATGTACGTATCTTTACAGTTATTTACAATTCAGAAACAACACAGAGACCCCCTTGAATCCTTCCTCCACCCCTGTGGACAAGGGAACAAGGGAATAGCTCTTCCCCCACTCCTTAGCCATAATATGAGTCTCAGCCAAGGGCAGTGTAGCAAAACCAGCAGCCAGAGTGGAGAAGGGAGAAAGAAAGACCAGCTTCTGCAGCACACTTTATCCTAATGCAGCAAGCGAAAGGGATGATACAGACCTACTGCTCTGCTTTTGTATCCAGTGCCCTGTTCTATTTTCCTTTTACCTTTTTCATTCTATTCCACATCTTTGGAATTTTCTATTTGTCTATAATTTAGAGTTAGGCTAGAGTGTTAGCTCTAAGCCACCACAACTATGTACCAGTTCAATGCTGCAGCTCTTCCTTTTGTACTGCTGGATGCTGACAGCAGCCACAGCATCACTAAGAACTCTTCTAGATTCCCTGAGCTGAGAGAATCAGAATCATAGAACTGCTGAGGCTGGAAAAGACCTTTAACGTCTGGAGAAGGCTCTGGGGAGACCTTATAGTGTCTGTCTAGTACCTGAAGGGGGCCTACAAGAAAGCCAAAAAGGGACTTTTTACAGGAGTCAGTAGTGATAGGAGAAGAGGGAATGGGTTGAAGCTTGAGAAGGGGAGATTTAGGCAGAATATTAGGAAGAAATTCTTTCCAGCGAGCATCGTGAGACTCTGGAACAGGTTGCCCTGGGAAGTTGTGGATACCTCATCCCTGCAGCTGTTTAAGGCCAGGCTGGACGAGCCCTTGAGCAACCTGGAAGTTGTCAGTGCCCATGGCAGGGGGATTGGAACCAAGTGATATATAAGGTCTCTTCCAACCTAAACTATTCTATGAATCTATGAATCAAGTCCAACTGCTCTTTGAGAGCTCACAATCCCACCACTACTAAGCCACAACCACTAAGCCACGTCCCTAAACACCACATCCATGCAATTTTTAAATGCTTCCAGGGATGGTGATGCCACCACCTCCCTGGGCAGCCTGTTCCAATGCCTGAGAACCCTTTCTGGGAAAAAATAATTTCTAACATCCACTCTGAACACAACACTCTGGCACAACTTGAGCTAATTTCTTCTTGTCCCATCACTTACTGCATGTGAGGAGAAACTGACCCCAAACTGTCTCCAACCTCTTTTGAGGCCGTTGAAAGGGGGAATGAGGTCTCCCCTCAGCATCCTCTTCTGAAGACTAAAGAATCCCAGATCCTTCAGATGTTCCTCATAAGTTCAAGGCCCTTCACCAACTTAGTTGTATTTCGGACACACATCATCAACTTAATGTCCTTCTTGCAGTGAGTGACCCCAAACTGAACATAGCATTTGAGATGTGGCCTCAGCAGCGCCAAGTAGAGCCCCTTTCCTGACATCATCTCTTCCTGTGGGACTCCTCCTCAACATGGACATTCTTGGCAAGTCCTTTCAGTGTCAGGAAAAGCTCAGGACAGGCTCATAAACAGTCCTCCCCTCTCCCAGAAGAGAGGAGAGATTAATGGGAGAGATCTCCATTTTCCAAGGGAGCTGTCCCTTTCTCTGCATCTTCAGCTCTTGGGCTCTGTCCAGTCTGCTTGTCCCTTGTGACCACTGTGCTCCTGTTCATTGTGCTTGCTCACATTGTGGCACAGGAGTATGGTGATACTGGGGTTTCTTCATAAGTAGTTCAAAAGATCCTTCTGAGAGCCTTTTCCAGATAGGACAGAGCTGGGAGCTCCCTAGCTTGTTAAACCTCGCAGCACTCCTAGCAAAGAAACACCTATGCTCAACACTCTCCAGTGGAGATCTCACAGTGCCTCACCCACTCTGTTCTATTCCTCTCCTTGAATGACTGGCAGTGCTGCCCAGAGCAAGGCAAACACAGAACTACCCACCTGTATAGGAGGATGTGAAAAGGACCAAAGAAATGTCACATTCCTTCACAAATCTCTGGTGACAAATTCTGTTCCCTGGCCAAAAATGCAGACAGTGCCCATAAGGAGCACTCGAATGCATCATTAAGAAGAGTGTGTCAAGAGAGGTTCTGCAGCCCCCCTTCTCTGTCCTGGTGAGACTGCATCTGGAGTACTGTGTCCAGTTCTGGGCTCCCCAGCTCCAGAGGGGCAGGGATATACTAGAGCGTGTTGCAGGAAGGGCTACGAAGGTGATTAAGGGACTGGAACTGTCTGATGAGGAAAAGCTGGCAGACACAAGGCTGTTTAGTCTGGAGAAGAGGGGCCTGAGAGGAGAGCAGATTAATGTTTTCAAATATCTGAAGGGTGTGTGTCAAGAAGAAGGGTCATAGAATCATAGAATCACAGAATCAGTCAGGGTTGGAAGGGATCACCTAGTTCCAACCCCTCTGCCATGGCCACAGCCTCATCCAGCCTGGCCTAAACACCTCCAGGCACAGGCCCTCAACCACCTCCCTGGGCAACCCATTCCAGGCTCTCACCACTCTCATGCTCAACAACTTCCTCCTCACCTTCAGTCTCTTTTCAGTGGTGTCCTGTGATAGGATGAAGGGTATGGACACAAACTGGAACACAAGAAGTTTCACTCCATTGTGAGGAAAAGCTTCTTTACTGTGAGTGTGGCAGAGCTGTCAAGAGATGTTGTAGAGTCTCCTTCTTTAGACGTTCAATGCCATCTCTGTGCATTCCTGCATGGCTTGCCCTAGGTGATCCTGCTTTGGCAGGGGGCTTGGACTGGGTGATCTCCGGAGGCCCCCTCCAACCCCTACCATTCTATGATTTGCCTGATTTGCACCATGCACATGAATTCCCCATTTGACATATCCTACAACTGAAATCTGCTTTTGGGAGTTGCTAAAAACAGTTTTCTCCTCAACCTGAGAGCTGCTAGATCCAGACAGAGCATCTGTGGAGCTCTGTTAAGGCTT
This sequence comes from Tricholaema leucomelas, assembly GCA_013400475.1. Lineage (NCBI taxonomy): Eukaryota > Metazoa > Chordata > Aves > Piciformes > Lybiidae > Tricholaema lacrymosa > Tricholaema leucomelas. Next base: position 26,032 of record WAAF01019270.1, read on the forward strand.
TTAGAAATATCAGGTAGGATGAGGCCAATTCTCAGTCTGTTAAGCATTGCCTCCATTGGCATCAACCAGCTACATATCTTGACATCAGCTAACATCAAGCCCAGCACTAGAAATGTTCTTGGCTTTACCTTTATAAGAGCTTGAGAGGTATTTATGGCTCATAGCAGAGCTCTGTGCCAGTGCTGCCTTGCAAAAAAAAAAAGTGTTAGTTTAACATTATGAGTAAATCTTTAGCTCTGCTGCAACAGCACTTTGTGGTTATTTAATACCTTGGGGGAAAACTTGCTTAAAATAACAGATGAAGCACTGGGCCTGGAGGAAGCTGAATGTAATTGTCTTCTGTTCAGACCTCAGACTCTGGCAGACCGAAGCGCACTGCTCTGTCGTGGCAGGATATCCATGTACACCCCAGACCCTTGGGAAAGAGTGAAAGGGATGGACAGATAAATTGTGCAAAGGTGTAAAAAGCAGTTCAAGTGGCATGGTCTCTTCAGAGGTCATGGGTGCACCCCTGGCCTGCACAAATCCCCACAAGTAGACCTTAGGTTGCTGTGATGGTTTGGGTGTTCCCTGCCCCCCCCCCCCCACTTTAGAAATCACCCAGACTAGACTCACCCTGCTCTGGAAATATGAATGAAGCTAATATTTACAGCTGGCACAATAGACAAGCAGAGAGTTACAGTAGATACAGTTACAGACAGAAATAGACAAGGTAAAAGGTGATACAGACACACAACAGCCCTCCCAGAAACCTGAGTCCCCAGGAGGGGCTCTCAACCACCCCCTCACCTTCCCCCTACCCCTCTCAACCTTACCCTAGTCCCAAGGAAGAATGGAGGCTCGGCCAGGGGGGTTAAGATGCAAAGGTGGATCAGCTACAGCAAATGGAGGGTGAGGATAGAAAGCAAGATGGAGTTCAGCCAGCAGCCTCAGCTCCCCAGCAGGTGAAGAGCTCAGAGCAAAACCCAGAGTGAAGTGCAGAGCAAAGAGAGCAAGTGCCCTAATCTATGTTTTGCTTTTCTTCTTTACACATCTCAGCAAGACTGTGAGTGAAGTAGCCACCACCATTGTTTTCATTTCACAGCCTATGATCTAGTCCTTCTGACCAAAACATTCCAGCTAGGCTCAAACTAGCACAGTTGCTGGTGCTAGATCCAGCCAGGAATTAAAGTAAGTATATTCACAGTCACAGAATTGGTTTGGTTCTAAAATACCTTAAGAATTGATTGAATGACAGGACAAGGGGCAGTGGGTGGAAGCCGAGGCAGACAAAGCTTCATGCAAACATGAGGAGGATTTTTTTTCCCTGTGAGGGTGACAGAGCCCTGGCACAGGCTGCCCAGGGGGGTTGCAGAGTCTCCATCTCTGGAGATATTCAAGACCTGCCTGGATGTGTTCCTGTGTGATCTGGTGTAGGAGATCCTGCTCTGGCAGGGGGTTGGATGAGCTTTCAAGGTCCCGTCCAGCCCCTGGCATTCTGTGATTCTGTGTAACCATCAACCCACCACCACCTTGGTCATTAAACCACATCCTGAAGTGCCATGTTTATGTGCTTTTTGCACATCTCCAGTGATGGTGACTTCACCACCTCCCTGTGCAGCCTGTTCCATTGGGGACACATAATTGCAGCACATTCCTTTGAAAGGCCTGGTAAATTCAGATGGACCAGAGATGCTCTTGAATTTAAATGAACAACTTGGAACAATTTTCTGCCTTTTCTGAGTGTGAGTAGAAAGACAGCTCCTGGAAGGAGCTCTCCACTGCTTAGAACACAGAAGTATTGGCAGTGAGCATAGGTGGACTGAATAGTGAACAGTCAATGGAGACACATTTTTGGCAGTGAATCAACATGTAGATTAACATGTGACAGGCAGAGTCACTCAGGACAGAGCAACGGTGCCCACTGAAGTACCAAATGTCTATCAGGAATTGAGTCTCACCTTCTGCATGGGGACACCAGGAAACTGCCACATGTGACACGGAAAGAGCATCTTGACAGCAGAAGAGCCAGTGCTCAGCAAGTCCCACCTGCTGTTCTCATCTCTTTGGTGCCTCACAGTTATTCCTGGACTTCCCAGCACACTTAGTTCCCCTGCAAGACCTGCAGGGGGACGACACTCAGCACTGTTCTCACTGCCTGTGGCAAAATCACTCCTGCTTGCCTTCCCTAGCCAGAGGAAGAGCACAGCTGGGCTCATCTGTAGTAGAAAACATAAGACTGACAAAAGTCAGTCCCATCCCTGAGGGACAGGAAGTTATGAGCTGCAGAATTATGGGAAAGTGATGGGACCTCTGGGTCATATTAGTCTGTATTTCAGTTTGCTGGCCTTGTGGCTAGCTTGCACAGCTGAAAGGTGACAAGATAGGCTCAGAAGACACCCTGGAGGTGTTCAAGGCCAGATTGGACAAGACCTTGAGCAATCTGGTCTAGTGGAAAGTGTCCCCGCCCTTGGCAGGGCAGTTGAAATGAGAGGATTTTTAAGGAGGCTTCCAACCCAAAGCCTTCTATGATTTTTACACAAAAGACATTTGGTAGCCAAAAATTAACCCACATGCTGTTTTTGAAATCTTAAACCAACAAAAAGCTAACCCAGGCCATTTTGTGGCAGAACTCTGGGCTCACGTGAGCTCTGGGAGCCCATTACATTGCTCTTCCAACCAGTGTGCATCTCTTGTCTAATGTCATGGAATCACAGAACAGAAACCAAGAGGTGGTGATGCTCCAGAGCTTTGGGAAGAGATGTGAGTGTGTTCGTGTGTGTGTGTTGCTAGGAAAACATATTAACCTCTAAAAGATGAAGTGCTAAAATATTAGACGTTGCTTGCGTTTGGTAAGTAATCAAGAAAGCACTTCCTGGGCCATTATCTGCCAAGCTTCTGGGCTGACATTAACCAATTTTCTGTAGCTACACCTGCTAGCAATTCTGGTGTCTCTTCCTTGCCTTTACCATATCTCCCTCAATCACATCTTCAAGGGACCCATGGAATGCTTAAAAAAGAAATGGGATTTCATCTTGTCTCAGATTTTGGACCTCTTCATGTCCAACTCGTTAGCAGATAAGGAAGCTGTTTGCAGCACCCTAGTCACTCACCTTGCCAGTGATGGATCAACCTTCTCCAGCATGTCCTTTCTTAGTGGACAAGTTGAAAGGCTAGAAAAAAATTGATTCAGATCACAGAATCATACAATCAGTCAGGGTTGGAAGGGACCATAAGGATCAGACAATTCCACACCCCCCCCCGCCATGGGCAGGGACACCCTACCTTAGATCAAGCTGCCCACAGCCTCATCCAGTCTGGCCTTAAACACCTCCAGGGATGGGGCCTCAACCACCTCCTTGGGCAACTCATTCCAAGGTCTCACCACTCTCATGATGAAGAACTTCCTCCTCACATCCAGGCTGAACCTCCTCATCTCCAGCTTTGCTTCATTCCCCCTAGTCCTGTCACTCCCTGATAGCCTAAAAAGTCCCTCCTCAGATCCTTAACCTTAGGTACCTGGTGCCATTTGAGATGTGCTGGGATAACCAGCAGATCCTCACACGGTTAATGGATAGAACATGAGCTTTACCACACTCTTCTAGAGCAGCAGCTGAAGGTGTACCACAGAACATCCCTAGAAATCTGTGTTTAGGACGCTTGAGTTCTGCCCAAAGGGACACATTGGATCCCATGCCGTGGTGCATTATGCTCATCCCCGTGTATCTTGGAAATCCATTGAAGCCAAAGCTTTCTCCACAGAAGTAAGCAAAGCCTTGAACTTCCTGGAGACCCAGAGCTGATATGGGTTGAGCAGTCTAAGACCTGGCCAACCTGGCCTTGAGCATTTACAGGGAAGGGGCATCCATCCACACCATCCCTGGGCAACCTGTTTCAGTGTCTCACCACTCTTAGTGGAAGGAATTTCTTCCTAATCTCCACTCTAAATCTCTCCTCTTTCAGCTCATATTCTGCCTCCTCTTATCACTACAAGCCACTGTCAAAAGTCCCTCCCCAGCTTTCTTGTAGGCTCTCCTCAGGTAGGAAGGCTGGAAGGATGCCTCCCCACAGTCTTTTCTCCAGGCTGAACAGCCCCAGCTCTGTCCCCACAAGGCAGGTGCTCCAGCCCTCTGATCATCTTTGTGGCCTCCCCTGGACCCACTCCAACAGTTCCAAGTCCTTTTTCTGTCAGGTGCTCCAGAAATGGATGCACTACTCCAGGTGGGATCTTGTGAGAGCAGAATAGAGGAGAGAATCTCCTCCTTCATCCTGCTGGTCACACTGCTTTTGATGGCAACCTGAGGAACGGATCCATTCCAAGTTCTCCTTTCTGCACTTAGCAGTGAGGTGAGGAAATCCTTAGACATTTAGGGGTTATCTCTGCAAATTCCCTGTACCTGGGGAATGAAGGAGGGCAAGGAGAGTAGCTCATCTTTCAGCAGAGGAAAAAGAACCTTGGAAATTGAAGCCATATAATACCTGGAATGACAGAAGATAAAATCATTAAACAATCTAGGGAATAATTAGCTGACAGAAAGAGCCAGCAGAGATTATTCGGGAATCAGCTTCCTCAAACCCTTTCTACTTCCCTTCCTTGTCATAGTAAGCAGCCAAGTGGATGAGGAGGAGGCAGCAGATGTGGCATGTTGCGTATTTATGAAGAAGATGAGATGGTCTCGGTTGACATTCTCCTCTGCAAAGAGGGAAATATGGCCCAGCAGAGGCAATATGAAACTTGTGGATGGCTCTGCGCTGAGAACAATGACACGAGTTTTGGAGGACAGGTTAGCAGAGGCTGGATCAGCTGGAGGAAGAGTGGAAGCTCAACACAGATAACTTCAGTAAAGATAAGGGCAAAGGCATTCAGGCAGCAATGGATGGTTTCTTCTCGGGGATCTGCCACCACAAGACGAGGTTTTACTTTTTGGGGTGTGGATGGATTTCTTAATAACAGGAGGACATGAACTGATAAAAATGAGCTGCAGAGTGTGCCTGGGGGAGGAAACCAGGCAGTGAGTAACAGCCCCCCACATGCAGCTGCAGGGGGCAGGGTCTGCCAGCCGCAGGAGGCTGACCCTACAGGTTGTTCATATAAGTTAACCTATCCGTACCTCACACATAACCTTAAGCCAGTCTGTACTTTCCACATGCACCAATCTTAAGCTAAGTTAGCTGTGCAGGCCTCTTCCAAGTCAGCACAGACCTCGCTGTAACACAGAAATAAACGGAGAACGATCACCTAACCACACTGGTGTCCACCATCGTTACTCTGGGGTGCAACGCCGGCGTTGGGGTTTTTTTCTCTGTAGCAGTTCTTTAGGAGAGGTTTGCCCTTGCTCAAAACTTCATTGCTGCACATCTGCTTCCCACAAAGGGTCGCTGCAAAAGCACAAACCCACCAGGCTTCATCTCTCCAGAAGAAGCTGAACTTGTACATATACATCTGCTCCTCTCCTCCATATTTGCAGCCCTTAACTAAGCACCAAGTCTGAGCTCAGATCTTACCAGGAAAGCTTTTCAAACACCCGAGTCTGTGATTTTTTTTCACCTAGATATTCTCCATGGACAAAGAGAAATTTCTAGTACAAATTAAAAACTTGCTGTCTTCAATATTTAGTTGGTTTGGTTTCGGTTTGTTTTTTCCCTTGAGGGCTTTTGCAAAGTCAATCAGGCCCAAACTCATTGTCCTTGACTTCTTGCTGGTATTGCCTCAGCAAACACAATCTGTGAGCATTGGCACATGGACTGTGTTCCTGTCAATTTCAGTAGATCAATATATTATTTGCCTATCATCAGCAACTTATCATACAATCAGTCAGGGTTGGAAGGGACCACAAGGAGCAGCCAGTTCCAATCCCCCTGCCATGCCCAGGGACACCCTACCCTAGAGCAGGCTGCCCACAGCCTCATCCAGCCTGGTCTTAAACACCTCCAGCCATGGGACCTCAACCACCTCCCTGAGCAACCCATTCCAGCCTCTCACCACTCTCATGCTCAACAACTTCCTCCTCACATCCAGCCTGAACCTACTCACCTCCAGCTTTGCTCCATTTGCCCCAGTCCTGTCACTCCCTGAGTTCCTAATAAGTCCCTCCCCAGTATTTTTGTAGGCCCCCTTCAGATATTGGAAGGCCAGAAGGAGGAGTGGGAGAGGCTCCCACCTGGGAGCCTCCTCTTCTCCATACTGCCTCCAGACTCCAACTCTTTCAGTCTGTGCTCACAGTAGAGCTGCTGCAGCCCTCTGAGCATCCTCCTGGCCCTGCTCTGGACACACTCCAGCATCTCCACATCCTTCTTGTATTGGGGGCTCCAGAACTGGATGCAGTACTCCAGGTGGGGTCTCACCAGAGCGCAGTAGAAGGGAAGAATCACCTCCCTGGCCCTGCTGGCCACACTTCTCCTGCTGCAGCCCAGGCTCTGGTTTTCTTTCTGGTCTGCAAGTGCACACTGCTGGCTCCTGCCAAGCTTCCTGTCCAGCAGCACCCCCAAGTCCCTCTCCTCAGGGCTGCTTTCCAGCCACTCACTGCCCAGCCTGGATTTGTGCTTGGGATTGCCCCGACCCAGATGCAGGACCCTGCACTTGTCTTGTTGAACCTCCTGAGGTTGGCTTGTGCCCACCTCTGCAGACAGATTTAAGAGAGATTAATTTAAGACAGATTCATCAGAAGCTGATTGATGTAGGTGGCACACTGGATCTTCATCTGTCCTCTTGGTAGTTCAGGACTATTTGAGGCAGTGGGACAGCTCTGTGGAGATTCAGGACTTTTTGGAAGTATGTCCATCTAAAGCCAAGTGGCACCAACAGCAATGTATGTTCCGTGACAGGCAATTGTGGCAAAACTGCTTCCCGACCCAACTGGCTGCTAGGGTGTGTAATGGAAGGGTAATTAACTAATTGCAAGTTGGTATTTTCAAAATGAATACTGGTTATTAATGTTGATATTCAGGAGTTTTGCCCCACCCCTAACCACTAATTTTAACAATAATTGGTCCTTCTGCAGAGGTCATGGAAACATTAGACATAGGAATAACTAGATCTAGAAATAACCATCCCCGCGGGTCCAATTCATCCTTATGTGAGCTCTTTAGTACTGCTGATCAATGTCACTGGTGTGTAACAGGCTTTGTGGAATCTAGTGCCATCATGGCATGGAAGGAGACAGCCCTTGGGTGGGGACATACTGAAATGTACCCTGAAGCAGCCAGTTCCTGGGTAGCAGAGGGTGCAGAAAGATTTGGGCAGATTCCTAGGATGGCTATCACCACCCATAGCCTGGGACTTTTACCCCAGCAGAGGTGAGAAACTCTGGCAGAGTGACTCACCAGCTGCTGGAAGGGTGCCTTGCTTACCCCAGTTGGAACTAGCAGCTTCCCCCACTCTACTGGGGCCTGGCCTGTGCTTACCAAGTCACAGTTCAGTACTCTAAGAGGACTGTGGCT
>WAAF01019271.1:7599-23294 GCA_013400475.1 Tricholaema leucomelas
ATTGAATGCCATCCCCTTGGACTCTGCCCATCTGTCCAGGCGGTCAAGGTCCCGCTGCAGAGCCCTTCTGCCCTCCAGCCCAGCCACATCTGCCCCCAGCTTGGTGTCATCTGCAAACTTGCTGATGACTGACTCCATGCCCTCATCCAGATCATCTATGAAGATGTTAAAGAGGATGGGGCCCAGCACTGATCCCTGAGGGACACCACTAGTGACAGTTGCCAGCTGGATGTGGCACCATTCACCACCACTCTCTGGGCTCGGCCCTCCAGCCAGTTCCTAACCCAGCACAGAGTGTTGTCATCCAAGCTGTGGGCTGACAGCTTAGCCAGCAGTTTGCTGGCTGTAGGATGACCAAGAGGCACCAAAGCACAACACATGTCCCAGTGAAGACATTCCACTACTCAAAACTAAACCTACACACAGAGGAAACAATGAAGAGAAACAGATTGTACTTGGGAGACAAGGAACCATTAAAAGACTTGGAGTTGTCAGAGAAACTCATTGGGAATTCTTCTTGATCTTCACTGCAGGTATTTATCCAGCAGCACACCTGCCAATCACTGAGGTTTCAAGCACAGATATGACCCTAAAGTCTTCCTCTGGACTACATAGTAGGGGGGGATCATTTTAGGAAATAATCATCAGCTCTCAGCATTTTTCTACTCTGTAGCTTAATCATCTGCATAGAAATACGAAGCCATAAGTGGAAACACCTCACGAGTCTCTCTCAATCCAACCATCTTAGGCTAAGGATTTGCTGCAAAGCAACACTCACAGTTATCTAACACAAAGGTTTTGTTCAGAAATGAGGGAAATGAACCATGACCTTCCAAGAAACAAATGGCTGAAGGAAAGTCCAACTAGAAGAGTTAAGAATGCCATAGACCTTAGCTTTGGGCATGAAATCAAACCATTGCTCAGCCAAAACCATGCTGACCCTTCTATTTTCCTCTTTCAAAGCCAGACTCTCAACCTTGCTCTGCATTCACAGCCTTTAATTGCGCCACAGACCATATCAAACACGTCAGGCATGGCTCAGCTACAGGTATAAGAGCCTGTTTGGTGGTATGATAGACAAACAGAAGTTCATCAAAGTCTTCCTTTTGGCAGCTGAAGGTTTAGGTGGAAACTTCTTACTGAGCACAGCAGTTGTAAAAAGTCTCTTAATACTTTGAAGGTTACCAGCCACAATGAGGCCCAGCTTTAGACCTACACAGAGAAATGAAGGCAAGAACAGAAAAGGTGCAGAAATGAAGGAAAAATGGATTAGCACTTCTGACTTAATCAACTCTAGGAGGTACACAAGAAAGGTATCTGGATGGTACAAAGTCCACAGGAGGCTCACTCATGACCTCACACCACAGATCATAGCCACAGTCCCTTAAAGTCATCTCTTTGGATGATGAAGCAAGGAAAACACGTGGTGCCACAGCTGTGGGCCTCGATGAACAATTAGGACCAATTAAGCCTTTACTGCTTCCTTTTAGCCTCTGCACTTAGACAACTGACACAGGTGTGACGTTCCCCACGTGATCAGACACCTTGAGGTTGAGCTGCAGCTCACGACAATAATTAAGGTAAGAGAAACACATAGAAATGAGTGTAACATGTGGAATATCACTCCTTAGGAGAAGGAACTGAGCTGCATTGTGTGGCCAGCAGGTCAAGGGAGGTGATTCTCCGCCTCTACTCCACTCTGGTGAGCCCCTACCTGGAGTACTGCATCCAGTTCTGGAGCCACTATTACAAGAAAGATCTGCTCTTGATGGAAGATGTCCAGAGAAGGGCTATGAGGGTGATCAGAGGGCTGAAGCACCTCTCCTATGAAGATAGACTGAGAGAGTTGGGGCTGTTCAGTCTGCAGAAGAGAAGGCTCCAAAGAGACCTTATGGTAGCCTTCCAGTATCTGAAGTGGCTTACAGGAAAGCTGGGGAGGGACTTTTAAAGTTGGCAGGTAGTGGTAGGACTGGGGGGAATGAAGCAAAACTAGAAGTGAGTAGATTCAGATTGGATGTTACAAAGCAGTTTTTCATCATGAGGGTGCTGAGACACTGGCACAGGTTGCCCAGGCAGGTGGTGGAAGCCTCATCCCTGGAGGTCTTTAAGGCCAAGCTCAGGGACTCTGAGCAGCCTGATCTAGTGTGAGGTGTCCCTGCCCATGGCAGGGGAGCTGGAACTGGATGATCTTTGAGGTCCACTCCAGCCCTGACAACTCTATGATTCTAACTGAAATTGCATGGCACTCCCTTAACAATGTAGTGTACCATGAAAAGTGAAATGACCATCTTCTACACTCTGCTCCCCACTGTGTCTTCTTTCCAGTGACAGACAACATGCAAATTTGCTCCTGACCTTCACATAGTTGCATAAAAATGTGTGAGAGGACAATATGCTATGATGGCACCAGAAGTGAGATACATTATTTCATCTTGCCACCGTTCTGAGAAGAAGCAGAGGGATTCTGAAGCATGTGAACAATAAATGGCCTAAACAAAAGAGAAGCTGTCACCCAACACGGACACTGGGTCATCAAACTAATGGTTTATAGTACAAACAGGAAATACTTTGATCAAGCTAAAAATGAGCTGGTTCCAGCAGCCTACAAGTGAGCTGTTACCTTTTATCACGTTAGGTGATGTGCCAGCAGTCGTAGGGAAAATATAGCTGAGACATCCTGGAATCATAGGCTCAGTCAGGGTTGGAAGGGACCACAAGGATCATAGAATAGAACAGAATCATAGACTCAGGGTTGGAAGGGACCACAAAGATCATAGAATAGAACAGAATTGTAGACTCAGGGTTGGAAGGGACCACAAAGATCATAGAATAGAACAGAATCATAGACTCAGGGTTGGAAGGGACCACAAGGATCATAGAATAGAACAGAATCATAGACTCACTAATAGAATAAAATAGAATCAAACAGGTTGGAAGAGAGCTCCAAGGTCATCCAGTCCAACCTAGCACCCAGCCCTAGCCAGTCAAACAGACCATGGCACTAAGTGCCTCATCCAGTTTTTGGTTGAACAACCTCCAGGGACAGTGACTCCACCACCTCCCTGGGCAGCCCATTCCAACGCCAATCACTCTCTCTGGGAAGAACTTTCTCCTAACATCCAGCACTGGCACAACTTGAGGCTGTGTCCCCTTGTTCTGATGCTGGTTGCCTGGCAGAAGAGACCAACCCCACCTGGCTGCAGCCTCCCTTCAGGTAGTTGTAGACAGCAATGAAGTCTGCTCTGAGCCTCCTCTTCTCCAGGCTACACACCCCCAGCTCCCTCAGCCTCTCCTCATAGGGTTTGTGTTCCAGGCCCCTCACCAGCCTTGTTGTCCTTCTCTGGACACGTTCCAGCACCTCAACATCTCTCTTGAATTGAGGAGCCCAGAACTGGACATGAGGATTCTCCACCCCTGTTGTCACATGCACTGTTCCACACAGGTGCCGCTAATGCTCAGGTCATGTTCACATCTATAGCCCCCAACAAAGAGAGCCTCAAAAGGGCTCCTACTCACACCCACTGGAGGAAGAGCAGGAGGCACTGATATATGACACATTGCTAAACGAAGCTGTGCTGCTAATTACAAGTAAGCCTACACACACAGAAAACCAAGAAAAGGAAAACAAACTTTAAATCAGACAAGCAAGGCAAGGGAGCGTTGGGAATTGTCAGAGAAATTCACTGAGGCATCTTGGTCTTCACTGCCTGTGTTGAAATTCATAGAATCTCAGAATAGTCTGGGTCAGAATGGACCTGCAAAGGTCATCCAGTCCAACCCCCTTTGCAGTCAGCAAGGGCATCCTCAACTAGATCAAGTTGCCCAGAGCCCTATTGAGCCTCACCTTGAATGTATCCGGGGATGGAGCCCAAACCACCTCCTTAGGCAACTTGTTCCAGTGTTCCACTACCTTCATGGTGCAGACCTTGTCCCTAACATCCAATGTAAATCTACTCTGCTCTAGTTAGAAGCCATTGTCCCTTTTCCTGTCACTACAGGCCTTTGTAAACAGTCTCTCTCTCTCCTTCTTGCAGGCCCCCTTCAGGTACTGGAAGGTCATTACTAGGTCTCCTCGGAGCCTTCTCCAGGCTGAATACCCTCAATAGCCTCAACCTGTCCTCATAGCAGAGGTCCTCCAAGCCCCTGATCATTTTCATGGCCCTCCTCCATCAGGTCCATGTCTTTCCTGTATTGTGGGCTCCAGACCTGGATGCAGCACTCCAAGTGAGGTCTCACCAGAGCAAGGAGGCAGAATCACCTCTCTCAGTCTGCTGGCCATGCTTCTTTGAATGCATCCCAGGATGGGACTGGCCTTCTGTGCTGCAAGTGCACACTGTCTGCTCATGTCCAACTTCTCTTCCATCAGCACCCCAAGGCCTTTTCTGCAGGGCTATCAGCTCATCCCCCAGTCTATACTGGATAGTGAGGATTGTTCTGATCCAGGGAACCACCTGAAAACCATTCATATCTCAGGCTGCAAGTGTGGCCCTGAAGTCTCATTCTGGACTATAGAGAACAGGATGAATACTTAAGAAATAGCCATCAGCCCTCATTGTGATTTCTGCTTTGTGGCCTGCTCATCTCCTACAAGTATGAAGCCCTAGGAGGAAACACCTTTTTGTGGGTTTCTTTCTCAGACTCAGTTTTCTCTTTTAGCTTCTGCTTCATTCTCATCACACTTAGAATTCTTATGTGGCTGAAGTCAGCATATACCACAAAACAACACCCACAGTCTTAAATGCAGAAGCAATAGTAGAACTGGGACATTGAACCACAACCTTTCAGCAAACACAAGCCTGAAAGTGGAACAACAACCATGAAGAAAGCCTACATTATAACATTACAGGGAGATACAGATGAGGAAAGGAAGTTTCACAGGGGAATTACAAGCCCCTTTGCTTAGGGGCTAGAGAGTGTTCTACAGGTACAATTAATGCACAAATACTTTAGTGCTGGAGGACTGTCATAGCCTTCCAGGACAGAGTCACCAGCATCACAGCTGGAATGACACAGGCCTTGACACCAAGCATGAAATCAAACCAATGCTCAGTCAACACCACATTGACCCACCTATTTTGCTGTTTTCTCACCCTCTGCATTCACAACTTCTGTTGACTCCACAGGCAATATCCAATAGTCCAGCAACCAGCCACAGGCCAAAACCCATGCCAGTCAGTGGCTTCTTAGGGAGACAGAAGAAAGCCACCATCCACAGGAAGCACACAGAACAGGCAAGAACTGAAGAGTCACAACTCGGCCAGGTGGAGTTTCAGCAGTGAAATATCCAAATACAAGACACCTTCAGACTCATTTTATGCACCTCTGGGGATCAATGGTACTCTGCACTGGTTAGACCACACCTTGAGTACTGTGTCCAGTTCTGGGCCCCTCAATTTAAGAGGGACATTGAGATGCTTGAAAGTGTCCAGAGAAGGGCAACGAGGCTGGGGAGAGGCCTCGAGCACAGCCCTACGAGGAGAGGCTGAGGGAGCTGGGATTGGTTAGCCTGGAGAAGAGGAGGCTCAGGGCAGACCTTATTGCTGTCTGCAACTACCTGAGGGGTGGTTGTAGCCAGGAGGAGGTTGCTCTCTTCTCTCAGGCAGCCAGCACCAGAACAAGAGGACACAGCCTCAAGCTGCGCCAGGGGAAATTTAGGCTTGAGGTGAGGAGAAAGTTCTTCAGTGAGAGAGTCATTGGCTACTGGAATGGGCTGCCCAGGGAGGTGGTGGAGTCGCCGTCCCTGGAGCTGTTCAAGGCAGGATTGGACGTGGCACTTGGTGCCATGGTCTAGCCTTGAGCTCTGTGGTAACAGCTTGGACTTGATAATCTGTGAGGTCTCTTTCAACCTTGGTGATACTGTGATATATCTGCCAGAGACTCCTCACACACAGAACCACATGAGACTTCTCAAAGAGTTCATAGCCTACATCACTGTCATGGATGCTCATCATTTGCAAATGGAAAGGAAAGTCACACTGACAACTTTTCCTGTGACAAGCAAGAGCATTTCTTCCAGCAGCACACTGAAAAAGTCTTTCCCTTTACAGCTGTAAGCATGGGAGGCACCTCTGTGGCAGTCAGACAAATGCACCAGGTATGATCTTCTGCAGAACATCAAAGACTTACCTTCAGAACATCAAAAGAAGCAATGTGGTAAGTGCAGTGGCAAATGTGAAAGGACAAACAGACAAGTGTGACAGGTGTCCTTGTCCACCCATTGCCAGAAACTAAGATGCAGATCATGACCACAAGCAGTGCAATAAGATAACATCTGCAGAAAAGAAGGGATGAGGAGGCACACTTCTAGAACCTGGTACTTATGGCAGGCCCATCATTCAGGTCTTTAGTGGGTAATGAATATGCAGTTGGTTCACCCCAAAGCTCACATTATGGCTTTTGCCCTAAGTAAGGAATGTAAATTGTGATGTCATTAAGAATAGAATAGAATCAACCACGTTGGAAAAGACCTCCAAGATCACCCAGTCCAACCTGTCACCCAGCCCTATCCAGTCAACCAGACCATGGCACCAAGTGCCTCATCCAGGCTTTTCCTGAAGACCTCCAGGGACGGTGACTCCACCACCTCCCTGGGCAGCCCATTCCAATGCAAATCACTCTCTCTGGGAAGAACTTCCTCCTAACATCCAGCCTAGACTTCCCCCAGCACAACTTGAGGCTGTGTCCCCTTGTTCTGTTGCTGGTTGTCTGGGAGAAGAGACCAAGCCCCACCTGGCTACAGCCTCCCTTCAGGTAGTTGTACACAGCAATGAGCTCTGCCCTGAGCCTCCTCTTCTCCAGGCTAAACAACCCCAGCTCCTTCAGCCTCTCCTCACAGGGTTTGTGTTCCAGGCCTCTCACCAGCCTTGTTGTCCTTCTCTGGACACCTTCCAGCACCTCAACGTCTCTCTTGAATTGAGGAGCCCAGAACTGGACACAGGACTCAAGGTGTGGCCTGAGCAGTGTTGAGTACAGGGTGTTATCTACCAGCCAACACAGAGGAAGAACGTGGCAGGGATTCCAGGAGATCTGGAATAACGTGGTGGCCCAGTACCTGATACTACAGCCGGGCACTGAACAGGAGAAGGAACAACCCACTTTCTTAAGCCTTTCAACATCTCCTCAGGCACATGTCCCAGGAATCACAGCCTCAAGATTTCAAAGTTTTGCATGTGCAAAAGGCCCTCAGGATTTTCAAACACATGACATCAAAGAGACTTTCACTAAGACAGTTTCCCCTCAGAGTGAACTACCATGGCACCAGAGACTTCGGACGCATATCTTTACACCTCTGTGTTAAGAAGAAAGTTACATTTGCCTGGTCACTACTTTTCTGGGAAGAGAAAAATCACAGTCTCACAGTATCATCAAGGTTGGAAGAGACCTCATAGATCATCAAGTCCAACCCTTTACCACAGAGCTCAAGGCTAGACCATGGCACCAAGTGCCACGTCCAATCCTGCCTTGAACAGCTCCAGGGACAGCGACTCCACCACCTCCCTGATTATTGCCTTATTGTGATGGTTTGGGTGTTTCCTACCCCCCACACTTTGGAAATCACCCAGACTATACTCAGCTGGCTCTGGAAATTGAATTAAGCTTATACTTACAGCTGGCACAATATACAAAGAGATATTTACAGTATATACAGTTATAGACAGAAATAGACAAGGTAAAAGGTAATACGGAAACACAGCAGCCCTCCCAGAAACCTGAGTCCCCAGGAAGGGCTCCCAACCACCCCTTCACCTTCCCCCTACCCCCAGTTGTCTACAGGCAAAGAAGGAACCGTCCTTGAGAACGGTAGATTAGTGACCACCTGCAGATCAGACTCCTCTCCCTTCCTCACACAGCTCTTGACATAACATGAGTTTCCTAGACAAGACATATCGTGGTCCATTGTCAATAAGTCATCATTAAGAGTTGAAGACTCAGCAAAACACATCTTGCATTTTTTGCTGCAGCCTTTCAGACACAGATGGAGACTATCTCAAATAATCATAACTTCTACTAATCTCTTTCACCTTCACAACATGCAAGGAGACATCACCAAGGGACGAGTCATTGCCAGGCCCCCTCCCCCAATCAATGCACAAACACCGATGCATGGATAAATGCCAAGACATACTACTGCTAACTGCATCATCAGGAACAAAGAGAGAGGCTGAGAGGAGCAGATTATCATGAGCCAACATAAGTTGGCTTTAATGGTCTGTTCAGAGACACTCTGAGCTGCTGTTTCGCTGGCTGATAATGCAACAAACTCTTCCCTTCAGGAGAGCTCATACTGATGGGGAAAGCAGGATTACATGAGTCAGAGGACACAGTGAGAACGTGGCACAGGATGAAAACACAAACCTCACTCAAATCAAACTGCAGCTAACAGCAGCCTGGACACTCATCCTGCCTCCTACGCTAAGCATCCCGCTGAGACACAATCCCACGGTCACCTGCCGGGAGCAAGAGCTGGTAGCAGCCAGAACAGTACTGTAGGAAGCTTTTCCTTCCCTATAAGGAGCACTACCTCGGTAACAGGGTAGGGTGACAGAGTATGGTAGTGAGAAAGTGCACAGGAAAGGCAGGGACAGGACCGGGAGGCATGTGGAAGCAGGTCAGCGGAGAGGCACTCACCGGGGCATCGATGGCATCATGTGGGAGGGCGCTGACAGAGTCCTCCCCAAGCAGCGGGGCGGGTTCGTCGGGCAGTGGACGGGCCGGAAGGGTGTCGCAGCAGCTGCCGGGAGACAGACGGAGCTGGCTCTTGCGCGAGTCAGCAGTGAGCGATACCTCGTGCGAGTAGGAGCGCAGGAAGGCGCGGACGCCGTCGATACCCACGAAGTGCGTGGCTGGGACTCCACGCAAGACCCCCTCCGCCGCCGAAGACAGCTGCGAGCGGCGCCAACGCCGCAGGCACAATGCCAACAGTAGCAGCAGGAAGGCGAGGAAGAGGCAGGAGACAGCTGCCACGGCCAGCACCAGCCAGCGCGTCAGGCTGCCCGCTGGCTCGCCCGGCACTGCTGCCGCTGCACTGCCCATTTCGGAGAGCATCTCGGCCACGCTCTCGGCCAGCACCACCGTCAGCGTGGCCGTGGCAGACAGCGCCGGCCGCCCGTGGTCCTTCACCAGCACCACCAGGCTCTGACGGGCCGCGTCGCGGGCCAGCGGGAAGCGCGCAGTGCGCACCTCGCCGCTGTGCAGCCCGACGCGGAACAGTCCCGGCTCCGTCGCCTTGGCCAGCTCGTACGACAGCCACGCGTTCTGACCCGCGTCCGCGTCCACCGCCACCACCTTGGCCACCAGCACCCCGGGCTCTGCCGACCGCGGCGCCAGCTCTACCCCCGACCAGCCACGGACACCGGACCCGGAGACGGGCGCCGGCGGTGGGTACAGCACCTGCGGCGCGTTGTCGTTCTCGTCCACGATCACGATCCGCACCGACACGTTGCTGCTCAGCGCCGGGGAGCCGCCGTCCTCCGCCAGCACCCACAGCCCCACCTCGCGCACCTCCTCGTAGTCGAAGGAGCGCAGCGCGTACAGCGCGCCCGTCTCCGCCTGCACCGACACGTAGGACGACAGCGGCACGCCCCGCACCCGCCCCTCGCCCAGCCGGTAGCGCACGCGCGCGTTCTGCCCCCAGTCCGCGTCCCTCGCCCGCACCGTCAGCACCAGCGCGCCCGCCGCGTTGTTCTCGGGCAGCCGGGCGCTGTAGCTCTCCTCGCTGAACACCGGAGCGTTGTCGTTAACGTCCAGCACCCTGAGGGTCAGCACCGTGCTGCTCCACAGCGGCGGCGACCCGCCATCGGCCGCCCGCATCGTCACGTTATACTCGGACACCTCCTCCCGGTCCAACTGCCTTGTCGTGACTAAGCTATAGTAGTTCCCTCGAGAGCTTTCCAGCCGGAACGGGACTCCCGCGTCCAGGGAGCACCGCACCAGGCCATTTGCACCTGAGTCTCGGTCCTGCACGTGCAGCAGGGCCACTACCGTTCCCTGCGGGGCATCCTCAGAGATCTCGCTCAGCGCCGACCGCACCGAAATCTCGGGCACGTTGTCATTGACGTCTGTCACTGTGATCCCGATTTTTGCCGTATCAAAAAGGCCGCCGCCGTCCCGTGCCTGCACCTCCAGTTCGTAGGAATTTCCTTCCTCGAAGTCCAGATTCCGCATTAATATGATCGCTCCTGTCTCGACGTCCAAGAGGAAAATCTTTGACGCTTTTTCTGTAATTTTCTTCAACGAGTATTTCACGTCTCCATATACACCTTCATCGGCGTCAGTAGCCGTGACGGTGACGAGGGTGGAGCCCACGGGCACGTCCTCAGGCACACGCACTGTGTACTCAGCCGGGCTGAACACAGGTGCGTTGTCATTCGCGTCCAGCACGACCACACGGATCCGTGCCGTGCCCGTCCGCGCCGGCTCTCCGCCGTCCCTCGCTTTCAGCACCAGATCGTGAAACGCCGCCTCTTCTCTGTCCAGCGCCTTGGCCAGCACCAGCGCGGGTCGCCGATCTCCGCCAGGGCCTGCCTGCACGGCCAGCGAGAAGTGCTCATCACCGCTCAGCTCGTAGCTCTGCAGGGAATTTGGTCCTGAGTCTGGATCATGTGCTTCGGCCAGAGGAAATCGTGAACCAAGAGGGGTTGTCTCGCTTATTCTCTCCTCCAGCTCAACATCCTTGAAACTGGGAGCGTTGTCGTTAATGTCCCTGATTTCTACTTCGACTCCGTACACCTTCATTTCCCCTCCCACTATCAGCTCACACCGCAGCACGCATCGCTGCTCGCTCTCGCACAGCTGCTCTCTGTCTATCCTCTCGGCCGTCACCAAGTGTCCTGTCTTCCCGTGCAGAGAGAAATACTGCGTCCTACCTTCTGACACAAGGCGAACGGCACCGTCGCTGAGCGTTGTCATCTGTAGCCCCAAGTCCTTGGCCATGTCGCCCACGAAAGAACCCTTGGGCATCTCCTCGGGCACTGAATAGCTCAGCTGCCCCCACGCCGCTTCCCACGCCGATAACAAAACGCAGCACAGCAGGGTCTGCGCCCGCCGGCTCCGGCACCTCCCCGCCGCACACATCCCGGCTGCCGCAACGCCGACAGGGATCCCGATCGACTTCTGGCTGTGACTATGTCTTTCCTCTGCCGCTGGCACTTCTGGCTCGCTGTAGCTGCCCTCCGCACCGCGGGAATGCTCGCAGACCGCCCTGACGCAGAGACAGTCAAGGAGCGAGTCGGGCTGCAGCGGGAGGGGCTGCCTGCAGCGCTCAGGCTTCCTCTGGCTCCTCCTCGGTCAACAGCGGCACCCACAGCCTGCTCCCGGCACTGCAGCCACACGGCACAGCAGGCAGATGCATTCTTGCTCAGCTCAATGGCCGTAAGAGATCTTGTTATCGGAATATGGTATTTGGAATCCTGCCAGCCTTCTCTCAACACTCCGAAAGCAAAATCTCCATCACGTTGAATGTTTTTTGTTTGTTTTCGGTGTGTTTGGTAGTTGTTTTGTTTGGGGTTTTGTTGTTAGTTTGGGTTTTTTTTGTAAATACACTTTTTCCCCCCCCTGTTTGTGTGTTCTTTTCTTTCACGATGGTTGTTGATTCTGTAGTACGGGGAAAACGACGTGCTAAAGGGCAATCTATGGAACGGAAAATGGTTATTTTCCGGAATACGAAGTGCAAATGCATTACGAGTGGGTCCCATTGGTCCAAAAGCACAACCTCCGTTATGAATTATTTTGTACCAATCGCATACCGGGTGTGAAACGCAGAAACTGATGATCTTACCCTCCCCCGGACGACCAAGAATATCACCCTCATTCACCAAAGCACCAGGAATCTTGTTTTAAGTACTGCCTGTCACACGGCATGTTAACTACGACCTCATCACTGATAGAGTTTAGACACTCAAGACGTTGTGGTCAGTCGAGAATTAATCTATGCCCGTATACCTCCTGAGGAGATAGCGTTGGAGATCTGCATAGGCTTTAGCAGTTCTCCCATGAAGACCTTCCAGCAAACACAGCATCAGAGGAGGTTCCTCTACCTCACTGATTGTACCACAACCACTCAGCAGGCAGGAAACATCTGCACCAACTTTGGCCAAAATCATCTGCTCGATTCCATGCAAAATGCAGGGGAAAGGTCTCTGTAAGTATAACCAGAACAAAACCAGGAGCATCTGGCCGGGCTGCTCCCACTCTCTAGACTACTCTAGCAATACGGAGGTAATTCCATCCATACAACACAACATACGAACTTTCTTTCCCCAATATTCGTCTGTTCTGGGCACCGTTTTTAAATTGGACGACAGTAATTGAATGCTTCTCCGAAGTCACAGAAATTTCGACATCTCTGGAAAATCTGGTGTAGCCAACAGCGAGAAAGGAACGTTAATGGACTTTAACGGGTGCTCGCCCACGTAAACGTGGAGGGCTTGAAGATTTTTACAACTGAAAAAAGAATTCGGTAACCTGAACGACTAAGAATGGCCTTTTCTTTTGTCGTAAGTCAAGGTATAAAAGATAACAACATGACAATCAAATATTTGTTTAAGCTTCACTTCAGTTGGGCACCTCTTCACCAAAACAATGCAGAGTTGCTTAGCCTGAACAATGAAGGATCATTTGCAAACGGGGATGGGCAAAGTGCCTAACTGCTGTAATCACTGGTTTGCCTGCCGTAGTGGAGTCGTTATCGAAATAGTTAGAGGCTAGTTATAGTTAGCTGTTAGAGAGGCAGGCACAGCAGCTGTTGCAAAAGCGGCTGAGGGACCGAAGGCCTCCATTTTAAGAGGGACATTGAGATGCTTGAGCGTGTCCAGAGAAGGGCAACGAGGCTGGTGAGCCCCACGAGGAGAGGCTGAGGGAGCTGGGGTTGTTTAGCCTGGAGAAGAGGAGGCTCAGGGGAGACCTTGTTGCTGTCTACAACTACCTGAGGGGTGGTTGTAGCCAGGAGGAAGTTGCTCTCTTCTCTCAGGCAGCCAGCACCAGAACAAGAGGACACAGCCTCAAGCTACGCCAGGGGAAATTTAGGCTTGAGGTGAGGAGAAAGTTCTTCACTGAGAGAGTCATTGGCTACTGGAATGGGCTGCCCAGGGAGGTGGTGGAGTCGCCGTCCCTGGAGCTGTTCAAGGCAGGATTGGACGTGGCACTTGGTGCCATGGTCTAGCCTTGAGCTCTGTGGTAACGGCTTGGACTTGATGATCTATGAGGTCTCTTCCAACCTTGGTGATACTGTGAGACTGTGTGATTTATGATTCCCCTGTTAAGATGTTTTACCAGATCCAAGGATCTGTCTTTGGGAAAACAGATGGGAAATAAAGAGGGCCTGAACTAACGTCTCGGTTTTTTTTCAGTGAACTCAGAGCCCTCACATATATGAAACACAGAAGTGGGAAGGCTTAGAAACGGGAATTACCACCCGGGGCAAAACGAAGCAAGAATAATTGCAGTGAGAACACACAATCGTTACGTCCGAGTCAACATTCTGCTACTTCACAAGCAGCCTTCTCCAAATGATGCGACAGTGCACATGTGTCTCTCATAGTGCCAAGTCGAAACAAAGCACAACGTTTCTACGTGAAACACGGAAATTCCCTTTCAGAAGAGAGAAGCTTAGACCCTCCGCTTAGCTATTATTTTACCGCGTACATTCCTGACTCAAACCAACTCTTTCATCTAGGAAAAAAGAACAAACATCCATCATCTAGAACAACATTCCAGGAAGGAAAACTCTCCAGCACGAAGTGTACACCGTGCTTTCCGTTACGTGGAATCATTACTTACAGCGTTTACTGTAAACAGCGTAGAGTTGTAGACAAAACATTCAGTCTATGACAATGGAATAACCTCTAACACTCTGCCGCGACTGCAAGGGGGATAACGCCTTCCTTACTACATTCCTTTCTTCACTGTGACACGCTCCATCACTGCCCAGCCACACAACCCTGGCGTAAACCTAATGGAAAAGTGGACGGAGACCAAGAATGGTAAAAAAGAAGAGGAGCGCTAGGGCTTACCGACCTGTGGCACGTCGGAATCGGTGGGAAGGTCTCCTGCTCCGTTAGTGTTATTCGAGCTCGGCTTCGTGCAGGACTCCCCGCCGGGCAGTTCTTCCGCGGGCGAACTGGGCACAGGGGGAGGCAGCCAGGCGGCCTCGGTCAGAGCGCGTCCCGGCGCCACGCACAGGTTGTAGGAGTAGGGCAAGGTGCCCTCGCAGAAGTCGGCCGGCAAGGCGGCACTGGCCAGAGAGAAGCGCTGCGCGCCCAGGCAGCGCAGCACGGTGGGCGGCCCGGCCCTCCGCAGCCGCGCCAGCAGGGCCAGCAGCAGGCTGAGCAGGAAGAGCGCCGAGAGCAGCGCCAGCGCCAGCACCAGGTAGAACTGCAGCTCCGCAGAAGAGTCGACGCCCGCCGGGCGCTCGCTCAGCTCCGGCAGCGCCTCCTGCAAGCTCTCGGCCAGCACCACGTGCAGCGTGGCCGTGGCCGACAGCGCCGGCTGCCCGTGGTCCTTCACCAGCGCCACCAGCCGCTGCTTGGCCGCGTCGCGCTCCGACACGGCCCGCGCCGTGCGCACCTCGCCGCTCTGCGGCCCCAGGCGGAAGAGCGCCGGCTCCGGCGCCTGCAGCAGCTCGTACGACAGCCAGGCGTTGCGCCCCGCGTCCGCGTCCACCGCCACCACCTTGGCCACCAGGTAGCCGATCTCG
This sequence comes from Tricholaema leucomelas, assembly GCA_013400475.1. Classification (NCBI taxonomy): domain Eukaryota; kingdom Metazoa; phylum Chordata; class Aves; order Piciformes; family Lybiidae; genus Tricholaema lacrymosa; species Tricholaema leucomelas. The sequence continues at coordinate 22,292 of WAAF01019271.1, forward strand.
GCCGAGCGCGGCACCACCTCGAACGGCGGCGTTTCGGCTCCCGCCGCCGCTGCTGTGGGCCAGAGCACCCGCGGCGCGTTGTCGTTGCGGTCCAGCACGAAGATGCGCACCGTGGCCGTGGAGCTGCGCGCCGGCACTCCGCCGTCCTGCGCCCTTACCGCCACCGCAAACTCGCGGCACTGCTCGTAGTCGAAGGAGCGCTGCGCGTACACGGCGCCGCTCCGCGCCTCCACCGACACCGGCGGCGCCGCCTCGCCTGCGCTGCCTCCCTCCAGCCAGTAGCTCACGCGCCCGTTGGCGCCCGCGTCCGCGTCCCGAGCCAGCACGCGCAGCACCTGCGCTCCTGCCGCGTTGTTCTCGGCCACGTAGGCGCTGTAGACCTCCTCCTCGAACACCGGTGCGTTGTCGTTCACGTCCGACACCTCCAGCACCAGCTCAGCGCTGCTCGACAGCGCCGGGATGCCCCGGTCCCTGGCCACCAGCGTCACGCGGTGCTCGGCTGCCTGCTCCCTGTCCAGCGCGCTCGCAGTCACTACCTTGTAGGAGCCACCCGACAACCCCACGAGCGACAGCGGCGCCTCTCCCGACAGCTGACACCGCACCTGACCATTTTCTCCAGAATCGCGGTCACGCACTTTCACCAGGGCCACCACAGTGCCGACTGGAGCGTCCTCGGGCACCGGGCTCGACACTGAAGACATTAGCACTTCGGGCGCGTTATCGTTTACATCCAGCATCTCCAACTCAACTTCACAGTGAGTCACCAGACCACCTCCGTCCCTTGCCTCCACCAGCAGTGTGTAGCTACGAGTCTCTTCGAAGTCCAGCGCTTCCTGCACCGTGACTACCCCGCTCTCAGCGTCCACCACGAATTTCTTAAGGACTTTGGCCGGCATTTCCCCGAAGCCATAAGTGATGCGGGAGTTAGTTCCAGCATCAGCGTCGGTGGCTGAGACGTTTAGTATCATAGTCCCCGGAGGCGCGTCCTCGCGCAGGCTCACTC
>WAAF01019273.1:0-11639 GCA_013400475.1 Tricholaema leucomelas
AGAAGGCTGAGAGGAGATCTGATCAATGCCTGCCAATGTCTGAGGGGTGGGGGGCAAGTGGAGGGGGCCAAGCTCTTTTGGGTGGTCAGCAGCAATAAGACAAGGAGCAATGGATACAAACTGGAGCAGAGAAGGTTTCACAGAACCAAGCAGGTTGGAAGAGAGCTCCAAGCTCAGCCAGCCCAACCTAGCACCCAGCCCTGCCCAACCAACCAGACCATGGCACTAAGTGCCCCAGCCAGGATTGGCTTCAACACCTCCAGGCACAGCCACTCCACCACCTCCCTGGGCAGCCCATTCCAGTGCCAATCACTCTCTCTGCCAACAACTTCCTCCTAACATCCAGCCTGGACCTGCCCTGGCACAACTTGAGGCTCTGTCCCCTTCTTCTGTTGCTGGCTGCCTGGCAGCAGAGCCCAAAACTTCGTTACAGTGAGGGTGGCAGAGCCCTGGGGCAGGCTGCCAGGAGAGGCTGTGCAGTCTCCTTCTCTTCCCACACCCACCTGGATGCATTCCTGTGTGAACTACCCTGGGGGATCCTGCTCTGGCAGGGGTGGGCTTGGACTGGATGATCTCTGGAGGTCTCTTCCAACCTCTAAGGCTCTGTGATTGTGTGAAAAGGGTTTTCAAAGGGCTGGAGCAGGCTGCCCAGGAGAGTGGTGGAGTCCCCATCCCTGGGGGGGTTTCAGTGCCATGGAGAGGTGGTGCTGAGGGCCATGACCTGGCAGTGCTTGTTCCCTTTGAGAGGTCCCCAACCCTCACCTGGCTCTAAGAGCTTTGTTTCAAAGGGACTCTTTCTGTGACCCTTGGATGAACACCAACCTGGTTTCAGAGCTCAGCTGAAGCCTGCAGGGTTGAGTATCAGCACATCCTGAGCCTCCACACTGGGACACTGCTGCTCTGCCACGTCCCACGGCCACACTGCCTTGTCCTATTAAAAGCAGCAGGAAGGAGCTGTGAGAAGGAGCAGGACAAAGGGATGAGGAGAGAAAGGTCTCTGAGTGAGATGAAGATGAAATGACAGCTCCATAAGCTGAATGCCCAGGGAGAAAAACCTCATCTCCAGTCAGGGGGTAGAGGAGGTGGTGGTGAGCTTGTGCTGAAGATGAGAAAGCTTTCAGGGCTGCTCTAAGTGAAACCCTTCCCTGCTCACTTCCTTTCTGGCCACAGAGTCACAGAATGTCTTTGGTTGGCAGAGAGCTCCAAGCTCATCCAGTCCAACCTCTGACCCAGCACTGCAAGGTCACCACCAAACCATGTCCCCTAAGCACCACTGAAATCCCCTGCAGGGATGGAGACTTCCAGCACTGCCCTGGGCCAGACCATTCCAAAGTTTGGGAACCCTTTCCATGAAGAAATATTTCCTCATCTCCAGCCTAAACCTCCCCTGCTGCAGCTTGCTCTGCCACCTACCACCAACAGCATCCTGTGACCTGGCTTGCATGCAGCTCACCCACCAGCCCGGCACACCCTTCCCTGCCACTGCCACTGCCACCAGCACCATTTGCTTCCTTGCTTGGTTTCTTTTCCTTTTATGCCACCTGGGATATATCCAGAGGTGATTCTGGCCCTGACTCACTCCACAGCCCTCACCCAGAGCTGCATCTAACGTGCCCTGCAGACATCATGGGCTCACTTAGAGCTGATTCACTTAGCTGTTTGCACAATTGAGGTCGAAGGGCATCTTGTCTGAAGCTAAAAACAATTACAATCACTCCTGGAAGGACTTAAAGTGGGAACTGAGCTGCCTGAACCACATCAGCTCTGGAAATGCAGCATCACCCAGGTCACCACACCAGCCAGGCTGCCCGAGGCAGTGATGGAGTCACCATTCCAGGAGGTGTTTAAAAGACATTTGAGTAGGGTGCTGAGGGTCACGGTCAGACAGCTGTGTACAGGCAGGTGGTGGCTTATGGTTGGACTCAGTGCTGGGCACAGTCCTGTTCAATATCTTTGTTGATGATCTGGGACAGGGGATTGAGTCCAGCATCAGGAAGTTTGCAGATGACACCAAGCTAGGAGCAGCTGTGGAGATGCTGGAGGGTAGCAGAGCCCTGCAGAGGGACCAGGCCAGGCTGCATGGGTGGGCAGAGGCCAAGGGGATGAGATTGAACAAGGCCAAGTGCAGGGTTCTACACTTTGGCCACAACAACCCCAAGCAGCACTACAGGCTGGGGACAGAGTGGCTGAGAGCAGCCAGGCAGAGAGGGACCTGGGGATGCTGGGAGAGAGGAGCTGAAGAGGAGGCAGCAGTGCCCAGGTGGGCAGCAGAGCCAATGGCATCCTGGGCTGGCTCAGGAGCAGTGTGGGCAGCAGGACAAGGGAGGTTCTTCTGCCCCTGTGCTCAGCACTGCTNCAAGATCTGAAGGTCTTTTCCAACCAGGCCATTCTGTGCTCCCTTCACCTGCAGCCAGCAGCTCCCTCTCTGCCCTGCGCAGCCTATCCTGCTGCATCTTCTCAGGGCTGCAGTTTGCAGGATGCTGTCTCAACCCCCTCCGCCTGATGGGTCACTTAGTGATGGAACCTCAGCAGGGCCAGGAGCTTTTCACAGGCTCACAGATGTCAGGGGTTGGAAGGGACCCAAAGAGATCATCCAGGACCACACAATCTAGCTCAGGGCACACAGCAACACATCCAGACAGGCCTGGAAAGGCTCCACAGAAGGAGACTCCACAACCTCTCTGGGCAGCCTGTGCCAGGGCTCTGGGACCCTTCCAGGCAAGAAGTTCCTCCTTGTGCTGAGCTGCAACCTCCTGTGCTGCAGCTTCCATCCATTGCTGCTTGTCCTATCCCAGGGAGCAAATGAGAAGAGCCTGATCCAGCCTGGATCCAGTTAGAACCATCCTGGAGCTGCCTATTCAGTTGGCAGGTGAGGGGATGCTGAGTGATGCTGCTTTGCTGGAGAGATGAAGGAGTTAGGCTCTGTGCTCATTAACTCTTGGTCTTAAGGGGCTCATCACAGATATTGAGCAGCCAGAGGGAGGATTTTGGGTGGCTTTGGATGAGCACTTTGTCTTCCCTGTTCTATTCCTAGAGCACTTCCCTGCAGTGGTTTGATTTCTGGGAGCCTTGGGGCTGATAAATCTGCACCCTGAGCACCCTCAGAGGAGCCTGGCCCTAAACCTGGCCCCTTGGCAGGGCATATTTGATCTCTTCCCTGCTGTGCTTGGTGTAAATATCCTGGAGGTGGCTGCAGAGAAGGGTTTGGGAAGGTAAAAAAGCAAAAAAGAAATCCTTTATTTCCTTCTGCAGAAGAACATTTGAGCATCTTGCTGCTGCCTCTGCCGTGGCCTCCTGCTTGAAAATGGCTCTGGAATTTCTCTCTGCTCTTCACACACACACAGAGAGGGCTGAAACCCCCCTCAGGTCGATCTCTTCTTTTGTCTTGTACAGCCCTTTGAAGCCCTTTGATCACATTTGGTGCTTCTGTGCTCCACATCCTCCTTGGAGGTGTTCAGGACCAGGCTGGATGAGTCCTTGAGCAACCTGTTCTAGTGAGAGGTGTCCCTGCCTATGGCAGGGGGTTGGAACTGGCTGAGCTTTGAGGTCCTTTCCAACCTAAGCCATTCAATGATTCTATGCTTGTCTCCATGGGCTCCCCAGCACTCAGAGCCTGTGGGCAGGGTTCCAGCAGCTCCCAGCACAAGGACCTTACTGCCTGCACAGTGACACAGCCCCAGGTCTGCAAGAGGAACTCTGGATCCTTTGCACCTTCTGCTCTCCAGATGAGCAGCAGCAGCACTGGGATGGTGTTGGACTGGAGTCAGTCCAGGGGGAGCGCTGGGGCTGGAGGCAAAGAAGAGGAGACAGCAGCTCCCTGGAGGCTACATCACAGGGCTGGTGAGGAGCAGCTGAGAGAACTGAGGTTGTTCAGCCTGGAGAAAAAGCCTGGTTGGGGCACTTAGTGCCATGGTCTGGTTGCTTGGCCAGGGCTGGGTGCTAGGTTGGGCTGGATGAGCTTGGAGCTCTCTTTCAACCTGCTTGGTTCTATGATCCTATGATTCTACACATGGGCTGCCCAGGGAGGTGGTGGAGTCCCCATCCCTGGAGGTGTTGAAGCCAAGCCTGGCTGGGGCACTTAGTGCCATGGTCTGGTTGCTTGGCCAGGGCTGGGTGCTAGGTTGGGCAGGAGGATCTTGGAGCTCTCTTCCAACCTGCCTGATTCTATGACTCTGTGATTCTAACCCCTTGAAAGGAGGCTGCAAGTGGGTGGGGGTTGGGCTCCTCTCCCTAGTAACAAGCGATAGGGCAAGAGGAAATGGCCTCAGGTTACACCAGGAGAGGTTTAAGTTGGCAATGAGAAGAAACTTCCTCCCTGAAAGGCTTCTAAGAGCCTGGCACAGGCTGCCCAGGCAGGTGGTTAATATCCCCTGTGGTTTAGGTTGGATATTAGGAAGAATTTCTTCACTGAAAGGATTCTCAGGCATTGGCAGAGCCTGCCCAGGGAGGTGGTGGAGTCCTCATCCCTAAAGGTGTTCAACAGACCTGTGGCCATGGCACCTGGGGCCGGGGTTTAGTGGCCATGGTGGGGTTGGGTTGCTGGTTGGGCTGGATGAGCTCACAGAGCTCTTCCAACCAAAGCAACGCTGTGAGCCCATGAAATTATGTCCCCTCTGCTATGCCCTGCTGAGAACTCATCCTTGGTACTGCCTGCAGCTTTGGGCTCCTCAGGTGAAGTGGGACAGGGATTTGCTGGAGAGAGTCCAAGGGAGGGCTACGAGGATGATGAAGGGACTGGAGGGCATGGCTGATGAGGAGAGGCTGAGGGACCTGGGGCTGCTTAGTCTGGAGAAGAGAAGACTCAGAGGGGATTGAATCAATGTCTATAACTCTGAGGGCTGGGGGTCAGGAGTGGGGGGACAGGCTCTGCTCACTGCTCCCTGGGATAGGACAAGCAGCAGTGGATGGAAGCTGCAGCACAGGAGGTTGCAGCTCAACACAAGGGGAAACTTCTTGCCTGGAAGGGTCCCAGAGCCCTGGCACAGGCTGCCCAGAGAGGTTGTGGAGTCTCCTTCTGTGGAGCCTTTCCAGGCCTGTCTGGATGTGTTCCTGTGCACCCTGAGCTAGATTGGATTGTCCTGCTGTGGCAGGGGGGGTTGGACTGGATGATCTCTTTGGGTCCCTTCCAACCCCTAACCCCCTCTGATCCTGTGATTCCACGATTCTTAGCCAAGCTTTGCTCAGAGAGAGGCCACCACTGCCTTCCCCCCAACCCTCTCACCCATGCTGTACACCAAACAGTCCTGCTGCCAGCCTGGCAACCCTTAAACAGATGAGATAGATGCTGCAAATGGCTTTGTTTCCCTTCCTCTTCCTGCTCCTAACTGCTGGGTTGGGTTGGGTTGGCTTTGTTTTGTTTTCTGTGATGATGATGACGATGATGATTTTATTCCAGACCCCCTCTGACTGGCAGCTCTATCAAAACAGCTCCTTTGGAAATGTCAGGTCCATTCTTGATAAGCCATCAGTCATGGTGATTGCTGCTGACAGATGCCCTACAACACTCCAGAGCTATCTAATAGACTGAGCTGCAGCCCTTTGTGCTATCACAGTCCTGTATTCATTCAGCATGGCATCAAATCTCCCCTTCAGGAATAAGTCTGGGGAGGGGTAGGGAGTGTGGAATTAACCCTTCTAGCCATGCTTGTTCTGGGTTAGGCCACAAGGCAAGCAGCAGAGAGCAGGCTTTAAAGGGCATTCACCCAGTTGGAAGCTCCCTAGAGTTGGAGCAACTGCAAGATCCTGGATTGCAGCCCACTGCTAGCAGTAGTGGCTGGGTGGGAGAAGCATAGAATGGTTCAGGTTGGAAGTTCCAATCAAGAGAGATGTTGAGGTGCTGGAAGGTGTTTGGAGAAGGGCAGCAAGGCTGGGGAGGGGCCTGGAGCACAGCCCTGTGAGGAGAGGCTGAGGGAGCTGGGGGTGTGCAGCCTGCAGCAGAGGAGGCTCAGGGCAGAGCTCATTGCTGTCTGCAGCTCCCTGCAGGGAGGCTGTAGCCAGGTGGGGTTGGGCTCTGCTGCCAGGCAGCCAGGGACAGAAGAAGGGGACACAGCCTCAAGCTGTGTCAGGGCAGGTTGAGGCTGGATGTTAGGAGGAAGTTGTTGGCAGAGAGAGTGATTGGCACTGGAATGGGCTGCCCAGGGAGGTGGTGGAGTGGCTGTGGCTGGAGGTGTTGAAGCCAATCCTGGCTGGGGCACTTAGTGCCATGGTCTGGTTGGTTGGCCAGGGCTGGGTGCTAGGTTGGGCTGGCTGAGCTTGGAGGTCTCTTCCAACCTGCTTGGTTCTATGATTCTCACTGCTCAGCTGCACACTGAGGCTGAGGCTGGAATTCAGAATCCCAGCATGGGAGGTGGGGGTTGGAAGGGGACCTGTGGAGATGACCCAGCCCAGCCGTGGTGGTGGCCTGCCCTTGGTGGGTGTCACTGTGCTGCTGGAGGGATTGGCTCTGCCTGCTCCTCCAGCCCTGGCTGGTGGGTCCATAGTGAGCTCATTAGGAAAGACCTGGAGGTGTTTTCCAGGCAATTCAGGAGCTGGCCTGAATTATTGAACGGCACAGCAGGGAGGTGGAACTGTGTGGGGGGAGGTTCATTACCAGGCTGGGGCTGTTTGTCTCTCAGCCATGGCACAGAGGTGCCAGGGACAGGCAGTGCCTTAGGCAGAGCTCCCTGCTGCTGGGCACATGGCTGCAGGGATGGGAGTTCCTTTTTCCCCCTCCAACCTGGGCAGGCTGGGGCTGAGCCTTGGCCAGGAAGGTCCTGGGACAAGGATATGGCTCCTGTGAGCCGGGGGATGGGTACAGAGCATCAGGCACCAACTGTGTCCTGCCAGTGTGGAGCATGTGGAGTTAGAGAATGGTTGGATTTGATCCTCTTAGAGGTCTTTTCTGACCCAAATGATTCTGTACAGGCACAGCAGAGAGTGGGGTTGAATGGACTTGGGATGCTTGCAGCATCCTGGCACTGCAGGAGCTCTCTGGGGGTGCTGGGGTTGGGGCACACAGCTCCAGACAGCTCCAGACACGCTGGGGACTGGAAGCTCTCTTGGTCAGAGCCAACATCTCCTGAAGTCTCTGAGTGATTCAGGAGGGAAATTGTCATTTGAAACCCTGTGCTGGGCTCTCAGAGGCTTTTAGAGGCTGAAGGGCTCTAAATTTGCTGTTGCCTCTCAGGGAGAAGCTCCTGGAGATGGCTCTGGAAACAGTGCCACAGCGCAGCGACAGCTGGCAAGGGCAGGTGGCAGCTGGGGGATTAATGGGGACTAAATGAAGCAGCAGCCCAAAGGCAGCAATGGGCCTGAGATCTGAGCAGTGCCCTCCAGCCTGGGCAGTCTGGAGATCTCCACTCCAGTTCCATGGCTCTATGAATAAGCCTTCAGAAAGCCTGAACCCTGCTGAGCCTCATCTGGAGCTGCTCTTCAGGCACCGCTTGGGCACTTCAGCTCTCCCTGGAGCACCTCCCCAGCTGCCAAGGCACCCAACCTCTCTGTATCCTGCTGAGATGGGACCCCAAGCAACAAGTGTGGGACCAAAAAGCTTCTCTGAGATGTGATCAGCACTGTGTGAGCAGTCACTGGCTGAGCAGGGCCAAATCCTGCAAGCAGCAGGCTGGAGGCTGTGCCCGAAGCTGGCAGCAGCATCTCCGGCAAGCCGCAGGAACCTGTGGGAGCAATTTGGAGGATGGCAGAGCTACCACAACCCTTCCAGGAGCCCTAAGCAAACAGAAGGAGAAGTGCAAGCTTATTTCCCAGCCCTCCTCATTAAAAAACATCTGAAGGGAGCGAAAGAGAGAGAGAGAAAGAGAGAGAAGAAGCCAGATAAGGAGCGGGCATCGCTCCTGCCCTGCGGCTCCTGGCAGATGGGCACAAGAGCGAGGTGCAGGCAGCTGAGCTGTTTGCTTTGCATGCTGCAAGCAGCTTTTTTATCTTCTGGCTTCCTCCTTGACAAGCAGAAATCACAGTATCACCCTCCCTGCCAGCAGAGATGCAGGAGAAGGCCTCACAAAACAACATCTCTGGCTGCCTGCTGCACAGAAGCAAGGAGAGGAAGCAGCAGGGAGGTTGGCAGAGCAGCAGCCAGGTGCTGCTGGGGCTTGGAGGGGTCCAGCTCCCCCTTCTCTATATATTGGGTTTTTTTGGGAGGGGGGATAATGACCCCAAGTTGCAGTTTAGGGCTGAGGGAGGCTGGCAAGGCACACATGGCACTTGGGGGCATGGTAGTGGTGCTGCTGTTAGGTCTGTGCTTGGATGTGATGGTCTTGATCTTAGAGATCTTGTCCCCTCTCTGGGGGTGTTCCAGGTCAGGTTGGCTGAGGTCTTGTGCAACCTGGGCCAGTGGGAGGTGAACCCAGGAGAGGAAGCAGCAGGGAGGTTGGCAGAGCAGCAGCCAGGTGCTGCTGGGGCTTGGAGGGGTCCATCTCCCCCTTCTCTAAATATTGGAGTTTTGGGGGGGGATAATGACCTCAAGTTGCAGTTCAGGGCTGAAGGAGGCTGGCAGGGGGTTGGAACTGGATAATCTTTGAGTCACTTCCATTCTATGATTCCATCTTTCCCCCTCCCTAGAGGTGTTCAAGGTCAGGTTGAATGAGGTCTTGTTCAACCTGGGCTAGGGAGAGGTGAACCCAGGAGAGGAAGCAGCAGGGAGTTTGGCAGAGCAGCAGCCAGGTGCTGCTGGGGTTTGGAGGGCACCAGGTCCCCCCTTCTGTAAGTATTGTTTCTGGGGGGAGGATAATGACCCCATGTTGAAGTTCAGGGCTGAAGGAGGCTGGCATGGCACACATGGCACACATGGCACTTGGGGGCATGGTGGTGCTGCTGCTGTTAGGTCTGTGGTTGGATGTGATGGAGATTCCCCCCCTGGCAGGGGGTTGGATTTGGATGATCTTTGAGGTCTCTTCCAACCTGAACCATTCTATGATTCCATCTTTCCCCCTCCCTGGAGGTGTTCAAGGTCAAGTTGGATGAGGTCTTGAGCAGCTTGGGCCAGTGGGAGGTGTCCTTGCCCATGGCAGGGGGGTTGGAACTGGCTGATCTCTAAGATCCCTTCCAACCCAACCCATTCTGTGATCTTTTCCACCAAGAGCAGTTCTATGACCCTGTGGTGCAGAGAACACACAAGGTGGGGGTGCAGGTGCCCAAGGAAGGGGTTCCCCCCACTCCACATCACTCCATTCATCCTGGGATTGCTTATTGACATCTTTCAAACACCAATCCAGGCTGGGCAGAGGGCAGACAGAGAGCAGAGAGCTGAGGAGAAGGTCTTGGGGATGCTGGTTCCTGGGAACCTCAGCACTGAGCTGAAAATGTGCATCTGCCCTGGGCTGATCCCCAGCAGTGTGGGCAGCAGGGGCAGGGAGGGGATTCTGCCCTTCTGCTCTGCTCTGCTGAGACCCCCCCTGCAGTGCTGGGGTCAGCTCTGGAGTCCTCAGCACAGCACAGACCTGTTGGAGCAGGGCCAGAGGAGGTCACAGCAGTGCTGGCAGGGCTGGAAGGGCTCTGCTGTGAGGCCAGGCTGGGAGAGTTGGGAATGTTCAGCCTGGAGGAGAGAAGGCTCCAGGGAGACCTTAAAGCTGCCTTCCAGTGCTTGAAGAGGGCCATAGGAGAGCTGGGGAGGGACTTTAACAATGATATGTAGTGACAGGACAAGGAGTGATGGCTTCAAAGTGACAGAAGCTGGATTGAGACTGGAAATCCTGGCCCATGAGAGTGGTGAGGCACTGGCACAGGTTGCTCAGAGAAGTTGTGGAGGCTCCCAAGGCTGGAAGTGTTGAAAGCCAGGTTGGATGGGACCCTGAGCACCTTAATCAGCAGAAGCTGTCCCTACCCACAGCAGGAAGGTTTGCTCTGGGTGATCTAGGTGCTTAAGGCCAGGCTGGATGAGGCTCTGGCCAGCCTGATCTAGGCTAGGGTGTCCCTGCCCATGGCAGGGAGGTTGGAACTGGATGATCCTTGTGGCCCCTTCCAACCCTGACTGATTCTATCTTTTGAGATCCCATCCAAGCCAACCCATACTGCAATTTGCTTTAGCCAGGCTGGGGATGGGTGAAGGCTGCAGGAAGGCTGCAGGAGCAGGAATCAGAGAATCAGTCAGGGCTGGAAGGGACCACAAGGAGCAGCCAGTTCCAACCCCCCTGCCATGCCCAGGGACACCCTACCCTAGAGCAGGCTGCACACAGCCTCAGCCAGCCTGGCCTCAAACACCTCCAGCCATGGGGCCTCAACCACCTCCCTGGGCAACCCAGTCCAGCCTCTCACCACTCTCCTGCTCAACAACTTCCTCCTCACCTCCAGCCTCACTCTCCCCACCTCCAGCTTTGCTCGACTCCCCCCCAGTCCTATCACTTCCTGACAGCCTAAAAAGTCCCTCCCCAGCTTTTTTGTAGCCCCCTTCAGATCCAAAAGAAGCTCACCTGGGAGCCTCCTCTCCTCCATCCTGCACAGCCCCAACTCTTTCAGTCTGTGCTCACAGCAGAGCTGCTGCAGCCCTCTGATCAACCCTGAGCATCCTCCCAGCCCTCCAAGCAGGCAATACAGAGGAGGAGCTGCATTAAAAACAAAACAAAGCAAAAAGAAAAGCTGGAATTGAATTTAAAACAATGAACAGGAAAAGGAAAACCTCCCCCCACCCCCCCAAAAAAAAAAACATAAACCAACCCAAACCATCAACCCCAAAGCCTCAAAGAGCCAAAGCTTTTTGCCAGCTGCTTAATTAAATTGCCTTAATGCTGTTTGTGATGGCAGCACAAACTCTGCTGTTTAAAGCCCAGGGTGTTGCCATGGTGCTCACCCAGAGGATGATGCAGGGCTGTGATGGAGCATACAGATGAAGGGGGTGGGAGGTAGGGATATGAGGAGGGAGTGGTTGCCACGTTACAGGGGAGGGGTTTTCTTTTGGGGGGGGGATAAAGAGTTAATTGGGGAGATTTGGTGTCTTTATTACTTCATTTGGTTGGTTTCTAGGGTGGCAGTGAAGTCCCTGCTAAGGTTTGGGGCAGGGGGGGGATGACTTTGCCCTGATCACAGCAGCTGCTTTTGCTACCCTAAGATGCTCGTTTGGAGATAGGAGCTCCTGAGCAAGAGCCCTCAAACATCCCAGCTCCCTTTTGCAGGAGGGAGGGAGGGAGGAAAAGAGGAAGGGAGGGACAGAATGAGATGTGCTCAGTTTCCAAAGACACTAAAGGTTTGCTTTGCCACTGCCTTGCATGCCAAGTTTGTAAGGACACAGCTCCTGGGAGGAGCAAGTCCAGGCTGCTTTGTCATGATCCCAGCATGGGGCTGAGATGGGGACTGAGCCCAGCATGGGGCTGAGATTGGGACTGAGCCCAGCATGGGGCTGAGATGGGGACTCAGCCCAGAAATCACAGACTGCCAAAGCTGCAGACTGTTTTGGGTGGGAAGGGACCTTTCAAGCTCATCCTGCAGTCAGCAGGGACATCCCCAACTAAACAACCTGACCCAGAATGGCTCCAGGCATGGAGCATCTCCCACCTCTCTGGGCAGCCTGGGCCATGTGGTCCTTAGGATCATAGAATCAAGCAGGTTGGAAGAGAGCTCCAAGCTCAGCCAGCCCAACCTAGCACCCAGCCCTGCCCAACCAACCAGACCATGGCACTAAGTGCCCCAGCCAGGCTTGGCTTCAGCACCTCCAG
>WAAF01019273.1:11801-35676 GCA_013400475.1 Tricholaema leucomelas
CCTGTGATCCTGTGATCCTGTAAAAGCTGTGAGCACAGAGCAGGCACTGCTGAGCTGGGGGGGATGAGAAGCCCCAAATCTTCCTGTCCTGGGGGTGCAGTGGGGGTGCTGAGCAGCTCAGTGTTGTGTCAGAGATGCTGGCCCAGCAGCACATGGATGTCTGCAGCTGCAAAGTCAGAGGCTGTGGGGGCTGGATCATGCCAGTCCTCCCAGTTCAGGCAGGACAAAGGCTGGGTCCTGCACTTGGCACTGCCACTGGCTGCCCACCTTGGAGTCTCCTCCCCAGGGCTGGCTGCAGATTCGAGCTGTGCCATGGAAAAGAGCAAAAGGCAGCAGGGATGGGAAGGGGAGAGGGAGAATTTTCTCACAGCATCCAACTGCCACTTCTCATCTGCCTCCACCCAGAGCTGGTGACAGGGACAGGGAGACTGAGACGTGGCTGGGAAGCTCCCAGAGCTGCTCCTGTGTCACAGGCTGCTTGCTTAAAGCCTTCACCCAGAGAACCACAGAATGGCAGGGGCTGGAAGGGACCTGCAAAGCTCAGCCAGTCCAACCCCCCTGCCAGAGCAGCAGCACCCAGAGCAGATCACACAGGAGCACATCCAGGCAGCTGCTGAATACCTCCAGAGAGGGAGACTCCACAGCCCCCCTGGGCAGCCTGTGCCAGGACTCTGCCACCCTCATCTTTACATGAAACTTCTGTGCCTTAAGCCCTGGCCTGAGGCTTGGCTGAGGAGCTCATGGTCCCCAGGGAGGTGTGGAGTGAGCTGAGGTGTCTGCTGCCCCTCGGGGCCATCACTGCTGTCCTGGTTTTCCCTAGCCAAGGGACCCCAGGAGTGGTTTGGGTCTCTCCATCCTGCCTGGGCTGCAGGGGCTGCTGAACGCCTCCTGCCCAGCACCACACTGGGGAAGTTCTGGGACCTGCTGGCTGAGGGAAGGGCAGGAGAGGGAAGAGCAAGAGTGAGAAGGGCAGGAGAGGGAAGGGCAGGAGTGTCCAGGGCTCAGCTGCAGCCATTTATCTCCTGCAGCCAGGCTATTAGACAGATGACAGAGGGAGAGAGGCAGGCAGTGCAAGCACTGAGACCAAGGCTCCTTCCACAGGGTGATTTATCTCCTGGTTTCATCCAGCAAACTTGCTGATGAAAAGACTCTTCCCTTCTCTGTGCCTCATCAATTCTCATTCTCATTGCTTCTCCTGGTTTCTGGTTGGGTTTGTTTTTTCCTTCCCCTCCTCTTCCCTTTCTTGGGGTTTCTGTTGCTTGTTCATGCAGCCACACAAAGACAAGTGAGGTCCTCAGCACAGGGACTGGGCTTGAGTCTTGTTGGGAGGGGGGAGAATAAAAAGAGGCCAACTGGGGACATTTCTCAGTGTTCAGGGCACTGCAGGAAATGTTTCAACCCCTTTGGCTCTGCACTTGGTGGAAAAAATAAACCCTGAGGAGAAATGTCACCCAGCTCCTTGCTGTCACTCACTGTGCCACAGCCTACACCAAGGAGAAGCCCAAAAATAGCAACTGGGAGCTGCTGGTGCTGGCAGGGAGTGGGGAGGAGGTTCATGGCCTTGCTGGAGCCCAGCCTGGCCATGGAGAGGCTTCCAGGGGCCAGCAAAGCCTAGAACAGGATAAGAGAATCACAGAATGGTTTAGGTTGGAAGGGAGCTCAAAGCTCAGCCAGGTCCAATCCCCTGCCATAGGCAGCGACAGCTGCCACTAGAACAGGCTGCTCAAGGACTCATCCAACCNACTCCAAGCTCTCCTCCAAGCCTTCTCTTCTCCAGGCTGCAGAGCCCCAACTCTCTCAGCCTGTCCTCACAGCAGAGCTGCTGCAGCCCTCTCAGCATCTTGGTGGCCTCCTCTGGACTGGCTCCAACACTTCCATGTCCTGCTTGTGCTGGGGGCTCCAGAACTGCACCCAGGACTGCAGGTGGGGTCTGAGGAGAGCAGAGCCAAGGGGCAGAATCCCCTCCCTTGCCCTGCTGCCCACACTGCTCTTGCTGCAGCCCAGCACAGGGTTGCTGTCTGGGCTGCACTCACACTGCAGGCTCCTGTTGAGCTTTGCATCACCCCAGACCCCCAGGTCCTGTTCCTCAGGGCTGCTCTCAGCCATTCCCCACCCAGCCTGGAGTTGTGCTTGGGATTGCACCCACCCAGCTGCAGGACCCTCCAGCAAGCCACATCCCTGCTCCTCCTTGCTGCTCCCTTCCCTCTATCTGGGTTCAAAGAGGCTTCTGTTATCCCAGGCAGCATCTTGCTGGTGCCTGCAAAGGCAGCAAATCAGCCTGGCTGGGAGAGGAGATGAAATCTGGGCTCCCTGGGAGACACCACTTAGCCTCACAACCCCAGCCACGTCTCCAGCCTGATCTCTCTATTTGTTAGCCTCAAATCCCTGCTCCCTCAGCTTCTCTGTCTTATTCTGCATTCTGAGCCTGGGTGAACACAAAAGGGTTAGGGCATGGAGTGTGGAGGGCAGCAGAGCCCTGCAGAGGGACCTGGACAGGCTGCATGGGTGGGAAGAAGTCAATGGGATGAGATTGAACAAGGCCAAGGGCAGGGTTCTGCACTTTGGCCACAACAACCCCAAGCAGCACTACAGGCTGGGGACAGAGTGGCTGAGAGCAGCCAGGCAGAGAGGGAGCTGGGGGTGCTGGGAGAGAGGAGCTGGAGAGGAGGCAGCAGTGCCCAGGTGGGCAGCAGAGCCAATGGCATCCTGGGCTGGCTCAGGAGCAGTGTGGGCAGCAGGACAAGGGAGGTTCTTCTGCCCCTGTGCTCAGCACTGCTCAGGCCACACCTTGAGTGCTGTGTCCAGTTCTGGGCTCCTGAATTGCAGAGAGATGTTGAGGTGCTGGAAGGTGTTTGGAGAAGGGCAGCAAGGCTGGGGAGGGGCCTGGAGCACAGCCCTGTGAGGAGAGGCTGAGGGAGCTGGGGGTGTGCAGCCTGCAGCAGAGGAGGCTCAGGGCAGAGCTCATTGCTGTCTGCAGCTGCCTGCAGGGAGGCTGTAGCCAGGTGGGGTTGGGCTCTGCTGCCAGGCAATTGGGAAACAAGGATGGGTTGGGAAGCAAGGACAGGATGGGAAGCAAGGATGGGCTGGGAAGCAAGGATATGGTGGAAGCAAGGACAGGATGGGAAGCTAGGACAGAGTTGGGAGCTAGAACAGGGTTGGAAGCTAGCACAGGATTAGAAGCAAGGACAGGGTGAGAAGTAAGAATAGAGTTGGAAGCTAGGACAGAGTGGGAAGCTAGGATAGGGTTGGAAACAAGGACAGAGTTGGAAGCAAGGAGAGGATGGGAAGCAAGGAGAGGATGAGAAGCAAGGAGAGGATGAGAAGCAAGGATGAGATGGGAAGCAAGGACAGGATGGGAAGCTAGAATGGAGTTGGGAGTTAGAACAGGGTGGGAAGCTAGGACAGGGTGAGAAGTAAGGACAGGGTTGGAAGCTAGGACAGGATTGGAAGCAAGGACAGGATTGGAAGCAAGAACAAGATGAGAAGTAAGGACAGGGTTGGAAGCTAGGACAGGATTGGAAGCAAGGACAGGATTGGAAGCAAGAACAAGATGAGAAGTAAGGACAGGGTTGGAAGCTAGGACAGGATTGGAAGCAAGGACAGGATTGGAAGCAAGAACAAGATGAGAAGTAAGGACAGGGTTGGAAGCTAGGACAGAGTGAGAAGCTAGAACAGGGTGGGAAGTAAGGACAGGGAATGGGAAGTAAGGACAGGGAATGGGAAGCAAGGAGAGGGAATGGGAAGCAAGGAGAGGGAATGGGAAGCAAGGTGCTTTTCCTGAGCTTCTCTTAAGGCAATAAAAGCAGGCAAAGAAAGAAGAGGACAGCTCCATTCCTCCTTACTCCTTTTTTAAGGGGAGAAGATTCTCTGGTATTTTAATGGGCAGAGAGATTTACAGTCCCAGAAATGCCTCTGCACTTAAAAAGAAAGATGTGTGGCCATCAGAAGGCTGCAGGAATCAATACAACCTCCCTCTGCTCTACTGCTGCTCCTCCAGGAGCTGGTGTAAAAAAGGCAATGCCCTCACTGCAGGTGAAGAGGGAACTGTGTGGGATCAATTCTGCTGCCAGGCTTGGATGAGTCAATGCTGAATAAACTTTGCTTGGAAGCTCTTTACGAGGAGAACAGAGGAGCAAATAGAGCTGCTGGGAGAGAAACTTTCTTTTCCCCACTCTGGCTGCTTTTTAATGTTGTTGGGGTTTGGTTTTCTTTCTTTTCTCCTGCTGTGGGCAGAGTCTTTTAAGGCTGGAGAAGCTTTGGGGCTTGGTTTGATTCGTCTCAGCTTGGGGCAGGAGAGTTGTAGCAGAGCAAAAGCAGTGAATGGTAGGGTGGTGGCTGGCTTCAGCCCCTCCAAAAGCAATCTATGGTAGGGTGGTGGCTGGCTTCAGCCCCTCCAAACCCCACAGCAGGGTGGGGAGAAGGGCAGGGAGGAGGAGGAGGTAAGGGGAGTCACCCACACTCAACCCCCTCTGCAAACACCCCAGCAAGGTCCCCTCACCCCCTCTCCCCTGCAAAGGGTGTAAGGCAAGGGGTAAAGCAAAGGCTGCACCCAGCATGGAGGGGCTTAAGGAGCTTCCTCCCTCCCCCTGGATTCTCTAAGGAGCCCAGTGAGGGTTCTCTGCACCCAGGAAATTGCCCTCACCTTGGGCCAGTGCTTTAAAAGGAGCTGGGAGGGGGTGAGCTGATCAGGGAGGGCAGATCATCAAGCCCAGCCATAACCTAAGGTCTCCTCTTAGACCATGGCCCTCAGCTCCTCCTCCAAATGTCTTTTAACCATCTCCAAAGCCACTGACTCCACACCTGGAGGGGTTGAAATGACATTGGGATCTCTGGTTGCTTGTCCAGGTTGACCCATGGATCTGTTCCTATCACCTGCTCCTCAGGCTCTGCTGAGGGGCAAGACTCTGGTCCATGGGCTGGTGGTGGCCGCAGGTAGAGCTTCTGTGGGGTGATTGCACTCAAAACCTCTGGGTTGAGAGGACACAGCCAGTGCTGTGGGTGTAAAGCAGGGCCCTGTTGGTGTGTCTGCAGGCTGGGCAGGGTGCTGGGGGTGCCATGCTGGGAAGGGCTTTGCCTCTTATCAGTAACTCTGCAGATGACACCAAGCTAGGAGCAGCTGTGGAGCTGTTGCAGGGTAGCAGAGCCCTGCAGAGGGACCTGGCCAGGCTGCATGGGTGGGCAGAGGTCAATGGGATGAGATTGAACAAGGCCAAGTGCAGGGTTCTGCACTTTGGCCACAACAACCCCAAGCAGCACTACAGGCTGGGGACAGAGTGGCTGAGAGCAGCCAGGCAGAGAGGGAGCTGGGGGTGCTGGGAGAGAGGAGCTGAAGAGGAGGCAGCAGTGCCCAGGTGGGCAGCAGAGCCAATGGCATCCTGGGCTGGCTCAGGAGCAGTGTGGGCAGCAGGACAAGGGAGGTTCTTCTGCCCCTGTGCTCAGCACTGCTCAGGCCACCCCTGGAGTGCTGTGTCCAGTTCTGGGCTCCTCCATTGCAGAGAGATGTTGAGGTGCTGGAAGGTGTTCAGAGAAGGGCAGCAAGGCTGGGGAGGGGCCTGGAGCACAGCCCTGTGAGGAGAGGCTGAGGGAGCTGGGGGTGTGCAGCCTGCAGAAGAGGAGGCTCAGGGCAGAGCTCATTGCTGTCTGCAGCTCCCTGCAGGGAGGCTGTAGCCAGGTGGGGTTGGGCTCTGCTGCCAGGCAGCCAGCAACAGAAGAAGGGGACACAGCCTCAAGCTGTGCCAGGGCAGGTTGAGGCTGGATGTTAGGAGGAAGTTGTTGGCAGAGAGAGTGATTGGCACTGGAATGGGCTGCCCAGGGAGGTGGTGGAGTGGCTGTGCCTGGAGGTGTTGAAGCCAAGCCTGGCTGGGGCACTTAGTGCCATGGTCTGGTTGGTTGGGCAGGGCTGGGTGCTAGGTTGGGCTGGCTGAGCTTGGAGCTCTCTTCCAGCCTGCTTGATTCTCTGATTCTCTGATTCTCTGATGCTTGTTCACCTCTTGCCTGAGGTCTCCTCTAACCCAAGCTGTTGTCTGCTCTCTTTCAGGAATGACCTCGAGGAGGATCCCACAAGATGCAGCCCAGTGCTACAATGAATCATCTGGGGAGGAAGACAAAGCAAAGCTCTGCCTGAAGGCACCAGCCCTGCCCGGGCTGTGATGTGCTCTCAGCAGTGGGGGCCAAGCAGGACAACTGGCAGCAGGGGCTGATCGGTGCCAGGAGCTCGCATGGAGCATCTCTTCCCTTTGATGCTATCCCCACCTGGCTGTGGCCTCATTCCCCACTCCAGATGCGTCCTGTGAACCTTTCCTGCCCGGGAGGAAGCTGATCCCACCAGCCCAAGATGAGACACTTCCACCCCAGCTCGCTTCTGCTCTGCCTGGTGGCCTCCGCCGCCATCCCCATCGTGCCCTGGAAGGTCAAGTGCCCACCGCAGTGCGTCTGCCAGATCAGGCCCTGGTACACTCCCCGCTCCGTCTACAGGGAGGCTGCCACGGTGGACTGCAATGACCTCTTCATCTCCACCGTGCCAGAAGACCTCCCAGAGGGGACCCAGACCTTGCTCCTGCAAAGCAACAACATCGCCAGGCTGGAGCAGAGCGAGTTGGACTACCTGCGCAACCTCTCGGAGCTGGACCTGTCGCAGAACAGCTTCTCCGACGTCTGGGACCTGGGGCTGAAGAACATGCCCCAGCTGCTCAGCCTGCACCTGGAGGAGAACCAACTGTCTGAGCTGCCTGACACCAGCTTCCCCGGGCTGGGCAACCTGCAGGAGCTTTACCTGAACCACAACCAGCTGCGCAGGATCGCTCCCGGCGCCTTCTGCGGCCTCGGCAGCCTCCTGCGCCTCCACCTCAACTCCAACCTGCTGCGGGCGGTGGACAGCCGCTGGTTCCAGATGCTGCCCAGCCTGGAGATCCTCATGATTGGAGGCAACAGGGTGGATGCCATCTTGGATATGAATTTCAGGCCTCTGTCCAACCTGAGGAGCTTGGTTTTAGCCGGGATGAACCTGAGGGAGATCTCTGATTACGCTCTGGAGGGGCTGAGGAGCCTGGAGAGCCTCTCCTTCTACGACAACAAGCTGGTGGACGTCCCCAAGCAGGCTCTGCAGCAAGTGCCAGGCCTGAAGTTCTTAGACCTGAACAAAAACCCTTTGCAGAGGGTCAAGCAGAGCGACTTCACCAACATGCTGCACCTCAAAGAGCTGGGCCTCAACAACATGGAGGAGCTGGTGGCCATCGACCAGTTCGCCCTGATCAACCTCCCCGAGCTGACCAAGCTGGACGTGACCAACAACCCCAAGCTCTCCTTCATCCACCCCAACGCCTTCCACCGCCTGCCCCGCCTGGAGACCCTGATGCTCAACAACAACGCCCTAAGTGCCTTGCATAAGCAGACGGTGGAGGCCTTGCCCAAGCTGCAGGAGATCAGCATCCACGGCAACCCCATCCGCTGCGACTGCGTCATCCGCTGGGTCAACAGCACCCAGCGCCGCATCCGCTTCATCGAGCCCCAGTCCACCCTCTGCGCCGAGCCCCCTGACCTCCAGAGGAGGCACATCCGAGACGTCCCCTTCCGGGAGATGACAGACAGGTGCCTGCCTCTCATCTCCCCCAAGAGCTTCCCCTCCCGCCTGGAGGCGGCGGATGGGGACAATATCTCCTTGCACTGCAGGGCTCTGGCGGAGCCTGAGCCGGAGATCTATTGGGTGACCCCCGCGGGGGCCAAGCTGCTGCCCTACGCGGAAGAAGGGGGCTGCAAGGTGCACCCCGAAGGCACCTTGGAGATCAGGGGGATCTCGGCTCGGGAGGCAGGGCTCTACACCTGCGTGGCTCACAACCTGCTGGGGGCAGACACCAAGAGCGTCAGCGTCAGGGTCAACCACTCCTTCCCGCTGGCCGAGGACAGCCTGGAGCTGGTGGTGGTGGACGTCCAAGCCTACCACATCCTGGTTGCTTGGAAGCCGCATCTCAACACCGTCTCCTCCAACCTCACCTGGTCCAGCTTCTTGCTTGGCTCCGACTTGGAGGCTCCCAACGTGGCCAGGATCCCCACGGGGACCCACACCTACAACATCAGCCGGCTCCAGCAGGACACGGAGTACTGGGCCTGCCTCCACGTGGCCTTTGTAGACTTGCAGGCCAAGGTGGCTTGTGTCAACACCAGGACTAAAGAGGCTGCCCACCGCTACTGGCTCCTGGAGAGCAGGCAGAGCCTCCTGACCCTGCTGGCCCTTTGCCTCCTGCTCCTTGCTGCCAGCCTCGTAGCTCGCTATGGCGTCAGGGCAGAGCCCAGGAGGGAGCTGCTTGGAGGTGGCACAACCCTGAGAGTGGTTTACCCTCCCTTCAGCCAGCCCTGGGCCGGAGGGCAGCGTGGAGGGCAGCTCCTGGCAGTGGAGGTGCAAGCAGCACCCCTGGACTGCTAAAGGCTGCTGGGGGATGGGGGGAGCTGACTGCAGATTGGGGTGGTTTAGGGTGGGGGTGGGGAGGGAGAAACTATTTTTTACCAAAACCAAACCAACAACAACAACGAAAACCCAAACCACAAAACCGAACAGACACAAACGACGATGACAAAGGGAAGGAATTGGCAGGACTTGACCCAGAGTCGAAGAGTTGTGGCAGATGGAGAGGAGCAGAGGTGGCCATGGGGCTTGCAGAGCCTTCTCCGTGGTCCTAACAGGGTCTGGATCCTGTTGTGTGTAGGGTCTGGGTCTGTGCATGGCTCCCCAAAAGAAGCAAACCCCCTCCTCCCCCTACCCCCTCTCGGGGCAGCTCAACCAAAGGGGTCACAATGCCCTGAGTGGTCAAAGAGCCATATAGAGATGATCAGCAGCTCACCCCTTCCCCATGTGCCCCTGGCACCATGAGACATCCCAGCAGGGTCACCTCCTTTGCTGGACAGTTCACAGACTCAGAGGATGTTAGGGGTTGGAAGGGACCCAAGGAGATCATCCAGTCCAAACCCCCTGCCAGAGCAGGACAATCCTATCTGACACAGAGCACACAGCAACACATCCAGACAGGCCTGGAAAGGCTCCACAGAAGGAGACTCCACAACCTCTCTGGGCAGCCTGTGCCAGGGCTCTGGGACCCTTCCAGGCAAGAAGTTTCACCTTGTGCTGAGCTGAACCTTCTGTGCTGCAGCTTCCATCCACTGCTGCTTGTCCTATCCCAGGGAGCAGTGAGCAGAGCCTGTCCCCCAGTTCCTCATCCCCAGCCCTCAGAGAGTTATAAACATTGATTCAATCCCCTCTCAGTCTTCTCCTCTCCAGACTAAGCAGCCCCAGGGCCCTCAGCCTCTCCTCATCAGGCAGTGCTCCATTCCCCTCATCATCCTCTCTAGCCCTCTCCAGCAGATCTCTGTCCCTCTTCAACTGGGGAGCCCAAAGCTGAGCACAGTATTCAAGATGAGCTCTCAGCAGGGCAGAGTAGAGGAGAAGGTTTCCAGGTTTGGAAGTACAAAGGAAACAAAGAAAAAAATCCCCCCCCCCTTTTTTTTTTGCTTCTTTATTTTGTTTTTGAGGTGATTTGGTTCAGGGTTTTAAGAGCACTCAAAGCCACCACCACCCCCCCTCCCCCAACCCTGCTCCATAGAAGGGGGGTGGGGGTGGAAAGAGGAGGGAAAAAAAGAGGAAGGGGAAAAAAAGTGAATGGGGGAAAAAGAAGAGGGGAAAAAAGATGAGGGGAAAAAAAGAGGAAGGAGAAAAGGGAGGAAGGGGAAAAAGAGGAGGGAGAAAAGAGGAGGGGGAAAAAGATGAGGGGAAAAAAGAGGAAGGGGAAAAAGAGGGGAGGAAAAAAGAGGAAGGGGAGAAAGAGAAGGGGAAAAAGGAGGAAGGGAAAAAAGAGAAGGGAGAAAAGAGGAGGGAGAAAGGAGGAGGGAAAAAAGAGGAAGGGGAAAAAGGAGGAGGGGAAAAAAAAGAGTGGGGGAAAAGATGAAGGGGGAAAAAAGGAGGGGGGAAAGAGGAAGGGGAAAAGGGAGGAGGGGAAAAAAGAGGGAGAAAAGAGGAAGGGGAAAAATAGGAAGTGGAAAAAAGGAGGAGGGGAAAAAAGAAAAGGGAAAAAAGATGAAGGTGGAAAAAAGGAGGGAGCAAAGAAGAAGGGGGAAAGGGAGGAGGGGAAAAAAGAGGCAGAAAAGAGGATGGGAAAAACAGGAAGTGGAAAAAGAAGAGGGGGAAAAAGAGGAGGGAGAAAAGAGGGGGAAAAAAGAGGAAGGGGAAAAAGAAGAAGGGAAAAAAGAGGAGGGGAAAAAAGAGAGGGGGGAAAGGAAAAAAAGAGAGGGGGGAAAGGAAAAAAGAGAGGGGGGAAAGGAAAAAAGAGAGGGGGGAAAGGAAAAAAAGAGAGGGGGGAAAGGAAAAAAGAGAGGGGGAAAAGGAAAAAAAGGAAGAAAGGTGAAAAGGAGGAGAAATAAAGACAAGAAAAAGAGGAAGGGGGAAAAGAAGGAGAGGAAAAAAAGAGGAAGGTAAAAAAGGAGAACAAAAAAAGAGGAGAGGGAGAAAGAAAAGGAAGAAGAGGAAAAAGAGGAGAAATAGAGAGAAAAAAGAAGAGGGGGGAAGGGGGAGGGGGGGAAAAGGAGAAGGGGAAAAAGAGGAGGATAAAAGGATAGGAAAAAGGAAGAAAAAAGTAGGAGGGGAAAATGGAGGAGAAATTAAAAGGAAAAACAAGAAGGAGGGAAAAAAAGAGGAGGGTCAAACAGGAGGGAAAAAAGAGGAAGAGAAAAAAGGAAGAGGAAGAGAAAAAAGGAAGAGGAAGGGAAAAAAAGGAGGAGGAGAAAAAAAGGAAGGGGACAAAAGAAGGAGAGGGAAGAAGGAGGGGGGAAAGGAGAGCAAAAAAAAACAAAGAGGGGAAATAAAAGGAAGAGGGAGAAAAAAGAAGTAGAGAAAAAAGGAAGGGAGGGAAAAAGGAGGAGGGGGAAATAAAGAAGAGGGGAAAGGACTTAAAAAGAGGGAAAGAAAGGAGGAGAAAAGAAAAGGAGGAGGGGAAAAAAAAGGTGAGGAATCCTCTGCATGTTGGTGTGCAGCTGGAGGGCTCCGTGGGCTGGGGGCTCAGCAGGATGGTCCCTGAGTGCCAGCAGCCCCTGTGCCCATCTTGGGCATGCAGTGGGAGGTGAAGGAGGAGCTGCAGCTGCTGCTTTCCTTGCAAATGAAAGGGTGGAGGTGGGCACCAACCAAGGGCTGTGCTGAGCCCAGAACAGTGAGGCTGGAAGGAGCCTTTGGGCACTGCTGCTGCTGCTGTTCCCCTGCCTCTTGCTTGGCTTTCAACCTAATCCCTGCCAATTAGAGGTGAAGGACTCAGGGGTGGGTTTCTCTGCAACCCTAAACCAAAAGGACCTTTGCCAACACACACATGGCCCCCAGAGACCCCAGTGCAGGCTGTGCTGCTGCCCTGGCTGCATCCAGAGCCTGCTCAGCACCTCACTTTGGGGATCATCCCATGGGAAAGACCAAGAAAACCCATTCCAGGCAGACCTGGGGAGCTGATGGGGGTGATGGCTGCAGGTACCCCAGCAGCTGGTGCCTCCATGCAGAGGTGGTAGCTGTGCTGGTGCAATGAGCTGCATGCAGAGAGCTTGGGGGAGGCCCAGAGAGACCCTGAGAGGGTAAAACTCTGTTGGAATTTGTCATTCATCTCCCAGCCAAGCCAAGATGGTTCCCAACTGGATAAGCTCCATGCTCAGCCAGGCCCAGGAAACTACTGCTGTGCCTTTGCTGGGTGATGATTTTGGAGGGGAATGGCTCTCCCTGGCCCCTCTTCCATGCACCATCACCACTTCAGCATGTGTTCAGACCCTGCTGAGAGCTCCAGGGGCCCTAAGCACAAGCTGAAAGCTAAGTGAAGGCTCCAACACTTTGCTGAATTAGAGTCATGATCTGCTTTGGCTGTTTGGCTGCAGAGCCCTGGCCCTGCTCAGGTGTTTGCAGCCCTGCTCCTCCACCTCCTCTGCAGTGGGGGAAGCTTAAATGCAAAGTAGATTCCCTCTGGCTTGGTTAATTTGGTGTGGAAATAGCTGCTGAGAAATCAGCTCCATGCAAACCCCTCCCTGCAGCTGGGTCGAGGCAATCCAAGCACCAATACAGGCTGGGCAGTGCCTGGCTTGAGAGCAGCCCTGAGGAGAGGGACTTGGGGGTGCTGCTGGAGGAGAAGCTCAATGTGAGCTGTCAGCGTTGCTCTTGAGCCTAGAGAGCAACCAGAGGCTGGGCTGCAGCAAGAGAAGTGTGGGCAGCAGGGCCAGGGAGATGATCCTGCCCCTCACACTGCTGAGACCCCACCTGGAGTACTGCATCCAGTTCTGGAGCCCCTGGGACAAGAGGGATGTGGAGGTGCTGGAAGGTGTCTGGAGAAGGTCCAGGAGGATGAGCAGAGGGCTGGAGCTGCTCTGCTGTGAGGAGAGACTGAGGCAGTTGGGGTTGTGCAGGCTGGAGAGGAGAAGGCTCCCAGGTGACCTTCTTGTGGCCTNCCCTGACTGCTTCTATGATTCTATTTAACCCTGCTCATCCCAAGGCTATGCCCAGGCTGAGCCTCAGCCAAACCTGCCCCACCTGCCCCCTACCCCTGCAAAAGAAAAAACACCTCCAATTGCCAGACAAAGCAAGGACCAAGCCTCTTCCAGGCTGGAAATCTGCAGGTGCAGAGAACAAAGAAAGCTCCTTTTGATTGCTGCTGTTGTGGCTGCTGCCTCCATGCTGGGCTGGGAGGTGAAGGTTCAGCTGCTGCCTGAGTTGTCTGCTCTCATCCCAAAGGGATGCTGGCAGAGCAGGGATTAAAATGCAAGAGAGAGCCAATTAATTTGATCTGCTTTGAAAGCAGAGGGGTCTGAGGAGCTCTGTCTGCTGCACTCAGACAGGCACCCACCACACTTGGGCTGATTGGTTCTGCACCCAGTAGCCCCCAGGCTCCCCACTGAGGTTGGTGGCTAAATCCTCCCCACACACAACACCCCCAAAACAGGAGCTGTGTCCCCTCTCTTGCTCTGAGGACAGCATCTGGGAGCAGTGCAGGTGCCTCAGACACTCAAGGCAGCCACCAGCTCTGCCTGGGCACAAAGTGCCCCAGGAGTCATTCCCTGCGCCCAAGCCTGGATGGGGCACATGGAGCTGGAGCAGCTGTGGGGCAGGTCCTTCCCAGCACTGTCCTCTGCCAGCCAGGGCTATAAGGTCCCAACATAGAATGGGTTTGGTTGACAAAGCTCTTTAAGCTCATCCTGTCCAACCATTCCCTAACCTTGCCAGGGCTGGGGCTAAGCCATGGCCCTCAGCACCACAGCTCTGCAGGGATGGGCATTCAACCCTGGGCAGCCTGTGCCAGGCTGTGAGACCCCTTTCAGTCAGGAAGATTCTTCTAAAGTCCAACCTAAACCTCCCCTGCTGCAACCTGAGGCCATTTTCCCTTGTCCTATCACTTGAGATTTGGGAGCAGAGCCCAAGCCCCACCTGGCTCCAGCCTCCTGTCAGGGAGCTGTAAGGAGCAATGAGCTCTCCCCTCAGCCTCCTCTCCTCCACACTGAACACCCTCAGCTCCCTCTCCCCAGCCCTGTCCTCCAGACCCTTCCCCAGCATCGTTGCCCTTCTCTGGACCTGCTCCAGCCCCTCAGGGCTCTTGGCCTGACATGAATTAGAGCAGCTGCAGATTTTCCAGGGCTTGGGATAGGAGCTTGCAGCTCATCCTCTGCCTGGGGGCTGGATTGGGCTAGGGATGGGAGCTTGCAGCTCATCCTCTGCCTGGGGGCTGGATTGGGCTAGGGATGGGAGCTTGCAGCTCATCCTCTGCCTGGGGGCTGGATTGGGCTAGGGATGGGAGCTTGCAGCTCATCCTCTGCCTGGGGGCTGGATTGGGCTAGGGATGGGAGCTTGCAGCTCATCCTCTGCCTGGGGGCTGGATTGGGCTAGGGATGGGAGCTTGCAGCTCATCCTCTGCCTGGGGGCTGGATTGGGCTAGGGATGGGAGCTTGCAGCTCATCCTCTGCCTGGGGGATGGATTGGGCTTGGGATGGGAGCTTGCAGCTCATGCTCTGCCTGGGGGCTGGATTGGGCTTGGGATGGGAGCTTGCAGCTCATGCTCTGCCTGGGGGCTGGATTGGGCTTGGGATGGGAGCTTGCAGCTCATCCTCTGCCTGGGGGATGGATTGGGCTTGGGTTGGGAGCTTGCAGGTCATATTCTGCCTGGGGGATGGATTGGGCTTGGGATGGGAGCTTGCAGCTCATCCTCTGCCTGGGGGCTGGATTGATTCTGCACCTGGGGAGGCTTTGCTGGGTGTATTTTGGGGGTGCCAGGAAGGGAGGATGAGGTACAGCAAGATCTGATTGCATCTCCAGCTCCCTTTGAGGAGGGGGAGCAGAGCCTGGGTGCTGAGGCAGATTGGGCTCACCCTGTTGGGGTCTCAGCCCAGAGAGTGAGGATGTGGAAAGGGGCAGAGCTGCTTCAGAAGTGGGGGGAAAGCAACCTCTGCTCCAGGGTGCTCTGGACTAGAGGGATCCTTAATCTGCTCCCCACCAAAAGGCATGGCAAGAGCCAGGGCAACCCAAATGAGACAGAAGAGGTCGTTTGGGTGTTTGAAGCAGCAGAGCTAATCCAGCACTGAAGCAGCTTTACCAGCAGCAGGGAGCAGCCTCCACTTCCGAGCACCAGGCAGGGATGCAGCTCTCCAAAAGATGCTCTTGGCAAGAGGCTGAAAGATTTGACTGTCACCAGCACCTGACATCCCTGCTGGCTGCTTCCAGCTGAGCTCAGGGGCTGCTGGAGGGCCTGGTGGGGCAGGGTCAGTGAGCAGGGGGTGACCTCCAGCACCTCTCAGTCTTCCCTCTCCAACCGTCTGGGATGTCGAGGGCTGGGTGGGGAAAAGCTTCTCCCCTCAGGTCTCACTTGCCAGGCACTGGTTCCTACCCCACAAACCACTCTCCTTGGGCTGCTCAGCAAGTTTGAGTTCTCCCTTTTTTGGAGGTTTTTTTGTATTACCTCATGTTTGCTTCACCTGCCCTCTCCTCCTCCTCCTCCTCCTCCTCCTCCTCCTCCTCTTCCTCAGCGCAAACAGCATCGTGGCTCTCATATGCAACTGAGCTTCTCCTGACACAGCCAAGTGAGAACATTGTGTGCCAGGCTCTATTTTAAGCACCTAATAAACCTGATTTTTGGAGTGGCTCCATCACTGTGTCCCTTCTTTCTCTGAGCCCTTGCACCCACCCAGGCCCAACCCTTCCCCCCCCTCCAACCCCCTCGCCAAGCTGTGCCATTCTCAGCACCCATCCCAGGGTGTGTTGGGGCTGCCTGCCTGCACCAAGGCTTGTCAGGCTCCTGGGGGAGAGTGACAGGAAGGAATTTAGGAGGTCAGTTAGAGAATCCAAGCAAACCTCTCCTCTTCCTCCTCCTCTCTCCAGCACTTCCTCTGAAATGAGTGAAATTATCACAGTCTCACAGTATCACCAAGGTTGGAAGAGACCTCACAGATCATCAAGTCCAAGCTGTTACCACAGAGCTCAAGGCTAGACCATGGCACCAAGTGCCACGTCCAATCCTGCCTTGAACAGCTCCAGGGACGGCGACTCCACCACCTCCCTGGGCAGCCCATTCCAGTGTCCAATGACTCTCTCAGTGCAGAACTTTCTCCTCACCTCGAGCCTAAACTTCCCCTGGCGCAGCTTGAGGCTGTGTCCTCTTGTTCTGGTGCTGGCTGCCTGAGAGAAGAGAGCAACCTCCCCCTGGCTACAACCACCCCTCAGGTAGCTGTAGACAGCAATAAGCTCTGCCCTGAGCCTCCTCTTCTCCAGGCTAACCAATCCCAGCTCCCTCAGCCTCTCCTCGTAGGGCTGTGCTCGAGGCCTCTCCCCAGCCTCGTTGCCCTTCTCTGGACACGCTCAAGGATTTCAATGTCCCTTCTAAATTAAACCACCAGACCTCGCTGGGCGATGCCAACTCTGCCATCCTCATGCATGATGCCAGCAGGGTGAAGCAGGTGGAGCCTTCCAAGCCTTGAGGAAACTCTGCCAATCTCCAGGGGAAGCAGCTCCACCTTCTAAACCCTTCAGCACCTCCAGGGGAAGCAGCTCCACCTTCGAAACCCTTCAGCACCTCCAGGGGAAGCAGCTCCACCTTCGAAACCCTTCAGCACCTCCAGGGGAAGCAGCTCCACCTTCTACAGGCTTCAGCACTTCTCCCTCTCCTTCCTTCACCACTCATTTACAAGTGGGGAAACTGAGGCAGGGAACGACTCAGTGCTTTATGGACTCCTGTGCCTTCCAAGCATGTGTTTGGGGCAGGAGATAAAAACTTCTTTGCCCTTCCCATCCAAAAGTCAGCAAAGAGAGGAAGATGAAGTCAAGGCAGGAGGCAGGGAGGAGAAATGATTACAGCTCATTTGTTTCCCCATTGCCTTTCCCAGCCTCGCAGAGCTGCTGCAGCAGCTCCTGCCCCCTGCCAGAGCAGCCCAGCTGGCCCAAGGAAATTAATTCAGCTGCCTTCAAGTGGGCAATTGAGGCTAAAATCAGGCTGATGGAAAGCAGCAGGGCAGGAGAAGTGGCACAAGGTCAGTGTGGAGCACTCTGAGGCTAGAAAAGTGCTGACCACTGCCTGTTTTCACAGCTCTGCCTGGCTGCTTCCAGCTCTCCCTTTCCCTCTCTGCTGGACAGCATTTTGGGAAGCTCAGCTCCCTTCCCTGCATTCCTCTTCCCTTGGCCAGGCCACCTGCAGGGATCTTCTTGGCTTTGGCATTTAAAAGAGGACCAGGTTGGACAGGACCTTAAGCAACCTGCTCGAGTGGGAGATGTCCCTGCCCATGGTAGAGGACTGGAACTGGCTGAGCTTTGAGGTCCCTTCCAATCCAACCCATTCTATTACTGATGATCTGGACCAGGGGACTGAGTCCAGCATCACTGAGTTTGCAGATGGCACCAAGCTAGGAGCAGCTGTGGAGCTGTTGGAGGGTAGCAGAGCCCTGCAGAGGGACCTGGCCAGGCTGGATGGGTGGGCAGAGGCCAATGGGATGAGATTGAACAAGGCCAAGGGCAGGGTTCTACACTTTGGCCACAACAACCCCAAGCAGCACTACAGGCTGGGGACAGAGTGGCTGAGAGCAGCCAGGCAGAGAGGGAGCTGGAGGTGCTGGGAGAGAGGAGCTGAAGAGGAGGCAGCAGTGCCCAGGTGGGCAGCAGAGCCAATGGCATCCTGGGCTGGCTCAGGAGCAGTGTGGGCAGCAGGACAAGGGAGGTTCTTCTGCCCCTGTGCTCAGCACTGCTCAGGCCACCCCTTGAGTGCTGTGTCCAGTTCTGGGCTCCTCCATTGCAGAGAGATGTTGAGGTGCTGGAAGGTGTTCAGAGAAGGGCAGCAAGGCTGGGGAGGGGCCTGGAGCACAGCCCTGTGAGGAGAGGCTGAGGGAGCTGGGGGTGTGCAGCCTGCAGAAGAGGAGGCTCAGGGCAGAGCTCATTGCTGTCTGCAGCTCCCTGCAGGGAGGCTGTAGCCAGGTGGGGTTGGGCTCTGCTGCCAGGCAGCCAGCAACAGAAGAAGGGGACACAGCCTCAAGCTGTGGCAGGGGAGGTCTAGGCTGGATGTTAGGAGGAAGTTGTTGGCAGAGAGAGTGATTGGCATTGGAATGGGCTGCCCAGGGAGGTGGTGGAGTGGCTGTGCCTGGAGGTGTTGAAGCCAAGCCTGGCTGGGGCACTTAGTGCCATGGTCTGGTTGGTTGGGCAGGGCTGGGTGCTAGGTTGTGCTGGCTGAGCTTGGAGCTCTCTTCCAGCCTGCTTGATTCTATGACTCCATGAACTGCTGTGCAGCTCCTGCCTGCTGCTTTACTCCCTCTTCATGCCCCTGCCTGCTCCCCTCTCACCTTTCTCTCTGAGTTTTGAGGTCACAGACTGAATTTCCATGATTAAATCTCCAGCTGGCATTAAAGATTGATGAGAGCTCACTGAAGGTAAGCAGCAAAAAGTTCATTACTCCTAATGGCCCAGGCCTTGCTCACGTGGAGGGGAAGATGCTCAGAGCATGAATTACCCCCAGCAACCTTCCCAATAAAATATTGAGCTGAAAAAAAAAGCTGCTTGCATGATAAATGTGGCAGCAGAGCTCTGAGGAGGTCTCATTTCTACTCACTCTGCACTCAGCTGCCCTTAAGGATGGGCACAACCCTCATAAAGTCTCATCTCTACTCACTCTGCACTCAGCTGCCCTTAAGGATGGGCACCAACCCTAATAGAGTCTCATCTCTACTCACTCTGCACTCAGCTGCCCTTAAAGATGGGCACCAGCTCTGAGGAATTCTCATCTCTACTCACTCTGCACTCAGCTGCCCTTAAGGATGGGCACCAACCCTAATAGAGCCTCATCTCTACTCACTCTGCACTCAGCTGCCCTTAAGGATGGGCACCAACCCTAATAGAGTCTCATCTCTACTCTCTCTGCACTCAGCTGCCCTTAAGGATGGGCACCAGCTCTGAGGAAGTCTCATCTCTACTCTCTCTGCACTCAGCTGCCCTTCAGGATGGGCACCAACCCTAATAAAGTCTCTTCTCTACTCTCTCTGCACTCAGCTGCCCTTAAGGATGGGCACAACCCTCATAAAGTCTCATCTCTACTCTCTCTGCACTCAGCTGCCCTTCAGGATGGGCACCAACCCTAATAGAGTCTCATCTCTACTCTCTCTGCACTCAGCTGCCCTTCAGGATGGGCACCAACCCTGCCTGCCCACCTCTTACAGCCCAGAGCTGTGATGGGAATGATGCCCAGGACCAGAGCTGTCCCTTAACCCATTCCAAAGGTTCCCCAGCAGGAAGGAGGAGCTGGAAAACCCTTCCAGAACCCTCCATGGACCTATCCTGCTCCTCAGATCCTGCTGCTTTCAGGCTCAGCCACCCAAGGGTGAAGCCAGGCTGGGCAGGGTGGGTGCTGGTGTGGTTTACAGCTCCTTGCTGGGGTCTCCTGCTGCAGTGTGATAAGGAAGCCTTTAAAGCAATATGTGATGTGTCCCCCACCCTGGTAAGCTTCTTGTTGGCCTTGCAGAAGTGCTGATGCCCACCTTGTAAATCTTTAATTGGGAGGAGAAGGGAACTGGGAGGCTTCACCAGCAGAGAGAGCCCAGTAAATATTTAATCTGGGTGCAGTAATTACACAAACAAGGTTATGGGAAAGGGGGAGGAAGGGGTGGGGTGGAGAAGATGGGGAGAAGACAGCTGAAAGTGGCACCTTTGGAACATTGAATCCAGAGAAAGCCACTGAGGAGATGAATAAAATATCCCCACTGCAGCAAGAGGAGGACTCAGCAGCTCCTGCCTGCCTGCAGGCAGCTCAGCAGGGTGTGGGACAGCACTGGGATGCAGCTGGGGCAGGCAGTGGCTTTCTGCCCTGGCATCCATGGTTTGCCCAAGGCTGAGCTTGGAATCCTGCAGAAGGGACTAAAGAGCATGGGAAACTCGAGGAGGTTGGCAGCTGAGGGTTAGCTCAGCACCACGGAGGGGAAGAGCCCTTTGAACAGCCTGGGGGAGCTGAGTGGGGCTGTGCCCAGAGAACCCCAGACTGGATTGGGTGGGGAAGGACCTCTAAAGTTCATCGAGTCCAGCAGGGATGTCCCCAGCTAGAGCAGCTTGCTCAGAGCCCCAGGTCATAGAAACATAGGATTAGAGATCATAGAATCACAGAATCGAGCAGGTTGGAAGAGACCTCCAAGCTCATCCAGATCCATGTGAACCTGAGCAGGATTATTTTCCCTGTGAGGGTGCCAGAGCCTGGCACAGGCTGCCCAGGGGGACTGTGGAGTCTCCCTCTCTGGAGAGATTCAAGAACCATCTGGATGTGTTCTGTGTGATCTGCTCTGGGTGATGCTGCTCTGCAGGGGGGTTGGAATGGATCATAGAATCAGCCAGGCTGGCAGAGAGCTCCAAGCTCCCCCAGCCCAACCTAGCACCCAGCCCTGCCCAACCAACCAGACCATGGCACTAAGTGCCCCAGCCAGGCTTGGCTTCAACACCTCCAGGCACAGCCACTCCACCACCTCCCTGGGCAGCCCATTCCAATGCCAATCACTCTCTCTGCCAACAACTTCCTCCTAACATCCAGCCTCAACCTGCCCTGCCACAGCTTGAGAAGGGACCTCCAAAACATATCCAGTTCAACCTCCTGCCAGAGCAGCAGCACCCAGAGCAGATCACACAGGAACACAGCCAGGTGGGTCTTGAATATCTCCAGAGAGGGAGACTCCACAGCCCCCCTGGGCAGCCTGTGCCAGGCTCTGGCACCCTCACAGGCAAAAAATTCCTCCTCATGTTCACATGGAACTTCCTCTGCCTCAGCTTCCACCACTGCCCCTTGTGCTGGCATTGGGCATCCCCCAGCAGAGCCTGGCTCCAGCCTCTGCCACTCACCTGCACATCTTTAGAACCATTGCTGAGGTCACCTCTCAGCTCCTCTGCTCCAAGCTCCCAGCCCCAGCTCCCTCAGGCTCTCTCCTAACAGAGCTGTTCCATTCCCTGCAGCATCTTTCTGGCTCTGTGCTGGACTCTCTCCAGCAGTTCTGTGTCCCTCTTGAACTATGAGGCCCAGAACTGGACACAGCACTGCAGATGTGGCCTCACCTGTGGCAGCCTGTTCAGGACAAGGGGAAGTTGAGGCATAGGAGATTCCAAGTGAACTTGAGGAGGATTTTTTTCCCCTGTGAAGGTGACAGAGCCTGGCACAATCTGCCCAGGGGGGCTGTGGAGTCTCCCTCTGTGGAGATACTCAAGAACCACCTGGATGTGTTCCTGTGTGTTCTGCTCTGGCTGATGCTGCTCTGCAGGGGGGTTTGGACTGGCTGAGCTTTGGAGGTCCCTTCCAGCCCCTGACATTCTGTGACTCTGTGATTCCAGAGTTCTGTCACCTTCACAGTGAAACAAAATCCTCCTCATGCAATTTCCTTTGCCTTTACAGTCCCTTCCAACCCAACCTATTCCAGGAATCTATGACAGAGAAGCTGCCCTGAGGCACAGGGGAGCCAGCACTGAGCAACAGAACCTGCCCCAGGATCTCCTCCTCTTGCTCTCCTCTTCCCTGCCTCAGATGATCAACAGCAAAGTGTTTATGGAGTTGGATTCCCAGCTAGGGAAGGTTCCTTTCAGCATTTTAGAGACCTACCTCCACGTTTCTAATGCTAGGCATGAGCAGAAGCCCCAATTCTGCCTACAAGGGCCAGAGGCAAGGCAGAGATCTCAGGGAGGAGGAAGAGTTTTGCTTCTTACCAGTGGAGAAGCAAAGCAGGAGGGGCTGGGTGGCAGTGGGGGCTGCCACCCTCTCTGCTGATGGCAACGACATCACAGCAGCTCGCTGAGGCATCCTTCCTGGTGGTAGTGACTTGAAAGAGAACAAGGTCTGCAGAGCAGAACAACAATAGCTGCAGCTTGTAAAGCTGTTCCCACGCTCACAGCTAGCTGCAAACATTTCCATGCCTTTTAAAAGCATCCCACTAAATCCTGCTGCTCTATCACCCCACCCCCACCTTCCTCCTCCTCCTGGCTTCCCCTCAGCCAAGAGCATGCTGCAGGACAGGGTGAGGTGCAAGTCTTCAGCAGCATCAAGGCTCTGCTCTGTGCTTGGTGCCAGCAGCAGTGAGAAAGCAGCTAAGGGAAATTCAAACGCAGCTTTCCCACACCCCCCCCCCCCAGCCATGGCACTGCTGCTTCTTGCTGCAACCTGTTTGTGCCAGCTGTAAAGGTCAGGGCTGGCCAGCTGGAGGGGATGAGAGGTGCCAG
Source organism: Tricholaema leucomelas (assembly GCA_013400475.1). NCBI lineage: Eukaryota > Metazoa > Chordata > Aves > Piciformes > Lybiidae > Tricholaema lacrymosa > Tricholaema leucomelas. Next base: position 33,499 of record WAAF01019273.1, read on the forward strand.
GGATGCTGCTGGCATCCTGCTCCAGGCTGTGCATGGCTGGTGGATGCCCTCTAGTGAGAGGCTTGCTTGGGAGCTGCAGCCCTGACAGCAGCTGGAGAAGGGTTGAGTTGCCTCTTGGCACTGGCACATGCCAATGCTGGGCATCAGGACAGGTGAGAGGCTTGACCTGCAGGAAGGCAGCTCCGTGGAGGAGCTGGGAGAGCTGGTGGCAAGCAAGTTGCCCATGAGCCAGCAATGTGCCCTGGTGGCCAAGGCCAATTGGGTCCTGGGGTGCATGAAGTGTGGGCAGCAGGAGGGAGGTTCACCTCTACCTCTACTCTGCCATGGTAAGGCCACAGCTGCAGTCTTGTGCCCAGTTCTGGGCTCCCCAGTTCAAGAGAGACAGGGAACTGCTGGAGAGAGTCCAGGATGGAGGCTGGAAGGATGCTGAGGGGCCTGGAGCAGCTCTGTGAGGAGCAAAGGCTGAGAGCCTGCAGAAGAGCAGCCCCAGAGGGGATCTGATATGCGCTGAGCAAGAGCTAAAGGTTAGGGGGCAAGAGGATGGAGCCAGACTCTTGTCAGTGGTGCCCAGGGTCAGGACAAGGGGCAGAAGGTTCCATCTGAGCAGGAAGAGAAAATTCTGTGTTGTGAGGGTGCAGGAGGCCTGGAGCAGGCTGCCCAGAGAGGTTGTGGAGTCTCCTTCTCTGCAGAGCTTCCAACCCCCCCTGGCCGTTGTGATTCTGGGCAAGCTGCTGTGGGTGCCCTGCTTGAGCAGGGGAGGTTGGACTGGATGATCTCCAGGGGTCCCTTCCCACCCCACCACGCTGGGATGCAGGGATGTAAGGGTTACTGATGCTAACAGGAACCAGCTCCAAAGCAGCAGGGTCAGGCTGGTTGAGCAGAGGAAGCTGCAAACCCAAACGCTGGGGCTGTAGGTTCCACTCCCAAGTGCAAGGCAGATTCCTCCTGGGAGGAATGGAAGTGGAAAAGGCAGGAAGATTCCACAGGCTGCTTAGGTGGGCAGAGGCCTTCACTTGAAAGGTTTTCCCTTGAAACCCAATGAAAGCACAAAGCTGGGAGGGGTGAGAGGGGCTGACAGAATATGCTGAGTTGAATCCAATTCAGGTGCAGGACACCAAGCCAGGTCCATCAATTTCATGGTCCTTACCTTACCTTAAGCAGTGCAAACACACAGGAGGTCGCTTGGCAAGCACCCTCCTGCTTGGTGCTGCTGTGTGGGTGGCAGCTCAGACCTGGAGTTGTTCTGTTTAGAGGAAAGGAGGAAGAAACCCCCCCAGAAAAATCCACCTGGGAAGAAGAAGAAGCTGCAGGGAAGGATGCTGGGGAGATCCAGCAGGAAATTGCTCTTCCCAGAACAGCAAAGTCTTTGATCTTTGCTAGAGGTCCAACATCATCTTGCTGCCTTCAAGGATCTTTTCAGACCTCCACAGGCTTAGGAGCAGATTTGGTGGTCTTGTAGGAGCTGGAGCCCCTGGGATGGGGATGTCCCTGTGGATGCATGGGCAGCAAGTGCATGGCATGCCCAGAGGGTAAAAGAGCCCAGAGAGCAGAGCTGCAGCCACAGCAGCTGCCTGCATCCCTCACAGTGAGGTGCAGAGAGCAAGCTGAGAGGCCTGTGCCACCCAGGCTGTGGCACTCCTCAGCCTGTGCCACCCAGGCTGTGGCACCCAGGCTGTGCCAGAGGCAGCCTCACCTCCATGCAAAGCAGCAAGGAAAACTCCACTCAGTGTGGAGAGGAGACCAAAGGAGGACTTCCAGGGCAGAGAAATTGTCTGAAGGTCGTTTGTGCTTCTGGAGCTGTTCCAAATGCACAGCTTGGAACCTTCATCTCATCTGTGGGGCTTGTTCCTGGCAGCTCAACTTCAGAGCACCTCCCTGGCAAGCATCCTGCCCCTGCCTGCTGGTGGTGCAGGTGGCCAAAGAGCAGGCACAGGACTCAGGGAGTTCCTTGCTCAGCTTGTGGGCAAAGATGCAGAGCAGTGCCCAGAGCCCTTCTGCCATCACTTCACCACTGCAACTGCCCAAAGCAGCCTCCCCTGGAGGCCTCTCCTGAGAGGGGCTTGGGCTTCGCTGCAGGACTGGAAGGTGAAGCTCAGAACAGGCAGAGAGTGAGCAGGCAACAGATGGGGATGGAGACCCTCAAGTTCCCACTCCATGTGTGCAACTGCCACCATCCCT
>WAAF01019275.1:11971-34013 GCA_013400475.1 Tricholaema leucomelas
GTCCTGCTGCCCACACTGCTCCTGAGCCAGCCCAGGATGCCATTGGCTCTGCTGCCCACCTGGGCACTGCTGCCTCCTCTTCAGCTCCTCTCTGCCAGCACCCCCAGGGCCCTCTCTGCCTGGCTGCTCTCAGCCACTCTGTCCCCAGCCTGTAGTGCTGCTTGTGGCTGTTGTGGCCAAAGTGTAGAACCCTGCCCTTGGCCTTGTTCAGTCTCATCCCCTTGGCCTCTGCCCACCCATCCAGCCTGGCCAGGTCCCTCTGCAGGGCTCTGCTACCCTCCAGCAGCTCCACAGCTGCTCCTAGCTTGGTGTCATCTGCATATGAGGGCTGGGGGGCAGGAAGGCAGGCACAGGGACAGCCTCTGCTCCCTTGTGCCCTGGCACAGGACAAGAGCACTGGATGCAAACTGCAGCACAGGAAGTTGCAGGTCAAGGTGAGGAAGAACTTGACTGGAAGGGTCCCAGAGGCTGCCCAGAGATGTTGTGCAGTCTCCTTCTATGGAGCCTTTCCAGCCCTGTCCAGATGTGTCCCTGTGTGACCTGTGCTAGATTCTAGTCCTGCTCCAGTGCAGGGGTTGGACTCAGTCTGTGGAGGTCCCTTCCGACCCCTGTGATCCTGTGATCTTTAGACACAGAACTGGATTTAATCCTGAAGCTCTCCCACTCTGAAATTACAAGATGGAATGAAAAGTGTTCCCAAGCCTTTAGCAGGTAATGTGCTGAATGGAAAGTTTGAACCTTAGGGGACATCAGAGGATTGGGCAGGTTGTGTGAAAATCGGAGAATCTTTGTGTTGAAGCAGGAGCAACTCAAATCTTGGAACAGATAAGCTGCAGTAAGGCTTGGTAGCTTCACAAGCAGTTCAGTTTGGACATATTTTGACATAGACCTCCACCCCAGTGAGAGATTTGGCTTGGCTGACCTGGCTTCTGTGACAGGAGCTCTGACCTGGCTTCTGTGACAGGAGCTCTCAAAACTGTTTCACATCCCCAGAATCCAGCATTCAGCTCTTTGAGTCACGACCCTACAAGGATCAGTCTGTATTACAGTCAGTGTCTTCTGTCTGCCCAGCCTCTTTTGGTGCAAAGCAGCCCTTGGCAGGTGTGGCAGATTGCAGTTTCTCTTCTAGCTCCTCCAAAGAGTTTGGCATCAGTCCCTCCTGCAGCGCCGCTCGGCACGCCGACGTTCCGCTCTCTGCCCATCTCAGCCCCTGCCAGCTCACACTTGGTGTGGACTCAGCTCCTCAGCCCATGTTCCACGTTGCACTGCTTGGCCTTTTGGTTCTTTTTACTTGGTCTGAATGCTGGAGGCAATGAGAGGAAGGAAAATGGAACCTTCTGCTCTGTTTGTGTGCTTTGCTTCCCCTAAGGACACACCATGTGCAAAGAAGGTGTTGCTGCCATGCCATGGATAAGGGCTGCAGAGTAATCTCCATGGATGTACATGGATGGAGCTTAGCAGGTCTGGGCTTTGGAGGCTGGAAGGAGCTTAGCAGGTCTGGGCTTTGGCGGCTGGATGGAGTGAGCAGGTCTGAGCTGTGCAGGCTGGGTGGAGTTAGCAAGTCTGGGCTGTGCAGGCTGCGTGGGGCTTAGCAGGTCTGGGCTTTGGGGGCTGAATGGAGTGAGCAGGTCTGGGCTGTGCAGGCTGGATGGAATTTAGCAGGTCTGAGCTTTGGATGCTGGATGGAGCTAGCAGGTCTGGGCTGTGCAGAGTGGAGGGAGTGAGCAGGTCTGGGCTTTGGAGGCTGGATGGGGCTTAGCAGGTCTGGGCTTTGGAGGCTGGATGGGGCTTAGCAGGTCTGGGCTTTGGAGGCTGGATGGAGTGAGCAGGTCTGAGCTGTGCAGGCTGGATGGAGTTAGCAAGTCTGGGCTGTGCAGGCTGCGTGGGGCTTAGCAGGTCTGGGCTTTGGGGGCTGAATGGAGTGAGCAGGTCTGGGCTGTGCAGGCTGCGTGGAGTTAGCAGGTCTGGGCTTTGGCGGCTGGATGGAGTGAGCAGGTCTGAGCTGTGCAGAGTGGATGCAGTTTAACATGTCTGGGCTGTGGAGGCTGGATGGAGCTTAGCAGGTCTGGGCGTTGGAGGCTGGACGGAGTTAGCAGGTCTGGGCTGTGCAGAGTGGATGGAGGGAGCAGGTCTGAGCTGTGCAGAGTGGATGCAGTTTAACATGTCTGGGCTGTGGAGGCTGGATGGAGCTTAGCAGGTCTGGGCGTTGGAGGCTGGACGGAGTTAGCAGGTCTGGGCTGTGCAGAGTGGATGGAGGGAGCAGGTCTGAGCTGTGCAGAGTGGATGTAGTTTAACATGTCTGGGCTTTGGAGGCTGCAGTTAGCCAGGCCTGTGCTGTGCAGGCTGCAGGCACAGCCCTTGTTCAACTGAAAGGTAGTTGAAAAGCAAATTTTCCCCCCTTCCAACCCTTCCAAACACTACCACAGTAAAGGTTGTATCCTTCTAACTTAGGTTGCTGCATTAAAGCTTAGTCCATGGCAGAGGTAATTTGGTTTAAAGAATAACCACTTGTATGCAAGAAGCAGCAACAGCCAAGTGCAGAGAAAAATCTGCTGCAGGGTGTTGAGGAAGTAAATAGAAACCCAGTCCAGTTACACCTGTGCCACCAGAATCTGCAGCAGCTTTTGGTGGCACTGAGGTGACTTAGAGGCTGGTTAGCATCTCGAGTTTGTTGCCCTGGCTGAGCTTGGCACTGAGGTGACTTAGAGGCTGGTTAGCATCTCATGTTTGTTGCCCTGGCCAAGCTTGGCACTGAGGTGACTTAGAGGCTGGTTAGCATCTCGTGTTTGTTGCCCTGGCCGAGCTTGGCACTGCTGCTTTTCTCAGACCTAACATTCAGGTCAAATGGAAGCAATGGGCTGTATGAAGAGCACAAGTTTAATGCAGCTGACAGTGCTGGGCTTGAAAAAGAAGTGATTCGAGGTGGCTGCTTTCTGCCTTTCCAGCCCTGGCTGCTTTCAGCTGTGAGGCTGCTGACCTGGGCGGCTGCTAAGGAAGCGGCGAGCAAGCGTCCTGCTGCCTGAACTCACTTGGGCTGGGAGCAGCATTTCAAAGCATCTGGCATAAATCCTGTCAGCTGAAGATGTTAGCCCAAGTAACCCTTTCTTAACCTTGTCTGTTAAAACCTGGGCACTTGTGGTTTCTTCCTGGGGGAGGTGAGTTGTTAAGACCTTGTGGGCGTTGTGTTTAGCTGGGAAGGGTCAGCCATATGGCGTTGCACCTGCTCTCACTTCTGAAAGGGAGCTAATTCAGTGTGCATTTGCTTCTCCCTGCTTCTTTGGGCTGAGTTGTTAGCATTTAATGACATGGGAACACAGAGCTTCCTGTGCTGGCCTCAGTTCAGCTTTGACATTATTTATGAGGTCCTAATACAATTAAAGATTTGCTTTTCTTTTTAGCGTCTCAGGATCGCTCTAAAATCATAGACTGAATCCTGCTCCTGACCCTTGAGCAGTGAGAACAATCAAATTCTAAGCCTAAAAATAGATTGGCCTTTAAAGTAATCAAAAATGATCACAGTGTTCTTCAATGCCAATTTCTTGCACCAGTCTGTGCCCTCCAGAATGCTCCCTGCCTGAACGTCTTGCCCGTGATGAGAGCACACTGATAGCGAGCAGCAGGGTTACCACTCTAGTCCTGCAGGGCCACGTGAGTGTGTCCTGCACAGCCACCTCTTCAGGGGTGATCTCTCTAGACATGTAATTCCTGGGATAACCTGGTCATTAAGTATCCCTTGCTTATCCCATTAGCCCAGGGCAAACTCGCTGTGCTACAGCCAGAGAAACACGGAGATGCTCTGTTCCCCTGGCCTCCAGCTCCTCAGTTTCCTTGCTCGTCAGGGTTAACTTCTCTTTCAAGGATGGTAGTGTTTGGTGGCCTTCTGGAGGTCTTTCCACCCACATAATAGGCTCATAGAGTGCTGGAGGCCTCAAGCAGGCTGCCCAGAGAGGTTGTGGGGTCTGCTCTGGAGACTTTGAAGACCTGCCTGGCTGCGTTCCTATGTGGCCCGTCCTAGATGATCCTGCTCTGGCAGGGGAGTTGGACTGGATGGTCTCTGGAGGTCCCTTCCAGACCATAACATTCTGTGATTACCCTAATAGAGCATAAACTCATTACCTTAATAGATCATAGACTCATTAAGGTTGGGAAAAAACCCTCCAATATCATCTAGTCCAACCATCAGTCCAGCACCACCATGGCCTCGAAGTGCCACCTCCACACCTCCAGGGATGGTGACTCCACCATCTCCCTGGGCAGCCTGTTCTAGACCTTGACAACTCTTCCCATGAAGTTGTTCCTCATGTCCAACCTCAGCCTCCCCTGGTGCAACCTGAGGCCATATTCTCATGTCCTGTCACTCGTTACTTGGGATGGTCACTGCAGGGGGATGATATTTTGTGGAAGAGCTTTAGTGACCTCAGGATGGCTGCAACTGACCACAAACATGCCAGAAACAGAACTTTTTGCCTTCTCCATCCCCTGTGCACAGGCACAACCATCTCTCCACCATTTTTCTGCAGGCTTGGAGCCAACATCAGGGCAGCACCAATTTCCCACAGCCATCCTCAGGCAGGATTTGAACCCTTTGAGTGTCATTCAGCTCAACAAGCTGGGGTCAGGAGGTACCTGATCTCCCAGCAGTGATCTCTATCTCTGGTTTTTAACTCTCTCACCAAACATTTGCCAAGCCTAGGTTTAAATGGGAGGAGATTTAACAAGGCCAGGTGCAGGGTTCTACACTTTGGCCACAACAGCCACAAGCAGCACTACAGGCTGGGGCCAGAGTGGCTGAGAGCAGCCAGGCAGAGAGGGCCCTGGGGGTGCTGGGAGAGAGGAGCTGAAGAGGAGGCAGCAGTGCCCAGGTGGGCAGCAGAGCCAATGGCATCCTGGGCTGGCTCAGGAGCAGTGTGGGCAGCAGGACAAGGGAGGTTCTTCTGCCCCTGTGCTCAGCACTGCTCAGGCCACCCCTGGAGTGCTGTGTCCAGTTCTGGGCTCCTCCATTGCAGAGAGATGTTGAGGTGCTGGAAGGTGTTGAGAGAAGGGCAGCAAGGCTGGGGAGGGGCCTGGAGCACAGCCCTGTGAGGAGAGGCTGAGGGAGCTGGGGGTGTGCAGCCTGCAGCAGAGGAGGCTCAGGGCAGAGCTCATTGCTGTCTGCAGCTCCCTGCAGGGAGGCTGTAGCCAGCTGGGGTTGGGCTCTGCTGCCAGGCAGCCAGGAGCAGAAGAAGGGGACACAGCCTGAAGCTGTGGCAGGGCAGGTTCAGGCTGGATGTGAGGAGGAAGTTGTTGGCAGAGAGAGTGATTGGCATTGGAATGGGCTGCCCAGGGAGGTGGTGGAGTCGCCGTGGCTGGAGGTGTTGAAGCCAATCCTGGCTGGGGCACTTAGTGCCATGGTCTGGTTGACTGGCATGGGCTGGGTGCTAGGTTGGGCTGGGTGAGCTTGGAGCTCTCTTCCAACCTGCTTGTTTCTCTGATTCTAAATCATCACCCAATAGCTGTGCACCTCTTGCCTTTTAAAGGTAGTCTGAAAGGAGGGAGTTGTTATGGACATGGTTTTGAATGTATGTGACTGTGTTTGAGTGTAGTTGAACCTGCTGAGATGATAATGTAGCTCCTTTGCCTTGGGGCCCCTGGCTGGTTTCTTTGGTTGGGAGCTGGGCTAAGTGGAGCTGATCAGCTTTAAAGGAGAAGAAGCTGATTTAGTTTTCTTCTCTAGAAACTGACAGTGAGATGAGAGCTTCTTTTCTTGCTTCAGAGACAATCAGCTAACATTTGTTTTAGTAAACTTGAGAGGGAATGAAGAACTTTGTTCTTCTGGCTGAAGCTTGGCTTTCTTCCCTGGTTTTAATTTTGTCCCAGCTCTCAGAGAATGCTTTGGGAAGTTACTTGGACAATCATAAAATAGTTTGGATTGGAAGGGACTTCTGAAGGTCGTTCAGCCCAACCCCCCTGCACTCAGCATGGGCTTCTTCCCCAAGATCAGGTTGCTCAGAGCCTTAGTGAGCCTGACCTTGAATATCTCCAGGGATGGGCCTCAACTGCTTCCCTGGGCAACCTGTTGCAGTGTTCCAGCACCCTCCTGGTGCAGAACTTGTTCCTAACATCCAGTCGAAATCTGCTCTGCTCTCATTTCAAGCCATTGCCCCTTGTCCTATCACTGCAGGCCTCTGGGAGCAGTCCCTCTCCATCCTTGTAGCCCACTTTGGGTACTGAAAGGTCACTCTTAAGGTCTCTCTGGGGCCTTCTCTCCAGGGTGCACACTCCCAGCTCCCTCAGCCTGTCCTCGTAACAGAGATGCTCCAGCCCTTGGATCATCTTTGTGGCCTCCTCTGGACTCCCTCCATCAGAAGTTGTCTTATGTCCTTGAATACACAACTGTGAGTAGCTGCTGTGGACATTTCTGCAAGCAGGGGCAGATGAAACCCCCTGGGGATGATGCATTTGCTGCAGCAGTTGAAATGATGAACCTGCAGCTCCTGTGTGCAATTGCAGGCTGGGCAGAACCTGCCAGAAGGTTGAGTTTGCTCTGCAGTGCTGATGGAATGCCTGGCTGGGGGTTGAACTGGAGATTCTCCTCTTAAATGCCCTGTAACATGGCCAAGCTGATTCATAGAATGGTTTAGATTGGAAAGGACTTGGAAGATCATCCAGTGCCAATCCCCTGCCACAGGCAGGACACCTCCCACCAGGGTTGCTCAAGGCCTCATCCAGCCTGGCCTTGAACCCCTCCAGGGAGGGAGCAGCCACAAGCTCCCTGGGCAGCCTGTTCCAGTGTCTCACCACTCTCACTGTCAAGAATTTCTTCACAATGCCCAGTCTAAATCTCCCCTCCTCAAGCCTCAAATGCCAATTTCACCTTCAGAATCCTTCATCAGTTCCCTGTTTGTGACCACTCTGCTGGTGCAGGGATCTGGCTGCTTTGTAAGTTATCATCAGAGGGCTGGAGCACCTCTTCTGTGAGGAGAGACCTAGGGAGTTGGTGCTGTGCAGTCTGGAGAGGGGGCTCTAGGGTGACCTTACTGTGGCCTTTCAGTGTCTGAAAGGGGCCACAAGAAAGCTGGGGAGGGACTTTTTAGGCTGTCAGGTAGGGATAGGAGTGGGGGAAATGGAACAAAGCTGGAAATGGGTAGAATCAGACTGAATGGTAGGAAGACATGAGCATGAGGGTGGTTGGGGTGGTTGGTTAGGAAGACATGAGCATGAGGGTGGCTGGGGTGGTTGGTTAGGAAGACATGAGCATGAGGTTGGTTGGTTAGGAAGACATGAACATGAGGGTGGTTGGTTAGGAAGACATGAGCATGAGGGTGCTTCCAGCATGAGAGCCTGGAAGGGGTTGCCCAGGGAGGTGATGGAAGCCTCATCCCTGGAGGTGTTTAAGGCCAGGCTGGATGAGGCTGTGGCCAGCTTGATCCTGGTGTGAGGTGTCCCTGCCCATGGCGGGGAGGTTGGAGCTGGCTGATCCCTTCCAGCCCTGACTGGTTCTATGACCACAGACATCTCGAGTGAAAGCCCAGGCGAGGTTTAACGCAGTGAAATCTCTCTTTTGCCACTACTGACTATTCCTTCTGGACCCCAGGCTTGACAGGGGACCAACGACCTTACCATGGGAAGGAGAATGTGGACTCGAGGCACAGCAGAGGGAGAGGAGGGGACACCACCCGCTTCCACACCGTCAATGTGGCACAGCCTGTCCGCTTCAGCAGTAAGTTGCAGACTGGGAAATCTGGGCCATCCTTCTGGTAATTGAATTAGCAATTTAGGCTATTTAAAAGAAAATAAATGTTGTTAATGAGGAATTAATAGATTTTTGATGAGGTTTTATTCTCCTGCAGTGCTTCTGGAGGGTTTTGTGCATTTCTTTCCTGTGTGTCTCGTTAAACGTTGGAGTTTTGATAGCAGAGTGATGCTTGCAGAGGATTCTGCTGCCCTGGTAGGCTTGGGTTTGTCTAACCAGAGCTGCAATTTGCTGTTGGAACTCACTGCAATTACAGAAAACTTAGCCTGTGGTTTAAGTGGAGGTTTCTGCCTGCAGCAGGAGTGACAGCTGAGCCCTTGTCTCTTGGTGGGAGCTTGCATGGGGAATTGTTCCCCTGGAAAGTGAGCAGAAAGCACAGAGTCACAGAATGTTAGGGGTTGGAAGAGACCTCCAGAGAGCAGCCAGTCCAACCCCCTGCCAGAGCAGGATCACCCAGGGCAGGGCACACAGAAACACATCCAAGTGGGGTTTGAAAGGCTCCAGAGCAGGAGACTCCACAGCCTCTCTGGGCAGCCTGCTGCAGGCTCCAGCACCCTCACAACAAACAACTTTCTCCTCAGGCTCAGCTCCAACTTCCTGGCTCCCAGCTTAGCCCTCTTGGGCCTTGTGCTGGCCCTGGGCACCCCCAAGCAGAGCCTGGCACCTTCATCCTGCCCCCCAGCCCTCAGCTAGTCACAGACACTGCTCAGGTCCCCTCTCAGCCTTCTCCTCTCCAGATTAAACACCCTCAAGTCTCTCAGTCTTTCCTCATAGGAGAGATCTTCAAGTCTCTTCACTAACCTCATAGCTCTTGACTGGAATCTCTCCAGCAGGTCCCTGTCTCTCTTGAACTGGGGAGCCCAAAACTAGACACGGTACTGCAGGTGGTATTTAATTGGAGGCCTTCAGATGTAGGTTTATGTATCATCACTTGATCACAAAGATCACAGTTCCTGAAGGGAGTGAAGAGGTTTGAGAACTGAGTGCATGCAATGGACTGAAACCAGTTTGTGCATTTCAGGTTGTTTTCTTAGTTGGTGTGCAAAGGAAACACTGCATCTGCAGGTGCTAAAATCGTATTTCATACCTGCTTCAAATTTCATCCACCTGCCTCTGTAGTTCTCCCTGTTAGTTACCCTCAGCCCCCACACTGCCACTCAAAACCCCATGGGCTTTCATCCAGAGTGCTTCACCATTTGTGCTGAATATTTCTTCAGTTGAGTTAAATGAAAAGAAGCAGAGACAGCAGCTCACACCATCACCTCCTTACTTCCTCAGCGCCATTTTGTGGTCCTGTTTCCCCTGAGTTGCCTCAGAATCCCCCTCAGTAGTGAGTGGTTCTGGGAGGAGGATGGTGTGGGTGCTGTGGAGCCTGTGAGAGGAGGCTGAGTGTTTCACAGCATGTCAGGCACCCTGCTGACCACCTCAGGGACACAAGCATTGAATTGGCCACCTCTGGTTTTTCCTTCTTGCTGCTTGTTTTGACTGGGATTGATCAAACTGATTTCGATTTGTAAGGATGTGCAGGAAAGGATCTTCCACAGTAGGTTCTCAGTCTTAATGAAGGACTGTCACAGTACAATGAAACATTACTGGGAGCTGGAGCTTTTCAAATACATATTAAACCAAATCCTTTATTAAAAGTGAGCTGTCTGTAAGGCATGCATCTCAGAGAACATACAGTGGGCTGGCTTGGAGGGGACCCCCAGAGCTCATCCCTGCAGTCAGCAGGGACATCCTCCACTAGAGCAGGTTGCTTAGAGCCTTGGTGAGCCTGACCTTGAATTGTTCCAGGGATAGGGCCTCGACTTCCTGTCTGGGCAACCTGTTGCAGTGTTCCAGCACCCTTCATGGTGCAGAACTCATTCCTTACATCCAGTCTAAATCTCTTCTCTCAAACCATTGCCCTCGTCCTATCCCTGCAGGCCTTTGCAGACAGTCCCTCTGCAGCCTTACAGCCCACTTCAGGTCTGCCTGGAGCCTTCTTTTCTACCAAGCTGAACCACCTCAACTCCCTGTCCTCGTAGCAGAGGTGTTCCAACCCCTTTTTGTGGTCCTCCTCTGGAGCTGTTTCATCAGGTCCATGAACTTCATGGCTTGAGGTCTGCAGAGTTGGACACTCTGCCCCTGGCGTAGTGAAGTCTGCAGTGTGCTGTGTACACGTCCAGGCGGTTAGGCACTGCAACGTCATGAACTGATTAGGATGCATTATCTCAAAGATCCTAATTTGGGGGGAATGGTTTCCCTTCTGTTCTTCATGTTTCCTAGGAAAGTGCCCAACAGGATGGCACCACTATGAGGGCACAGCCAGCTGCTACAGAGTGTATTTAAACGGGGAGAACTACTGGGACGCCGTGCAGACATGCCAGCGGGTCAACGGCTCCCTCGCCACCTTCACTGCAGACCAGGAGCTGAGGTTTATCCTGGCACAGGAGTGGGACTTGGAGGAAAAAGCTTTTGTAAGGAAGGACCAGCGCAGGTGAGTGGGATGGAGAGGACAAAGGTCTCCTGACTGTGTGGTAAATGCTGGTAGTTGAGGTGGCTTAGAAAGTCTGGGGGTAAGATGAACTTGGTCTGGGTTCCTAGCCCGGGATGGGCATACTGGTGAGCTGTTTGCTCACCATCTGGTACTTCTGTGTTAATTAACATGGACAGGCTGCAATTCAGAGTCTTTTTATCTTCAAGCACCATGCTAGCATCCTTGAACTGCAGCAGGGAAGGATTTCATAATGAATTACTGCAGCAAAGAACTCCTTGACTTTTGCAACCGAATTTTTGTTTCTGCCAAGTCTCAATGGCTCTAACAAAGTCTCAGGCTTTGAGATGAGAATGAAGTTAAAAAAGCCATTCTGAGCTGCATGAACTATGTTGTGGTGGCTTCAGATAGCTAATTCTTTTAGCTCACAACAAATACCATTCTTCTCTTGGTTGGGGTTTTTTCTGCTCATGGATGTTTTTTTGTCAGTCTCATGAGCTGCCATGAACAGATCACCAGGAGTGGATCACTAATGGTCTGGAGAGTTAGATGGATCGATCCAGACCAGTCTGGCATAAGTTGTGTGTGTTTATGAAATATTAGACTTCTGGATGCTTTTGTGGGGGGTTTGGGGTTGAGAAGTGCTGCTGTGACAGGCTCAGAGCTGTCACTCACCACTTTTAAACACACAGAACTATCAGGTGTTTCCCTCTGTTCCTCAGCTGAAGTCTCTCTATGATGCCAATGTTTGAACATGAAATGTTAAGGAAAAAATAACCAGAGTGGGTTGAAATTGAGTTGAAAGACTTGGGAAGGTTCTGTCAAATGCCTTTGAATCTGTTGTCATGTTATTGGTTTGTGTCTCTAGAACCTAAGTGGGTTTCTTTGTGTAGGTTCTGGGTTGGCTATCAGTATGTCATCACCAATCGGAATCACTCTCTGGAAGGTCACTGGGAAGTAGCTTACAAAGGTAGGCTTCTGAAGTTGTCACTGAAATGGGCCATGGGAAGTGTCCTGGAGTGTGAATGTGATTGCCAGCACAGTGTGACTGTTGTCAGTCATAGTGGTAGGATAGAGAATCACAGAATAGGGGTGGGAAGGGACCTTGGGAGATCAGCCAGTCCAGTCCCCTGCCAGAGCAGGATCACCTCACATCTGCAGTATTGTGTCCAATTCTGGGCCCTGCACTTGAAGAAGGACCTCAGAGAACTGCTTCAACGAATCCAGCCTGGAGCCCCCAAGCTGCTGCAGTGAACATCTCCTGTGAGGCTGGGAGCAGAGGAGCCCGAGGGCTGCCCTCAGTGCTAAGGATGCACAGGGCAGTGTCAGGAGCATGCAGCCAGGCTCTGCCCAGGGGTGGCCAAGGGCAGCACAAGGGGCGCTGGGTGCCAGCTGGAGCAGAGGAGGTGCCAGGGGAACAGGAGGGAAAACTTTGTCCCTGTGAAGGTGCTGGAGGCCTGGAACAGGCTGCCCAGAGAGGTTGTGGAGCCTCCTCTCGAGCCTTTCCAAGCCCCCCTGGCTGTGTTCCTGTGTGCTCTGCTTTGCTTTCTAGTTTCTAAATGGAAGAGTGTAACAGTCAATAGAGCTCTTACTTTCCAGTGTAGAATTGAATGTCTAAGTGCTGTACTGGTTTAGGTAATGAAAAATTTCACCTGAAGAAGATGTGTAAGCATTGGAGCACTATCAAGTCCAGTGCAGCATTTGAAACAATTGATCTGAAGTGTTTTCTGCTCACAAACAGTTTCCTGGCAGGAAAACTGCCCATTGGCTACAGAGGCACAACTATGAGCAGAGATTTGGGGCTTGAGAAACAATTCCTTTGACATATGAGAAGCAGCAGAGCCCTGCAGAGCTTTCTAATGACTGTGCTTAGTTACTGTGCTGCCCTGCACAAAAATATTGATTTCTTTTGTCATTCAAGTGAAAGGAGTTGCCTGAATGAATATTCAGAGGGAATTGCTCCTCTTGTGGAGACAGGAGCATTTTCTTAGTTCCTTGAAGAACCCAAAGATGTCTTTGGACAGCAGGGGAAAGGCAAAGAGGAGGGAGACTGCCTGCTCTTTATCACAGGAGGGATTTCTGGTCTGGACAGAACTGGTGATGGGGTTAGGTTTCTCCTGAAGCCACAGATAAAACCCAGTTTGAAAGGACCTTCCTTTGCTCTGTGCAAAGTTGACTGCAGTGCCATCTGCTGCCAGTGTCTGCGAGCAGGGGGGCGTCGAAATCCTTCTGCCTGTTGGTAGCCTGATTTTATTTCATTTGGTGCAGTATATAAATGGAAGCCTTCCCAACACTGTATTCCTTTGGTGTTTCTGTTTAATAATGGGATAGCTATGTGGAATGAAGCACAGAGCAGTACACAGCAGCCTTCAGTGGCTTCTGGACAAACTTAGGCTTCGTTGACTTGCAGCGCGAAGCAGGTTCTGAGTTCATAGGCTCATAGAGTGATGTAGGTTGGAAGGGCCCTCCAAAAGTCCTCCAGTCCAACCCCACTGCAGGCAGCAGGGACATCTTCCACTAGTGCAGATTGCTGAGAGCCTTGGTGAGCCTGACCTGGAGTATCTCCAGGATGGGGCCCCTGGACAACCTGTTGCCGTGTTCCAGCACCCTTCTGGTGCGGAACTTGTTCTTCACAGCCAGTCTAAATCTCCTCTTGTCTCATTTCAAACAACTGCTCCTTGTCCTATTACTGCAGACCTTTGCAAACAGTCCCTCTGCAGCCTTCTTGTAGTCTCCTTCAGGTACTGGGAGGCTGTTGTTAGGTCTCCTGAGAGCCTTCTGCCCTTCAGTTCCTGGTATCTGTTTGAAAACTGATTTAGGGTACTGCAGCCTGGCAGCTGTAGTCTGTTATTGGGGAGATGATAGCAGGACCTAATTGTGTTTAAAACAGGATCAAAATGATGCCTGCCAGTGTTTGGAGGGACTGTGTGAGAAGGCTGTGTGATATGTTAGCTGCAAGAGCTGCTAAAGCCAAATGTTGAAGCTCAGAGATTCAAAAAGCAGGCTTCTGAAAACGTCCAAGAAGGTCACTTATCACAGCTGTTGTGTCCTGGTCTCCCACTGATGTCTGCAGCTGTGTCCACCAGTGGAATTAGCAGTGAACTAACACTGCACTGCTCTGCTGAGACCCCACCGGGAGCACTTTGTCCCATTCTGGAGCCCCTGTTACAAGAAAGATCTGGAGGTGCTGGAAGGTGTCCAGAGAAGGGCCATGAGGATGGTCAGAGGACTGGAGCCTGCTCTGCTGTGGGGACAGGCTGAGAGAGTTGGGGCTGTTCAGTCTGGAGAGAAGGCTCCCAGGAGACCTTCTTGTGGCCTTCCAGTATCTGAAGGGGGCTACAAGAAAGTTGCTGAGGGACTTTTTAGGGCGTCACGAAGTGATAGGACTGGGGGGGATGGATCCAAGCTAGAGGAGGGCAGATTTAAATTGGATGTTAGGAAGAAGTCATTCACCATGAGGGTGGTGAGAGACTGGAACAGGTTGCCCAGGGAGGTGGTGGAAGCCTCATTCTGGGATGCTTTAAGCCTAGGCTGGATGTTGCACAGATCTAGAGTGTCCCTACCTATGGCAGGGGAGTTGGTACTGGATGATCCTAGTGGTCCTTTCCAACCCTGACAATTCTATGGTTTCATGATTCTAAACACTTTAGAAGTTGTAAAATGCCTTCACCAGCTCTTGCAGTGTTTGGAAGCCATCACAGTGGCCTCTGAACAGTAACCTGAGTTGGGGGACCACAGGTTCCACCCCAGCACTGCAGCAGCAGGAGTAGCCTTGCAGCCTTGCTGTCAGCACAGTGCTGCTCTGCACTCTGTGTGGCTTGAGAGGTAGTGTGGCAGCTCTAGGTGCTGCACAGGACAGGTGGGAACAGCTTTGGAAGCTCTGAGAGGTGCTTGGGGTGCCAGCTACCCTCAGCAGGTGCCCTCTCCTTGCAGCAGCACCGAGCGTGACCACACTGGTGGCATTCGGAGGGCTGCAGAACCACAGGCAGGCAAAGCCCATGGGACTCTGAGAGGCAGCAGTTGTAGAGACAGCAGAACACGACTCTGCTGCTGCAGAGTGATGAAATTAGGCAGTCCTTGGAAAGCAGCAGCCACTTCTCTCTGAGTCACCCCTTCCCCCCTGGCTGTGCCTTCCCCCAGAGGAGTGCCGCTAATGGAAGCTACAGCGGGAGGCCAGCAGCGCTTTAGCAGGGTTGGTGTGCGTGCAGTGAGTGACGTTGCAGAGCCTTTCTGCAGCTCTGCACCCCCCACAGGCTGTTCATACCAATGCATCTCGTTCTAGGCTCTTCAGAAGTCTTTTTACCCCCCGACCCCATCTTTGGTACGGCTATGTCTGAAAATGAAAACGTTCTTTGTGCTCAGCTTCAGTGTTTCCATTTCCCTACCCTCCGGCACCACGGTTTACACAGCTGGTATGCTGAAAACTGCTATGAGAAATCTTCATTCCTCTGCAAAAGGAGTAAGTTGGCTTCAGTTTGGT
Source organism: Tricholaema leucomelas (assembly GCA_013400475.1). Classification (NCBI taxonomy): domain Eukaryota; kingdom Metazoa; phylum Chordata; class Aves; order Piciformes; family Lybiidae; genus Tricholaema lacrymosa; species Tricholaema leucomelas. Next base: position 26,660 of record WAAF01019275.1, read on the forward strand.
GGTAGTTGTGGTGTGTGTTTAAATAGCAATACTAAAAACGTGAGGAAGTTTGCTTAATTCTCCTTTCTGCCTTCTGCAGGGGAAGATAAATTTCTGCTTGGTTTAACTAGAGAGAAGCATCTTCATGTCTGGTTATCACCCACCACTGAAATGTTCTTGCTGAGCAGCTCTATCAGCCCCAAAATACACTTGACAAAAGAGGTTTAAAAGGAGCCTTGTTAGTAAATATCACTCTTACTTTCACATGAAGTCAGTAAGCTGACAGCTCAGAATCACTCAGCTTCGACTGGATTTTTCCCAGCCAGTTAGAACTAGGAGGGGGGAAAGGCAAAGTGGAGCTGCTCGCTTGAAGTGGGGGAAAAAAAGAGCTTTCATCCTCTGTCTTGCATCTCTCTGCTCCAAAAGGCTTTATGCCAACAGGTGTTGGCAGTATTTTTAGATGGTCTTTAGGAAACCTGATGCAGACAGAGGAAAGCTGTTGAACTTTTACTGCAGCCTTCAAAGCTTTTCTGGCTGCTCTTTCTTTAAAGTAGGGGGGAAAGCTTTACAGCCTAGCAAGGGAAGGAAATTCAGCCCTTCCTTGCCTGCTTTTGCACCTGAAACGTTCAAAACTGGGAAGACATCACATTGCTTTGTCCACCTTGAGATGGAATCTGATGCTGAAGGGCATATTTAGCCAGAATGATGATCAGAAGATGCCTCTGTGGTCATCTTTTCAGGCTGGTGTTGTAAAGGAGGAGACAGCTTTGCCAGAATGTGAAGCCAGAGGGTGGTGGTATCAGACTTGTAAGTTGAGTGGAAGAATCCTGTCTCCAAGCTCAGGTGTTGGGGTGCCAGAAAAATGTTGAGAAGACCTTGGCAAATGGAGACAAGTACAGTGAGGGCAGTAAGGTGATGTGGGCTAAGTGCCTGTCCCCTGTGGTGAGGCAGTGGGAATGGGATTCCTTCAGCCTGGAGAAGGGAAGGCTTCCAGGGGAGCTGGCAGCGGCCTCTCGGTGCTTGCAAAGAGGTTAAGGAGACCAAGGCAAGCTCTTTGCAGTGGTGCATGGCAGGAATCAAGGGACATGGAGTTGAAACAGGAAAACTGCCAGGGAAAACTGTTTAATCCTGAAGGCAGTCAGGAATGCAGCAACCTCCCAGGGAGGCTGTATGGCCTCTATCCCTGGAGGCTCTTGTGACCAGAGCAGGTACCCCCCTGAGCAGCCTGTTGGGACGCCGTAGCTGACCTTGCTTTCAGCTGGAGACCTCCACAAGTCTCTTCCAGTCTGCATTTCCCTGTGGACTTGTGCCTAGGGTGGAGGAGGCAGGCCACCCTCCCTGAGCTGCTGCTGCAGCCAGCAGGTCCCAGTGCTGCCTGTGGTTCCTCTCTCTGGGTTTGGTGCCTGCCTTCCGGGCAGTGGGAGGAAAAGACAGCGGGCAGAGGACAGCTCAACTTCCGTCACTGGGCAGGGGGAGAGATGCGGCCAGGGCAGTGGAAAGGCTGCTGTTTGGCTTCCTTCTTCGGGCCTGACTTGTTGAGAGTGGCCTTCAGGTTTGCTGTAGAGAAGACACAGCTTTTCCTAAGCTTCAGGAGAGAGGGAGGGAGCTGCAGCAGGCACTGACAGTGAAGCTTAACCTTCTCAGCCCAATCGCTTTCCTGTGTCTCGGAGAGAATGCCCAAAAGGTGTCAATTCCATTAAGTACTTCAAATTCACTTGGTCAATTCTGAGCAGTAAATCATCCTTGCCTGCCTCCAGACTATCCATTATCTTCACCACTCCTTGGAGATCCCTTGTCAGAGTTGCTTTCAAGTGAAGGTGTGACTTGTAAACATAAGCAGGTCACCAGCTTCAATCACTTAGCGCAGCAGCACAAAGTGGGCTCCTGCCTGCTGGGGTATTGACGTCTGTTTCTCTTCCAGGCCAGACTTGTGTTGATATCAAAGACAACATCGTTGATGAAGGCTACTACTTCACTCCAAAAGGGAATGATCCCTGTTTGAGCTGCACCTGTCACAACGGTGAGCCCGAAATGTGCGTGGCTGCCTTGTGTGAGCGGCCCCAGGGCTGTCAGCAGTACCGCAAAGACCCGAAGGAGTGCTGCAAGTTCACCTGCTTGGACCCAGGTGAGAGTTGGCTGCTGCAGTCTGGGCAAGAAAAATGAGTCCAGTGCCTCACTTGGTTGTCTTTGGGCATAGCTGTTTGATATAATCCTTTTTGGTGCTTCCACACTGCTGGGGTCAAACCTCCCCAGTGAGGAAGGATCTGAAACGAAACTTTGTTGAACTGTTGGAGTGGATCCAGAGGGGGCCACAAAGATGATCCAAGGACTGGAGCACCTCTGCTGTGGGGATAGGCTGAGGCAGCTGAGGGTGTTCAGCATGGAGAAGAGAAGGTTGGAGTGATCTTGGAGCTGCCTTCAAATACCAGAAGAGAGGCTGCAGAGGAACTTTTCCTAAGGGTGCCTGGAGATAGGACAAGGGGGAATGGTTAGAGCTGAGGGAGAGCAGGGTTAGACTGGAGCTTGGGAAGAAGTTCCTCAGTGTGAAGGTAAGGGGACTCTGGAACAGGTTGCCCAGGGAGGTTGTGGCTGCCTCCTCCTTGGAGGTGTTCAAGGCCAGGTTGGATGAGGCCTTGAGCAGCTGAGTCTGGCTGAGAGGTGTCCCTGCCAGTGGGAAAGAGATTGGAGTAGATGATCTCTGAGGTCCCTTCCAACCTGAGCTATGCTATGATTTTCCAGTCCTTACTGCTGCTTATACAGCAGCCTGGTTTCTGGGGAGGTTGACACTACTGTGGATTTTCAGTACTGTCTTTCAGGGTTCCTTCATCAGGTTTAGTTGTGAAAAGAAAATACTTTTTCCTTGAGCACTGAGTAAGGCTCCTCTCCTGGACATGAGCATTTCAGTGTTGGGAAGTTTGCATGCAAGGATCACGTAGAGAGCAGAGTTTCTAGACCCAGATGAAGGCTAGACTAGACTGGGAGGCCAAACTGAGGGTTGGTAATGATCAGGCTGTGCAGCCTTGCTTGGTGGATTTGGGCATCTCAGAGCAGATTCTTGTTTTGGATCAGTAAAGTCTTGGGTTGATTCTGACACTTGTCAGTCACCATTTGGAGATGTAGATCTGAGAGGATTCTCCTGCAAAGAGATCTGTGATAAGAAATGTATCTGGCTTGGAATTCCCTCTGAGGAGTCAAGTACTGGAGCAGGTCACTTGGGGAGCCTTCATCTGTGGGGAAACTCAGCTGATGGGACTCTGTCCTGATGTAGCTGATGCTCCTTGAGCAGGGGCTGGTGTAGATCACTTCAGGACATCCCTTCCAGGCAGAGCCATTCTGTGGTACTCTTATTTCCTGATATTTTAAAAGAACCTAATCTTGGCTGAGTCCACTAAGGAGCTACTGTTGTGAACTCCTGTGGACAGCACTTCCCATCAGAAGCTGCTGCTTCAGCCTGTGACCAAAAAGGGGAGGAGGGGTGCTTGTTGGCCTGCAGGTTTGCAGTCTCATCTGTCTGCAGAAGGCTTCTCCCTGCTGCCATTCCCGTTCTGAGGGTTAAGCTTAACAGGTGTGTTGGTCGGCGAAGGAGCAGGGGAGAAGCAGGAATCTTCCTCCCACTCCTAAGGCTTTGGCTTCACTTTTTTTATCCTCAGGAAGAGTGTCAGCAAAGCATCATCCAGCAGACAGGATAAGATGGCCTGGGATAACCTCCTGTCGTGTTCTTTAATCCTTGCTTATTGCTGGATTTGCTATTTCATGAATACTGATTTGAAGAGTGTCTTTTACCACAGGCTTTCTGATCTTTAAGCTCTCCTTTCTGTCCTGACGCTAAATAAGACTTTCATTAGACCCTTGCCTGAAGTGTTCTGGTTTTTTTAGTCACTTCATCTCTGAGAGAAGACTCATCAGGCAGTCGACAAACTTCCTTGACAATGAAGTTACTTCAGTGAGTGGTGAAGGCTGGGATGTTTGAAGTGAAGCATCTCAGTGTCCCTGCTGGGTGTTTATAAATGGCCATTCCAGATGACAGAATTAATGCCCTGCTTTCTTTCAGCAGCATGCATTTATCTTTGTCCAGTTCTTACACCTAGCTCCGTGGCAAAAGAGAAAGAAAACAGTTTGCTAATCAACAGGGAGTAAATTAATCACCCAAGAAGAGACCAGGGGGAAATAAATCCTCCTGTTGGGCTGGCAGGTAATCAGCTGCTGCAGCGTGAGTGGGTGAGCAGTGATTACAAGAGCATAAGGAATATTACTCGAGGACTTGGGGGGGATAGGAGTAAGCTGAGCAATCACAGCTATACTCCCTTCAAATAGGCTTCTCCTCATTGAGCTGAGGATGAATAGCAGAGGAAGATCTTTCATATGCTAATACTGAAGCTGAGGCAGTCCGTCTAGAGCCATTCCACGGATGTGGCAAGAGATGACTGCTGTGTGGCTTCTGTCTGGCCAGACCCAGAGCTCTTACCTGTGACAAGGCAGTAACAGAAATAAAACCCTCTCAGAGAGCTGATGGGCACAGAGGCTTCTCTGCTGTCTAAACTGGTGCAGTTGCAGGCTGTCACTGCTGCACTGAGTGTGAAGCAGCCTTTCTGAAATAGTCTCTATTCCTGTGGGTTGGAAGTCTCTGATGACTTATTTTGCTCTGCCCAAGCTGGGTCTTCCTCTTCTTGTTTGGTCGTTTAGTTAACCACGGCACAGCAATGTGCCCTTGTGGCCAAGAAGACAAAGGGGATCCTGGGGTGCATTAAGAAGAGTGTGTCCAGCAAATCAAGGGGAGGTTGTCCTCCCCCTCTACTCTGCCCTGATGAGATCTCCTCTTGAGTACTGCCTGCAATTTTGGGCTCCCCAGTTGAAGAGGGACAGGGATCTGCTGGAGAGGGTCCAGCAGAGGGCTGCGAGGATGATGAGGGGACTGCAGGGCATGGCTGATGAGGAGAGGCTGAGGGACCTGGGGCTGCTTAGTCTGGAGAAGAGAAGACTGAGAGGGGATTTGATAAATGTTTATAAGTATCTGAGGGCTGCCAGGAGTGAGGGGCAGGGTCTGCTCACTGCTTCCTGGGACAGGACAAGGAGCAATGGGTATAAGTTGCAGCAAAAGAGGTTCCAGCTCAACACAAGGGGGAACTTCTTCACTGTAAGGGTCACAGAGCACTGGCACAGGCTCCCCAGGGAGGTCGTGGAGTCTCCTTCTCTGGAGCCTTTCAAGGCCTGTCTGGATGTGTTCCTCTGTGATCTGTGTTAGATAGGATTGTCCTGCTCTGGCAGGGGGGTTGGACTCGATGATCTCCTTGGGTCCCTTCCAGCCCCTAACATCCTGTGAGCCTATGACTTTACTTGACAATAGTTCATGCAGTGATACCCAGTGGTGGGATGAGAGCCAGTGGACCTAAATGTCATCACAGGAAATTCTACCTCAAGATGGGAAGAAAATTCTTTACTGTGAGGATGCTGGAGCCCTGGAACAGGCTGCCCAGAGAGATTGTGGAATCTCCTTCTCTGGAGATCTTCAAAACCCACCTGGAGATGTTCCTGTGTGGCCTGCCCTAAGTGATCCTGCTTGCAGGGCGTTGGACTGGATGACCTCTAGAGGTCTCTTCCAACCCCTACTCTGCCACAGTTCTGTCATCCAGCCAAGCAGGTTGAACATTGGGAGCCCTCACAGGCTGAGAGGCCCAAGATGCCTCAGAAGGTCTAAGAGTTGCAGTTGTAGCTGTTGTGTGTGGAACAGGTTGCCCAGGGAGGTTGTGGCTGCTCCCTCCCTGGAGGTGTTCAAGGCCAGGCTGGATGAGGCCTTGAACGACCTGTTCCAGTGGGAGGTGTCCCTGCCTAGGGCAGGGCATTGGAACTGGATGAGCCTTGAGGTCTCTCCCAGCCTAAACCATTCTATGATTCTAAGTCAGGCTTTCTGCCTGCAGGACTGCCTCGAGCTTGCCCATGTGTGTACTTCACTGCAGTCACTTTGCTTAGGGCTCTTACTAGCACTAATTGCTGATGTTCATCAAGTCAGCATTGCCAGAACGTGGAGGAGGAACAAGGGCAGGTCTGTGGTGTTGAGGAGGGTGTGCTGGGTGGTAGGTGTGCACTGGTTTAAGCTCTGACAGTCAGAGCTGGTGAGAGGTTTGACAGCACAGTGGCTTTTGTGTCACACAGCCAGATGTGAGAGCCTGCCGGGTCCGAGCTGTGTGCCCTCTACACTGCTAACTGCATTTCTTGTTGCCAAGAACCACTGAGGCTGGAAAAGACCTCTGAGATCATCAAGGCCAGCCTACAACCTAACACCACCACATCAGCCAAACCACGCCACCAAGTGCCACATCCAATCTTCCCTTAAAGACTTCCAGAGATGGTGACTCCACCACCTCCCTGGGCAGTCCATGCCAGTGCCTCACACCTTTCCACGTGGAAGTGCTTCCTAATGTCCAACCTAAACCTCCCCTGGTGCAGCTTCAGGCCATGCCCTCTGGTCCTGTCACTGGTTGCCTGGGAGAGTGTTACCTAATAAATAGCAGGCTGATAGCCCTGTGCTTTAATGATGGTGGAGTTTTCTGTTGCCAGTCAGCACTTCACAGGTTTTGTGAGGCTTTCAGCTTACTGTTGTAGGGAAGCTTGGATAGAGCTTCAGCTGCTGGTAGGAGAGGTATTGAGAGAGCTGCTGGCCCCTGTACCCCAGCAGCAGAGAAGAGATGGCTGAGATCTGACTCTTGGAAGTGTAGTGGCTGGGGTGAGGCTTTCCCAGAATCATAGAATGGTTTGTGTTGGAAGAGGCCTCCAAAGGTCATTCCTACCTGGTGATGCTTGTGTCCTGCCAGGCTGTGCAGCTGCTTCATCTCTTTCCTGGCCACCCCCGAGCTGGGTGGATTTCCTATTCAGAGCTCTGCAATGGGGAATTGGTGCCAAGAGGACAAGTTTAGGCCATTTTTCTTTCTGTCCATGCTACTTAAGTACACCCAAGCATGGTTAGCTGAACTGCTGGAAATGAACACCACTGGTGCCTGGCACTGGTAGGGCAGTGCTAGCTTGCTCCAATAGCTTTGCAAGCCTGGATGTGGTTAGCAATGGTACAGAGCAATCAGAGCCCTGAGCTCCTGGCTCTGTTTCATGTTCTGCCACTTGCTTTCCAAGTCATTCTAAGCAGTGCTCTAATTCCCTTTTACCTTAATCTCTGCAGGTAAGACAGTAAAGTGATTAACATTTCGGTTCACCTTTGGAAGGTATTTTTAGTCCCTGTCCCCTAATGGTGCTAACCAATGCCATAGGGAACTGAGCTCACATTTTGGTGCTGATGACTGTGGTTAGAGATTTTGGTAGTTGGAAATGTAAAACTTAAGGTGTCCAAAAGGCTTTGAGAAATCACAGTCTCACAGTCTCACAGTAT